>VZRI01009846.1:37731-169689 GCA_013397515.1 Upupa epops
GGCGAAGGGGGGAAGGGAGGAGGGAGAACGGCGAGTTTAGCGGAGTCCCATCCTCTCCTCTGAGCCGAGTGATGAATCAGAGCCCTCCCCGGGCGCTGCGAGCTGCCCGCCTTGCCTGGGATGCTCGTCCTGCCCGGAGTCTCGTCCTGCCCGTGATCTTTGTCCTGTCTGCCCTGCCCGCACTGCTGCCCGCCCTGCCCAGGCTGCCCGTACTGCTGCCCGCACCGCCTCCCGAAGAACAGCCCGCGGGAGCCGGGGCTCTGCCCGGCGCCTGGAAGCAGTCTGGGAGAACACCTCTTTCCTCTGTCTTTCATTTTAGTTTTTCTACCTCCCTCGGGGTTGTCCCGAGCACCGACGCTGCTGCTCAGCCTGTGAAGGCAGCGGGCGCCTGCCAGCTGGGCACTGAGGTGACGGAATCTTGGAGCAGAACTGGGTGACGGCTGAGGGAGCCAAGATCTGGGATTAAAGGGTTGCTTCTCCCTCGCAAGCAGGAACCTGTAGCTGGGAAGCCCCTCGGAGTGAAGCTGGAAAGCTCATCCCTGCCCGGTGCCGTGGCTAATCCCGCCAGCTGTCATGCAAAGAGAAAGGTCTCATCGACCTTGTTTTTCTTCTTCTTTACAAGGACTCCTATGGGGGTTTTTCCTGCCCTCTTCCATCCCCTAAACCGTATCATTACCAGCGTGACATTGGGACAGGGTGAAGGGGAGGATACCATCAGCATAGGGTAGCCTTAGCATTGCCTAGCCTCGATAGCAAACCTCAGATTTATCACCTCCCAAAGGGGAAGCAAGGAGCAAGCCAGCATGCTGCACAATGAAGAGATAGATAAGTAAAAAGGACTTCAGTTGTCCTGCCAAATCCTGGCTTCTCTCAGAGCACATCCTGGTAATTAATATTTGCAATCTGAGGCTTCAGTACCAAGCTGAAAAACACCACTTGAATTCGGGGGTCTGAGTTTGGAACACTAATAAAAGGGGAGTGGGGAAAGGAGGGGGAAGGTAACGAGGGGCAAGGTGATGCACCCAATCTTCCTCTGTGGCCATTTCTGCTCCAAACATCTGGACAACAAACACCTTCATGTCTCCATCATCATCATCCTGCTAGGTATGTGGAATGCTCACATCACAGCTTTGAACAGAAGCATGCAGCCTGCAAGGAATCATAGTGTCATCCTTCCCCTCCAGACAGCCTCTGCCTCACTAAAGCTGCCCAGGGACTTGTTTCAGATAGGCAGCAAATACAAAAGTACATCTGGCTTTTCCCTTTCAGCTCTATCCTTCCTAACTATTCCACTCTCATTCCTATCTACTCCACTTCTCCACAAGTGAGGAGCTTTGTCCACACTTAGACAGATGGATGGATGGATAGATGGATGAAGAGATAGATAAGTAGATAGATAGATGGATGGATAGATAGACGTCACTCCTTTTGCACAGAACAAGCTTGCTGTGTGTTCTGCAATCTCTGCTATAAGCTACTGTTGCACACTTAGAGCCATCGTGGTTACTCTTACCTTACACACAAGAGACTTCTAGGTAACAAAGAAGGAAAGGCAAGTGCAAAGCCTGGCCGGTTTCAGTGGGTCACATGCCCAACAAAGACATACTTTCTTCAAGAAGGAATGGCTCAGCTTCCCCAAGGTCTGACCATTGATGTCTTTGTATTGGAAGTGACAAGGAAGCAGTCCTTGGAGCAGATTCATGCCTTTAGCTGGTCAAATAGAGGGTCCTTCCAGTCTTTGCCATCCAGATCCTTACATCTCATTTAGGGGTGGAGCAACTCCTGGCTCCACTTGAATCACAAGAATGGCTCCTTTACTTCAGCCTGTTAAAATTTCCTTCCCCTGTAATTTCAGCAAGGTCTTCTACAAACATCCCAGGCTGTATGGGATCCACTTGAGTTGCCAGCAGGCTTTTGAGGAGAAGTTCTTAAGGATGGAGAAAACTGTTTCCTGTCCAGCTAGAACTGATCCAAGGTCCCATTTCCTTTACTGAGGGCTTCTTCACTCTTCAGCTGACCTCCTCAGCCAAAAAGAGTCTTCAACTACAGTGGAACTGAGCTTTCCTTCAGAAATGCTGTTCAGGCTGCCCCTTCCCTCCACTGTCACTCCAGAAGAAAGGAGCAAGAAGTGTTTGGGAAGCTGGATTTATCTTTTATAATGAAAAAAGAGGGGATAAAAAAAGCTCAAAGTATTCCAGCTGTGAACATGTGATGGTTTTTCAAAGGGAATGCAATTCTAATGAAAACCTGACATTCAGGATTTTGGACACAGTCATTTGACTTTTATCTGATCCTGTAATGTTGGTACAGTGGCTTAGGTGGAATATTATAGTTTTTAAAGCGAATTTTAATTCCAACCACTTGGATGCTCTTTGTAATCCTAGCAATAAGGTCTCCTGCACGGTAGTGTCAGCTATCAAGGTTTTAAAGAATCACAAATTCCAGGTTTACAAATGGACTTTTAAAATGGCCAGTTAGACTTTAGAATGCAATGTGACTTTTTTTAAAGCTTTGGAACTCATTCTAACCTCTAGACATCTTCCCTGTTAATGCAAAGACAGCTTCCTGGCTTGCGGGTCTCCAGCAGAAATTCCAAAGACAACAGCAAGAGTAGTAATTGCTGCAGGTTCCAATGGTAGATGGGCACGTGGTTGAATTGCTCGAGGCACCAGAGGCAAATACAATGCAGCAACAACGCACATCAAATGCCTCTGCTAAGCTTACTGTACAATGCAGCCAACCTGCCTAAACATAGACAATTAGGCATGAAATTAAACTAGTAAATGGAACAGAATGCCGTGTAATACCAGACACACAGGCTGTGTTTCAGGGTTTGGAAATACTGCTTGAAATAAAGGAAGTACACTGAAGAGGACAAAGGTGGGCCAGAGTACCAGGGGTGAAGCAAGTCTCAGATGATGAAAAACCATTTCAGCTTAACCACCAGTTTTCACCCTGCACTTAACCAGAATTTTTTCTCAGTGTTTCAGGGTTACAGCTGATGCTGCAATTGGGAATCTTGTTGAAGTCAATGGAAGTTTGGCTCCATCTCTGTAAAGGATATATTAAAATGTTAACAACGGCTGCTTTGTAATAAAAACCCCAAGCCTCTGCTATAAGCAAGTACCATCTCATCTATATGCATGTTGAAGGACTATTGAATTCAATTGGAGTTGCATATGCACTACAGTGACAGATTATGGCCTCCACAGCTTTTCTATATTTGTACTGTACAGTGCACAAGCCAGATGCCTCATATCACTCATGTAAATAATCTTACTGAAACGTTCTTCCTATTGCCAACCACTAATTCATCAGACCTTCTCTTCTTATCCCTTCTCCTCTTCACATTTTAAATAGATCTCTTTTGTTTCAAGGAAATCTTCATGCTGGAGCAGAGTATTTCTGTGGTTAGTATAAACGCTACAAACAGAGTCCCTCACCACATTTTATTTCCATTCTTTCAAGGTCACAATATGATTGCATGTACGATTCATATCTCTAAATATAAAACTATCTGTGCAAGACTTTTATTTTTATTACACTGATTCCTTCCTACTTACAGTCAAAGACATCCCATGAAGTGGTGTTACTCTGTATTCCATATGGAAAAATACAGGAATACTCCAACCACTTCTAGAGAAAGGCTTTGAATTCATGGTGCTCTTAATTATTCCTCCTGTCGCTGTGCCAAGAGGATTCACACAATGTTGGAGTGAGATGTGACATTCAGCATCAAAGAAGACTAAAAGGTAATGAACAAACAACAGTGTCCAGATCATTCAGTGCTACTGTGATGCAAACACGAGCAAGCCTACAGGCTTCACTAGACTTATTCCAGGTGACAGTGTGCACATAGATACCCAGGATTTTTCCTAACATACCTGAGATGAGGCGAGACACAAATTATTGTCTATACGAATAGAATTCACAGTCAGGTTTCTCTACAGTATTTTCTCATTAATAATGGCTTTAAATCCAAGGGGGGTAGGGGGGAATCTCAGGATTATGAAGATGACAAGTAAAAAAAAGCTTTCTAACCTTCTTTGCAGAGAAAGCTTCTTTTGTAACACAATGTGTTTGTGAAACAGGTATGGGTATTTGTATTCTAAGTGTATTTCAAACATTAGATCTCAGTTTTCTACAGTGGCAAGAGAGGAGAGGAGAGGAGAGGAAAAGGGAAAGGAAAGGAAAGGAAAGGAAAGGAAAGGAAAGGAAAGGAAAGGAAAGGAAAGGAAAGGAAAGGAAAGGAAAGGAAAGGAAAGGAAAGGAACGGGAAAATATTAATAAAATCCAATTATTGGTGTACTTCATGCTGCCCCTTCTAGGCATTATTAGCTGCCAGCGACATTTGTTGAAGTAATAAAACCTGATTCCAACATAGTAAACCCACACATAACAAATACCTATGGGTTTTCATTGCAAAATAACACATATATATTATGTCAGCTGGGGAGGCTTTATACAGGAGAGCTAAAATATGAGAGTTAAGTTGTCTTGATGTAGGACTTGATGTGGAAGAGAGTCTGCAAGCACAGATGTCTTTACTTTCTGTGTGATGGCAAGGAAGAAAGCAAGGGAATACCAAAGGGACAAAGGAGGAAGGGATGCTCACAGCCCAGGGCACCATCCTGGCTCAACATCACATAGAATCACAGAATCATTAATGCAGGAAAAGACTTTCAAGATCATCGAGTCCAACCATTAATCTAATTCTACCAAGCCCACTACTAAACCACGTCCCTAAGCTCCATATGTAAACCACTTTTAAACACATCCAGGGAAGATGATTCAACTGCCTCCCTGGGCAGCCTGTTCCGATGACTGATGACCCTTTCAGTTCAGAAGATTTTCCAAATGTCTAAACTAAACTGACTCTGGTGCAGCTTGAGATGATTTCTTCTTGTCCTGTCACTTGTTTCTCGTGAGATGTGTCACAACAACACTGTGTAGCCACGGTGTAGCCACCCTCTGAACCAGCACAATCAACCCTTCAGTGTCGAGAGCTGCAGCAGTCTCCCTGACACAAGGTTATTGTTGCTGACAGAAGCCCCCCTAGTGTCTTTTCCTCTGCTGTTTCTTATTGATTCCATATTGGTTGCATACATGCACGAGCAGTGCTGAGCCCACACTCCCAAAGACAGAACTCACTTATTCACTACAGGGCAGCTGCAGCAGAAGGCAGGCAGAGTAGGACTGCAGGCTGCTCCACTGAGCAACACCTCCTTGGTGCTAAAGGCTCTTGAGGGCAGCTCCTTCCACAGGTCTCTCCATCTCCTGGGGTTTGTGACAAGTAGAGCAAAAGACAACAAGCAGCGGTGCTAGGTCTTCTGCTACATGCTCTCCCATTCATGGGGAGCCAGACTGGGGCTACAGCTTTTACACCCTTCAATAAAGAGCTGCAGAGCACTGCTGACATCAGGAAGAGAAGCACAGGCAGTGAATTGTTGAAATTGCTGAAACTCTGAAGAACACTTCTTGTCTTTTAAGAAAGCAGCTGACAAAGGGATAAATTATCTGAGTTAATAACAGCCTGAGAGCTGAGTTCAGTCACTGGACCCTTCATACCACTGGATGTAGTTGCCACTGGATGTAGCTCATAAGAAATAGGCTGCTGGGCAAGTCTTCAGTGAGATATATGGAGCTTGGCATCCTTTCAGATTGCTTTCATTTTGTGGTGGGTTTGTACACTACCTGCCACACTGATTTTGCTAGGAGCTCAGTGAACAGAGCTGAGTGTGTGGGATATGGTATAACTTGGTCTTGGGTTTCCTACAAGGCAATATGATCCATCAAAAACCAGCTCTAACCCTGCCTTCCATAGTTTAGACCCACAAATCTGTGTGATCAGTCTGTTCCTCTTCAGATAATCACAGAATCAGAATCAGAGGATGTTAGGGGTTGGAAGGGACTTTGAAAGATCATCTAGCCCAACACCCCTGCCAGAGCAGCAATGACAGCTTTGAGACTTCCTCCAAAGAAGGTTCATTGGGCCTTTGTGAGAAGCCCCATTTGGATAGCTTTAGCAATGACAAAAATTTCCAGAGACCAGTTTTGCCTAAGTCCCTCATCTAGTAAGCAGGTTTGGTTTCCTGTGACCCGCTGTTAAGGCCAGCAGGGAATACATTTGAAACCATGTAAGGCTGTTTTCACCCATCATTTTACGTTACAACTACAGTAATCAGGGCTAAAGAGGCCCCAGCTGAGTTGGGGGTTTTCATTATCTGAGGGAATTTTCTTAGTTACAGCTGTAAAGGACAATCGTCAGGCAGGCATCAGCCCGCTCAAACGGACGGTATCTGGTTACTTCACCAGCTGTAACCAGCCCCAACGCTTTCAGTATTTAGAAGATAAAGAAGAAAGAGGAGACTGTGGGAAGGAGCTATGGACTTCGTAAAGCTAAGGGGAAACATCAAATTTCACTTGCAGGACAGTCATTAACTGCTTTTGCTTATCGAAGTCTACATTTGGTATTAAAACAAAATGAGATCTTTTGGAGGAGCACGCTGTGAAATCGTTGCCAGAAACGGACAAATCTCAGGAGAACTTTTGCCTTTATAAAAATGTGAAATGGGTTTTCATCTTTACCTCGCAAAGGAAGAGAAAGCTTCGTGCAGCGTATCAAACAAATTACGGAGGAAAGGGAATGCACGGATTTGCCGCTGAGGTATGAATACCTGGCTTTAAAGAGAGAGGCAGCTGTCAGACCACCGGCGCTAACCGGTACCGGTTTCAAAACAAAGGGATGTCGATCCTGAGGTGCTGGGCTGCGCCGCCACCACCGCCCTGTGCCGCTGCTCACAGGTTACTGCCATTTCACCCTTGAGAAAACTTCACTAGGAACTGCTAGCGAGCAAAGCCAAACCTCAGACGAAAGATAAATAAGCGATCGCTGTGGTTTGCATGATTTAAGGGAGAAATTCATGCTGCCTCCGCCGGAACCGGCGGCGGGCGGGGCGGCGCGGCGCGGCTCGCAGCAGATTATGACAATCTTCTGGCGCCACCTCGTGTTCTGCCGCGGTACTGCGAGGGACACGGAACACACTCACACCCCCGCCGAGGCTGGGAGAGACCCGCAAGACCACCCAGTCCAGCGGACAACCAACCCCACCCTGTCTACTAAACTCTGCTCCCCAGTGCCACATCTGCAGGTTTTCTGAACCCCTCTGGCCATGGTGACTCACTCCACCCCCTCCCTGGGCAGCCTGCTCCAACCCCTGAGCGCTCCGTCAGGGAAGATGCTTTTCTCTACATCAAATCCAAACCTCCCCTGGCACAACTTGAGGCCACGTCCTGTTGTTCTATCGCTAGTAACGTGGGGGAAGAGACCAACTCCCACACCTCTACAGCCTTCTTCCATGTAGTTGTGAAGAGTAGTAATGTCTGTCGTCAGCCTCCTTTTCTCCAGACTAAACATCAGTCCTCTCAGAACATCCAACATTGAACTTCACGTTCACGTTCACTGAGCATCCTGGGCCAATTACAGATGCAACAATCCATGAAGTTAAGAAAAAGCAGGAAGACAGGTTTTTGTCTTATGCACTGACCAATCTTCTGCCCCTGGCTCAGCATCACACCAGCTTGCTCTGGCACAGAGCTGCACCCTTTGCATACGACGCTGGTATTTGGGTGTTTCTTGCAGGATGTGCCCCAAAGGACACAGAAAGACTCCCAGGGGATCTTTGCAACAGCACTTTAGCGTGGCACTGTCTGCACCATGCAGGTTAGCATTAAGGACAAACCTTTTCATTGAAACCACAGTTCTTTTTTCACAGTGCCATCAGCAGGTGATCCTGCTGTGGCAGGCAGATTGGACTAGATCTTTTGAGGTCCCTTTTGATCCCTAATGATTCTATGATATGCAGGCATCACCTCAAGCAGGCACTCCCAGTGCTTGAGCACTCTCACTGTGAAGATTGCTTTCCTTTGCTGCAATCTGTTATCACATCACAGAGCAATGGGTTCCCGAGCAGAGGTTCTGTATGGGTAACACCTCATACTCATGCACATAGAACCTTGGTGACAAGCACCTTCCACCAGCAGCTAAGTTAACTTCTTAAAGGTGAAAGTTAAGAGATACAGAATCGCAGAATCATTTAGGTCAGAAAAGGCCTTTAACACCACTGAGTGCAACCACTAACCCAGCTGTCCCAAGCCCACCACTAACCCATGTCCTTAAGATCTCCAGATCTTTACACAAGTCCGGGGATGGTGATTGAACCCCCTCCCTGGGCAGCCTGTTCCACGGCCTGATGATCCTTTCCATGGAGAAGTTCATCCTAATGTCCAGCCACTTCCTCTTGTCCTATCAGTCACTGCGTCCACACACTCTGTCTTGGGCAGAGGTAACCACCCACCCATGGAGACGGCAGACAGACACTCCTCCGTATGAAGACGCTTCCTCGTTCACTCATGACACGTTGTTTTCTAGGCAGGAACGAGTACTGGCTTATTAATGCGAATCTGTGTTTCAAATGATTTTAATACTCCAGTAACATGCAATTACAATCTAATAATTAACACTCATCCAAAAATGAGTGTTTACGCCATCCGGAAATACAATCAATGCATTCCATCGACACCTATCCCACAAGACACAACAACTTTGAACAGGACACGTCTGTCTTTGAGAAGGAGAAGTGTAGAAGGCAGCAGGGTGATAGCAGCAACGGCAGTGATGCCAGCAATAGTTGCAGACCAGATCATGCTCAGACCGGCTTTGTGAATTGTGATTCATGAGCGACACAGTCCAGTTCCCCAGGGTGGTTCTGTCCAGATCTTGATGTGAAACTGCTGCTCTAAGCTCTTTAGGAAATGCAGGAGTGGCAAAGACATTTGAAGGACATGGGATCATCGGGTTGGAAGGGACCTCCAAAGGTCATGTAGCCCAACCCCTCTGCAACAAGCAGGGCCACTGATATCCAGACCACATTGACCAGAGCCCCAGCCAGCCTGACCTTGAATGTCTCCAGGGATGGGGTCTCCACCACCCCTCCAGGCAACCTGTTCCAGGGATCCTCCACCCTCATATCAGAGCATTTTCCTGACATCCAGCCTAAATCTACCCTTTCCCAGCTTAAGGCCATGACCCTGTATCATACAGTTGTAGGCCCTATGGAAGAGTTTTTCCCCAGCCTTCTGATACCTTCCTCTCAGGTACTGGAAGGCTGCTATAGCATCAAAAATTAAACTGAGAGGAATCAAGCGGCTTGATTTCCATGATTCTGGAAATTCACAAACCCCACAAAAGCCATACACATGCAAGGAATCTCAGAGCTGCCATGGCAGGATTTACTAATAAGACCCAAACCACTCCTGGATCATTACCTCTCAGATGATCACGCAGTGCTGGTCAGGCATTGTACAGCAGGTCTTAAATTAGGATCCTGTTTGGGAGAATCAACCTACTGAGAAATTCATCTTCTATTTTTCTGCCTTACACTCTTCAAGAGATCCGTGCTGACAAATCTGTTGTTCCATGTCATCTGTCGATAGTATATATTATGCTATTTTCAAAGGTGCTGAGCTTATGTAGTGTACCACTCAGGCGGTAATAGGATCATAAAACATAATTGTAAGAAGCACATTTTCAGAAGATTCATCTTCCTCTCGAGAACCCAAGAAGTGTCCATGGTTTTACACCTACACATAGATTTAAGGAGACTATCAAACGCTGACACGGGCCTGATTTAAACAGCAGTGGTGCTTAAGTCTAGCAAGGTGCCCATGATCACTGCAGCTCCCCAGGTAAATTGGGGCTCGCAGATCTCATTCTGTCTGTAGAGACTGGGAGGGCAGTCTCGAGATGAATGATGACACTCTCCTTAACCAAGCACAGGCTAGCTAACAGGCATCCATGCACTCGTCGGAACTCGGACAAACCACTCTGCCAAGCGTGGGGTTTTTCAGAGTCAGATGCGTCGTCCCTAGTCACGGGGTTACCTGCAGCAGCAACAGACTGTTTAGAACAGAATGGGCCTTCCTGAGCTGACTGGTTTCAAATACTGCAGCGAAATCCTTTGAGGAATTTTGGATTCTAGGGATCAACTACTCTTAAGGGAGGCATTACACTCCGAATTATGGCAGGGTTGGGATTGTGTAGTTCTATGAGGTTTCAAGCTCAGCTAGGTCTAGAACGCTGCTAGCAAGGCAGAGTGGGCTTAGATAAAACAGATTTACAGTTTTAGTATTTGTTAAGTTTAAGCCCTTGCTGACTGGAATCCAGTGAATTCCTGAGCACAGTAATTTAAAATCCTAATTTGAAATAAATCCACAGATTCAGCAGTGTTTAACTGGATCCAGTACAAACCTGGTCTGTGAGAATGATAAATAGGTAGCTGTTTGTTCCCCATTTGAGTGCTGGGCATCACAACAGTAGATTAATTATCCTTATTTAGCGATCTCCTCTGTGGAAGCCTGGAGCAAAGTGACTAATGAGACCAGAAGTACAGCGGAAGCTACTCGGTTCATTTAATGCACAGGTATCCTCTGTACAATTATCTGCACTCTGCGAGGTTGGGGTGCACTCACAGCAACTAAGCCCCTGTCCCTGGTAAATGTCACAAGAGAGAATTCACTGCAGGAAGATTCACTTGTCAAGCATGCAGATAATCCCGTTTCTAATACCACGGAGTACTGGCCAGCGGTTCACATAGGAGATTTAACAGCGTTAGACCTCTGAAGGTTCTATAGAGTTTCTTATATAACATCAAAGAGGGAATAGTAGCTCTAGACCATGACACCATCAATCTCAAAAGGGAGAAAATGTGATCTTTTAGGTTGAGGACTGCAGTGTGCTCTGAAATAACCCCTGCTGCACGGCTTAGAGCCAGAGAAAAGGTTCACTGGAAAGCGTGGTTGAGAAAAGAGGTTAACTTTTTCAGCTCTTTGGAACAGCTACAGAACAAGTAAAGCAAAACCACACTAGGAGCAAATCACAAATTCCTCTAAACAGCCACAGAGAACTTTTAAAACAAAACTGAAGGGAAGTCCAAACTTGTGAGAAAGCACTTACTGCTTCCAACTCTCCTTAAGGTTTTGTCTCTCTCTCTTTCTACCTGAACAAATTGCATCCCTCTTCACCAAATCTGCCTCTCTGGCAAGGCACCAGAGCCTCTCCCTGCATGGGGTGTCTCACTGCCGTACTGTTTGAAGGGATGCTCTCTCCTCTCTCTCTGGAGTCATACATTCTCATTAAAAAATGTGTGACAACTCTTGGAGGCAGAAGCACCTCATCTCCGTGCTGATTCAAACTCCCACAATAGGTGTCATTTCCCAGTCTTTCCACAGGCAACAGATACAGCAGCCCATGACGTAAGGCCTGGCTCCAGAAGTGACAGCCGAGAGCAAACTGCTGAGTGCCTCGGTTCTAAATACACCGAGATGGGCTGGCAGTTGGAGAGCCTAAAGCTTTTGGACATTCCTGGTAGACACAAGGCCTGAAAGCTCTTGAGGGCTAACTGGGATGATCTGTTCTCTGCCTGTGGCCATAACTGGGGAAATAAGAAACAAGGATTCCTTCGCAGTAAGGAGTGGTAAGGACCAAGGACATCACATTTGATGACAACTCCTCCTCATTGGACTAAACAGCCGGTGGAAAGGCTCACGCTCCTGACTTTCCATTAAATTCTGATACACCCCCCTTCTGCTGTAAGCCACTGGTGGATAAATCAAGCAGGAGCCTCTCAGTGCAGTGGCAGGACATGATCGTATAATGTGTGAGACGATGCCAGGCCAGTGAGCTGTGAAGAGTTTGAAGCACCTTTCTAGAGATGCTCCAAGGTCCCAGGGAAGCACTGCTGCACAGAAGGACACTGGAGGTCCTAGCTCAGAAAACAGCAAACACATCACCCTGGTATGATTGCAGGGCACAGCAGCTTGGAGAACCCACATGAGAAAAAGCCATTATTGATTCAGACCCAAGCAGTGTCTTGCTTCAAAGAGGCTTGAAAAAGGAACATAATAGATGCTATATGCACAGTGATTATGCCCATAGGAGCAAAGGAGTAGAAAGAATTAACATGAACTTCAAAAAGGAAACTACCTAAAAAAAGAGAAAGCTAGGGCAGAAGAATGTAAATGTAGCAGGCAAAGAGTAAAACGTTTGGCCTGGCATGGAAATTGGTTTGAGTTGTCATGCTAGGGGGTTTAGTGAGCTGGTAACAACTATCAAAAGCCTTCAACAGCGAAACAATCACCAGTCACTTCTAGTAAACAACAGGGGGAAGACATATTTTTAAAGTCAAAAGGGCAAAACCAACCCAGAAAGTTTCATCTGAGTGAGGAGCAGAGATCACAAAACCTGGCAAGTTGAAAGAAAAGCACACGGAAGCCCAAAATATTCTTAGAAGCAATTTGCTGGAGGCATAAAAACGGTTCATAAAAACTCCTTTTAAACGCTGCAGAAGTAGAAAGCCTGCCAGCTAGTTAGTCAGGCAGATATATGATCAAGATGTAAAAGGAGTGCTTATGGAAGATAAGGCTGAGCACATTTAATGAATTTTTCCACTCCTGTTCATGGTGAAGGATCTGAGAGAGGCTCAGGCATCAGCATACTTTATGTGGGGACGGATACGATGATCTGTCTCAACCCAAAACGTTGGAAGAAAAGATTTCAGAAAAAATGATTAAAAAGTTGTAGCAAACCAGGGGCCAGGACTAAGTAACTCTCACTTAGGATTTCTAAACCAAGGAACGTATGAAACTGCTGGAGAGCCAATTTCATTTCCTAACTTACAATATACACCGAGACGTGAAATGTAAATTTCTTTAAGTAGTTGTTGGAATGAACCTAGGAAATCCGTCCTCCACCATAGGCAAACCAGTAGAAACTACATTGAATCTACAATCTGGAGACTCCGAATAAACAGAGTATGTTGGAGAAGGGCCAGTATGACGTTTGTGGTGGGAAGTCGGGCTTCATAAATCTACTACATTTCTTTGAAGAGTCAATTAATATGTAAACAAGTATACTGCAGTGCAGTAGGAGCACACTGCAGTGCAGTGGAGGTACGTGGAGTCCTCAAGGAGTTTTGTTGAACTCTGTATAAGCTTTGAAATCACTGAGATGCCTGAAGAAAGGTGGAGGCCTGGCTCTGAATTCAGTGTTCGCAACGGAGGGATTTGCCAGGGGGCTCACAGGGGTCTGTGCAGGCATTTTCAGTACTCGGCAGATCTGCAAGCAGTCTAGAAGGGTCATTACAGCCATGTGCCAAGGTCTGCACGTCACGACAGCGCGGACCTTTACAGGACAGAAAAAATGAAGATGGACGTGAAGAGTTGTGTGGGGATGTCATTTACAAAGTGGCTGGTGTAGGCGGTGCTAATACATTGTAAAGGTAAATTAAATGTCTGGTAAATTAAAAGGTAGACCCTGGTTTAAACAAGTGCTCTAGCTGTTTCTGATCAGGGAAGAGCTATGTAGAAGGCCTCGTGTAACAGTCAGTGGAGATTATGCTGACATACATACATATAACATTGTTTAAAAAGCAAAGAGCAAAGACATACAAAGAGCAAAGACATCCCCACCATCGGGCATGCTCACTTCATCTGAAAATGCCCTTAACAGGAGGAAAGCTGCAGAGCAAGGTACGATCCCCACCATGTTCCACATAAGGAAGGCCTCTACAAACCACCGGCAGAGGAAAGAAACCGTGTGGAGGAGGTAAGCAGACAATGGCTTTGCTCTCTTTCTCTCAAGGTAAGATTAAATACTCACCCCACGAACTGAGAAGGTAGCATTTTTAAAGGCAAGCGAAGGTCATGGTTTGAATCCTGAAGCTCATGATCAGAAAGACTGAATGGACTGGAAAAAGAGACAACTGTACGGAAGATAAATCTGTCAGGTGCTATTAAATAGTGCCAACAGCGCAGATGCCCCCTTCTAGGTCAGACAGTGTTTAAATTGCTATTTACGCGAAGCTCGGAAAGTTTGTTCTTAGATACTTTCTTTCAGCATTTAATGTCAGAGGAAGGCCTTCAGGCTAAAGAGATGCTTTATCTGAGCAGCCATCCCCGCAGTACTGTAACACAGGCGCACAAAACATGACATTTGAAGGCACCACCCCTGGCGGTGTTCAAAACCTGGAGGTGTTCAAGACATGATGTTTCAGGAGATGGGTTAGTGATTAGGGGTTGCAGGGCAGACAGATGGACTTGCTGATCTTGAAGGGTTTTTTCCCAACCTGGATGATTCTATGATTAGAAGAAGCCATTGGAATCACCAAGTCCAGTCCTCAGAAGGACAGGCCCCCAGCAGCATCTGCCTGGCTCAGAAAGGATTTGTTGAAGCAGCAGTCTCCAAGAGAAGTAAAAGGTTTCTCACTGCTTAAAACCTAAATAAAGGGCAAAACCACGCAACAGCAGTGAATTACCTGAAGAGAAAAGGGGAGATGAAGGGCAGCACCACTTCCCTACACCCCTCCCTGGCTAAAGCAGAAGTGCAAAAAAAGCAGAGCCAACAGAGAAGGACAAAACCCAATGATTTTTGTTGAACAACCACGGCTGAAAAAGCCCTCCTTTGCATGCAAATGCATCGGCTTGTCTGTTCTTGTCTTCCTAAAAATACAGATGCCCAAGAGCCACTGCTGAAAAGACCGACGCCACGTCTTTTCCTTCTCTGTTGCGATTTGTGTGTAGGTGTGACTAAGGTCCTCCAAAGGCAGGAGAGATGCCAATTTCTGTAAAAGGAAATAGAAGTGCTGTTTTTCAACTCTGCTCTACAATCACTAAATCTTCAAGCTTGTCTCATAGTGGAGGAGCAGTGAAGCAGGAAATTGCTAATGCAAAGTGTCTAAGAGAAGATCACTACAGCAGGATTCAGGCCTCATCCCAAAAGCCACTGTTGCAAAGAAAAAATGAAAAATTACATGAGCAGAGCACTATGAAAATAAAACAGCTTTCCAAACCAGACAAAAAATCCCCAAACCAACCCAATCATCTCACTACTGCATTCAAAATACATTAGTGTGTTATAATTTTGTGCGCACTGATTAGTCTTCAAATACACAGCTTAGCTCCTCAGAACTCGGCTCCTCGGTCCATTTACAGAGAGCTAGAAAAGTAATAGAATTTATTTTAAAATTGGTGATAACCTATCTGAGGAGAAAGGTTTATAGCAGTTTTGGAGATTTCTAGCTGAAAGTTGCTAGCTGTGCCTGTGGGGTTTGTCATGATGCTGAGAGCAAAGCTAGCTGGCAGCTAGGGCTGGTTCTGCAGCCTCACTTGGAACACGTAACTCCACAGCACAACTGCATGTGAAGAAAGGGGGGGTTTTACACCCCACTTTAATTATAGAATCGCAGGCTTGTAAGGGATCTCCAAAGGTCATCTAGTCCAAACCCTCTGCAACAAGTAGGGACAGCACTCACTCGACCAGATTGCCCAAGACCTTGAATGTCTCCAGGAACAGGGCCTTCACTGCCTCTCCAGGCAACCTGTTCCAGGGATCCCCCACTCTCAGATTAAAGAACTTTCTCCTCGTGTCTAACCTAAATCAACCTGGCATCAATAGGGCACCTCCTGTAGAGACTACTGTGTTTGGAAGATGCCGTCTTTCTCCACTGGCTGAAGAAGAGTCCCATGTCCGATTAGACCCTGTTTTTCAGACAACTAGAGCTAGAGACAATGACACCCATTTCTGATGTCTTCCAGCTTGCTGGAATCACTAATTATGGATTTTAAATGATGATATCTAGACAACTCCTTGCCTCATTTTGCTTCTGGATACATCATCCAGACACTAAAATCTTAACCTTAGAGACCAAACTACATAATGGTCGAAAGCAAAGCTGTTTACAAAGGAAAAGAGTTTGAAATTACCTGAGATACCAATCTTTGAAGGTCAAACTTCATAGCCTTTCGCTCCTTCTTCAATATGAACGTTAACAGTCCCAGTAAGGGATAATGTAAAGCTATCGCTCAGATAGAGGCATTTACATAATATCACCACATGTATATACAGAATTAATCAGGATCATTTACTGTCAGAGAGAAGCAGTCATTTTCAAACGCAGCCAAGGTGCTTCCAGCACTGGAATTGTTCCCATGCTGCCTTATGTAAACAAGCAGCTTTTTTCAGAGCTCCCTAGGATACTGATCTATTGTGCCGAGAGGCCCACCTCAGCCAGCCCGGTGAAAACAAATGAATAATAAAATGTACAAAGACTTCGGGGATACCTTTGCTTTCTAATTCAAGGCAAACCAATTTTCCACTCTGTGTTTCATGCAAAGATTTAAGTGAACGAGTAGTGCAGTCACTCTCCTACTCTAGAAGCCACGTTTGACTGTGCAGAAAACCAGTACCTGGTGAGACCTCACCTGGAGTCCCATGTCCAGCTCTGGAGCCCCCAACACAAGAAGCACGAGAACCTGTCAAAGGGGGTCCAGACAAGGGGATCACAAAAATAGTCAGACGGTTGCGACACCTCTCTTACAAGGACAGGCTGAGAGAGTCAGCGTTGTCAAGCCTGACGAGGAGAAGGCTCTGTGGGGACCTTAGAGAGGGGTCTATCAGTAGGCTGGGGAAGAACTGTTCATAAGGGCAGGGAATGACAGGACAAGGGGTCATGGTTTTCAGATGGAAAAGGGTAAATTTTAGGTCAGACATCAGGAAAAAGCTCTTTAATCTGAGAGTGGGGGATCCCTGGAGCAGGTTGCCTGGAGAAGTGGTGGAGGCTCCATCCCTGGAGACATTCAAGGTCAGGCTGGATGGGGCTCTGGGCAGTCTGATCTAGTGAGTGATGGCCTGCTTGTGCAGGGGGGTTTGACTAGGTGACCTTTGGATGTCCCTTCCAACCCAATACATTCTATGATTCTATGATTCTACAAGTCCCCACCTTCTGGATTTCTACCTTGGGTCCTTCATTTCTCTCTTGGACTTAGATGCCCTAATAGGCATCAAAATAAATGAATGCCATGATAAACAGTCTGAAGATGGCAAAAAACAGTGTAGTGGAGCAGCAACTGAGAGATATTTAATGCTTGACCATTCTAGAAGACGAGTAATTGATCAACAGATTAATAGATTAATATTCACTGCATAGCTCTGCTGGCAATGTTCTCTCCAAGTTTTACTACTGCCAATAAGCAAACTTATAAATAAAAGACCTGTGTACCATTTGGCTGAATTATATGCTGCCTGCTTCACTCATCCATTGTCCTCATTAGCAAAGGCCTGAAGAAAAATTACTCCACTTTCATCTACTTCTTATCCAAAATTCCCACTGGATACTGAGCTGTCAGAACATCCCTGTGTTTGAAGGCATTCAAGCATTTCTGAACCAAGAGTCAAGATTTCTCCTGTGTTAATTACAGGAGCAACACGCTGAGCTGTTCTTCAGTCAGAAATCTCCTTGTTGCCACAGAGGAATGTGTGACACACAGCTTACTACTGAGAGGAAGACACAGCTGCATTCGGTGCTTACTGCATGGAACTGCGTGATTAACAGGTAACTGCAAAAGAATTTGAAAGAATCTCACTGCAACAACAATCACGTCATCCTAATCTATAGGGTTGGAAGGGATCTCCAAAGGTCATCTAGTGCAACCCCTCTGAAACAAGCAGAGTCTCCAGACCACACTGCCCAGCGCCCCATCCAGCCTGACCTTGAATGTCTCCAAGGATGGCGCCTCCACCACCTCCGCAGGCAACCTGTTCCAGGGGTCCCCCACCCTCTTTTTCCTGACACCCAGCCTAAATCCACCCTTTTCCATATGAAAACCATGACCCCTTATCCTATTGTTCCCTGCCCCTGTGAACAGTTCTTCCTCAGCCTTCAAAAGGCTTCTTTCAGATACTGGGGTACTGGGAGGTTGCTATAAGGTCCCCTTAAGCCTTCTCCTCATCAGGCTTGACAACCCCATCTCTCTCAGCCTGCCCTTACATGAGAGCTGCTGCAGTCCTCTGAGCATTTTAATGACCTCCTTGTCATGATATGCTCCAATCCTTCTTGTTTTGGGGGCTCCACAGCTGGACATGGGACTCCAGGTGAGGGCTCATCAGGGCAGGGCAGAGATAGTCTGCAGTTGTAGCGTGGTGCTGCCCGCGCTTCACTTGTCCTAACTTGGTGCTTTCATCCACTGGGAGAAGTGCCAAAATTCTGAATATCCCAATAATCCTACTGTAGCTACCACTGTGTAGGGGTGAAAGGAAAAGAAAAGAGACACAAGAGCAGCTGCGAATAAAAAGGTAACAAGGCAGTGATGAGAGCTAACGTAACACTGTCCCTGCAAGGGAAGACTGTAAATGCAAGAGGCCATGGAGATGAAAGCAAGAATTGTTTATGACTGTAAACAGGTTCATTGTAAAGGGAAGCAAAAAGGTTGCTGCGCTGGAACCAGTGCCAGACAAAGAAGAAAGAGAAAGCTGTGTTATGAAAGGATTCTTATTATGCACAGCAACAGGTTCTTGAAATACTGTACTACTGTATCAGCTGATGCTAGATAAGCTGCTGGTGAAAGACTCTATGAAAGCAACATTACTCAAGGAGAAATGGGGAAAAAAGAGTGAATGAAAGGACTAGAGCTGCTTACAGAACCAGCTGCATGGTAGGAAATGATCTCTATTCCCTCTCTTATATGGAAAATGTAAGTTTTCACTATGAGGGTGACAGAGCACTGTCACAGGCTGACCAGAGAGGTTGTGGAGTCTCCTTCTCTGGAGACACTCCAAATCCTTCTGGACACATTCCTCTGTGACCTACTCTAGGTGGTCCTGCTCTGGCAGGGGTGTTGAAGTAGACGATCCCTTCCAACCCCTCACATTCTTTGATTCTGTAATCCTATGTTAAAATGTTACCTGCTCACCAGAGCAGACTGCAAAAGCAGGCACTGAGAAAGAGCTGCAAGAAATCAAGGGTCAGGAGTTTGGTCAATGTTTCCTGGAAAAGGAGTTATTCAACTCATCACTACTTAGAGTCCAGCTCATGAGATGGTGTTTGTGGCTTAGCAAAAGACATGGCTGGGTGTTCCATCTCCAGCCTGTCCCAACCCCTGACCACTCTGTCAGGGAAGAAACTTTTCCTGATGTCCAATCTAAACCTCCCCTGGCACAATTTGAGGCTGTTTCCTCTTGTTCTAGGACTAGTGACCTGGGAGAAGAGACCAAACTCAACCACTCTATACTGCCTTTCAGGTAGCCGTAAAGAGCAATAAGGTCTCCGTTCAGCCTCCTTTTCTCCAGACTAAACAGCCCCCATTAACTCAGCAGCTCCTCATCAGACCTTTCCTCCAGGCTCTTCACCAGCTTCATTGCCCCTCTCTGCACCCACTCCATGCCTCAATATCCTTCTTGTATTAAGGTGCCCCAAACTGAACCCAGTACTCAACAAAGGCCTCACTAGTGCCAAGCGTATCTTCTCACAGCCACTGCTACTGAGATGTCTGTCTGAGTTTCACTTTGGTCCTAATTGAAGATCAAGAGCACCAAGCAGTGAGAGAGTAAAAGTAAGGAAGTAAAATGGTAAAATAAAGTAGCAAGTAAAGAGAAAGACCCAGTACATTTCTCTGCAAGCAAATAGCAGTATTTACTCCTTGATAGTGAAAACCTAACGAAGGCATCAGTTGGTAAGAAGAACTGAGCTGCTGTGTGAGCAGATGAGTTGGGAAAAGACACCAGAGGAGCTGCCTTTCCTGGAGGAGAGGATACACTGAGCCCCTAGGGTAGCCTGCGGACTGCCGTCTTCTCTTGCCTCTCTCCAGCCAAAGTACAGGACTGCAAATTCTTACCAAACAACCCCCTCTACTATTTCATCCCACAGGCAGGGCTGCCAGAACAGCAGGTGTTGCAGTGTGTGCAGATCCTGCCACTTGCTCATGTAGCCCTTTGTGAGCTGAAGTTGCCTGCGTGGTCCTGCCTGCATAAAACAGGGAAGCCAGACTCTGAAGACAGCTTTTTGTTTAGCTAAGCTAGAAGAATGATACCAGCTAAAAGAATGCCTGAAGGTACAGTGAGATTAG
The DNA here is from genome assembly GCA_013397515.1 of Upupa epops. Taxonomy (NCBI): domain Eukaryota; kingdom Metazoa; phylum Chordata; class Aves; order Bucerotiformes; family Upupidae; genus Upupa; species Upupa epops. The sequence goes on from VZRI01009846.1 coordinate 57,688, forward strand.
TTCACAGTGCTCAGCCTCAGCTGGACTCTCTGGAAGCTGCAGCTGCTGGGTAGTGTGGCTCTGAATAATAATAGGAAGAAACCACAGAAATGTCACTATTATTTACACCTTCTAGAAAGTCTATTAATTGTGTCAGCCTACCTACTTCTGCGCTGTACACTGAGAGCGAATCTGTCCTCCACAGGACTGAAATCTGTGCCTTGCTTTTTTCCCCTTAGCTTCCTACGGCGCTTGCAATTACAATCATAGAAGCATCAAGGTTGGAAAAGACCTTCAAGGTCATCAAGCCCACTCTACAACCCCTAAACCATCTCCTGAAACACCGTGTCTGCCTGGTTTTTCAACACCTCCAGGGATGGTGCCTCCACCACCTCCCAGCTCAGAAACGACCTGAACTACCCCCTGGGTAGCACTGCACAGATGAAACGTGTTTCATCCTCAACACACCGAGCAATCCCCTGTCGAGCCTTTTCTCTTTGGGTCTAAACGACCACATCACGACATCCCTCCATGCTTCACTTCTGATGAGGTTTGGTTTCCCTGCGTAGGGTGTGTACCAACAAGTGATTATAAAAATTCTAGATGACCAAGATTTGGTCAAAATGCTTCAAAAGGCCCGTTTTGAGGTGGGGCTTTGGTTATTTCAAGTCATGTGGAGGGACATCTCAGGTGATCCACAGTGCTGCTGTAACGTTTTTAAATTGCTTATGGGTCCTAATGGGAAATTGCCGTTGCTGTAGTCTTTCTGCATTCCTCCCTGAGCATCCAATACAACACGCATTCCACAAACTCTTTGTTTGCTAAGTACCGTAACGACTTCAGGATGATTGGGTGTGACAAATGCAAGATGCTCTGTGCTATAACTATCTTGAGAGGACTGTGAGCATTAGCTGGCATTCCCTGGGTGTATTTCTCATTACATCCCATCATGTTGCTGTCTTTCAACAATGATATCCCTTGTCTTCATTCCAGTGTTGCCTTGGGGATAAAATAATGAGTCCTCAGACTGTTTCCCTCTCTCTCTCTCTCTAAAGAGAAAGCAAACAAAGTACCAGACAGAGTAGAAGATAAAGAAGCTCACATAGTAGGAAATCAGAGAAGATGGGACTGTACATCAAAGAAATTCAGAGACTCGATTCATGATGAGTCCAGGCACCAGTTGACTAATCTGTAAGAGACAACAGCGTGATGTAGTCTGCAAACCCTCACTGAAATGATTTTAGGTTCCTCATGCAAACTGACTCCGATCTCACTGTCTCTGTTGCTCGATTACAGGTATCCCCTCTGAGCATTAGATCATGGACTCCAAACAAGCACCCTGTCTATTGGAGAATGGTACGACAGACCATGACATTTACCAGATAAAAGGAAAACCAGCTAATTTAGGGTTTTTTACACTGCCAGTTGCTGGGGACTTTCCCATGGCTATTACAGCGATGCTTATTTCTAGACTATAATAATGACATCGAATTACAAAGAGGCATGCACCATCTTCCACACCCTCAGCTTTCTTCTCTTGGCAGTCCTATGAAAACTGCATCTTGGACTCTGCACCGTTTAACACAGTATCATCTCTGCTTCGAGACCATGTCTCTGTTCCTTCCTGTATGGACATAAGAAGGATCATTCCCTTTCACTGCCTTCTCCTGGCACATCTCTATCTGCAAGGTGAAGACCTTTACTGCTGAGCACTGGAAGGCAAACTGTCCATTGCTTCTCCCAGCTCTGCTTGCTTTGCTGCAGTGGGGTGAACTCTACTCCTCCCAGCTTTCTGTTGCCCCAGGAGTGCCTCTGGGTTTGGGAACTGCCATGGTTTCCAGCTGAATGTTCCTCCACATCACGGACACTGACTTGGTCAGTGCCTTTGTGCCTGGATCCTCAGGGGTCTTTATTTTCATCACCCAATGGGTACTTCAGTTCCCACTTCTCTTGACCAGGAAATAAATAACACTGGCTCTTCTCTGTGTAACGCAGAAATCAATATCTATTTGAAATCTCCACAGTTACCTCGGCTATTTTCCTCTTTAAACTGCAGAATATTTGACAGCTTTATGCCCAGGCAACACAAAGCAAGGCAGGCTGTGCTGTTCAAAATCATTTCCTCTCGCTGGGAACACACAGAAGCTGCATGTGTGTTACAACAGACACCTTCTTGCCATGGTCCTGTACAGCACTGCAGGCTTCATCTGAGAAGAATGCCCTGGGGAGGCCTGAAAATAGCGGTACCTTGAAGTGGGAGACATCGAGGCCATCCGTAAAGTTCAGCAGATTGCCTGTGTTTACCCAGGGAAGTCAATAACTGCATGATTTATGGAAGAGGTGTGCAGAAAAAAGAGGTCACCCAAGCTCTGAGCATAGCTATTGTGGCTCCTGATGAATCGTTTACAGAAAAAGACACCTGGTTTTCTTTGAAACTTACTCACAAAGAAAAGCTGCAAGGCAGACTTTCCATAAATGGCTTTTGTCCTTCTTTTCATGTGTCCAAAACAATGCTTTCACCACTTACTGAAGAATTACACGATTCCAAGCTAAAGAAGCTGCATGTACATCCAGTGGAAGAAAGGGATGCAAGTATAAGAACAAAACCAGCCCTCCTCCTCGTTTCTCCTTCACAAAAAACACATCTGGAGGGAAATCATTATTGTCGTGAGATCAAACAGCCTGGCTGCTTGAGAGAAGGGTTTCTTTCATTGTTTCTGGTCATCTGTCCCATCCCTCCCTACTGCCACCCGTTCAGATCTCCTAACCAGACACACTTTGCTCATGGCCACTGCTATTTCTCTCCTTAGCTGCACCAAGTTGTACCTTGGCAGTAAGTCTCAAAAAAAGAGGTGCAGCCCAAATGTGTCCCATTTACTCTTTGTTCTCTACTTCCTTCCTTCCTCCCTCCCTTCCATCCTTCCCTCCTTCTCCTTCTTTTCCTCTTTCTTCCTTTCCTCTTCCTTCCATGTCAATGAAACATGTCCAAAACACCTATTTTTCTCCCTGCTGCTACTACGTCTACTTCTGCTTATACCTTCAGGCCTCTTTGGGGCTGTAGAGTGTAATTTCTCATTTCTCCTCACTCAGTTGGCAGCCCAAGTGCAAAAAAGCCCGTTCCCACACTGGGGACACTTATCCAAATGATCCTAAGGCATCTAAATACTTCCAGTCACCAGCAGCCAGAGACGGTTTGTGAGACTCTAGCGAAAAGCAAACCCCATTCTGGTAGACAGTATTTCCTCTGGTGTTTATCTGCAGCAGCACTTTCAAACATCTGCTGCATCCTGCCACCCTGCACTGTGATACTGTCATAACTCATCAGTGATGCCCAGGTGGTATTTGCACAGCAAACCTCCACGGAATATCCAGATTCCTCAGGAAGGGAAAACAGCCAGTTTTGTAGCTTGCCTTTTCCCCTCTGATGCTAATTCTCAGGTCGATACTGCAGGACAATGCAAGGAGCAATGACCTGGAGAGAGTATCTTCTTCTAGGTACAGTGTTTAAACCACATCTCTGCTACTTGCAGTCACTGAAGCACTGTGCTATGCTTCTCTAAGGTGCATTATTTCCTCTACTCTGGTGAAATCCCAGCTGTGAAGCTTACATTCTGCCTATCTATTTTCTCCTTAAAATTAAATTGGATGGGATGGTTTTCATTTCCTGTCCCCTCACTTCTTGTGTTGTGTGGCTACAGGCAGTTAAACAACCACAGTGTTTCACCCCGGAGGTGCCTGTATCTCAGTCAAGGGTGAAATAATCCCTTTATGAAAAGATTTACCTGCCTCACAGGAATGTTGTGAAGTTTAAGCCTTATGTTTTGTTAAGAGGATTGAGGTAAAAAGCACCAAGGGTATACAGATGTCTTCCATTTACAAGGAATTGACAGGTTTTTAATGCAACTAATTAAGGTAAAAATTAGGGGGTTTTTTTAGATTGTACTTCCTTTCATCACTTTCTTTTTTGAAAGCAGAACGTTGCTTTTGATTAAGCAAAATAAAAGCAGTTCAAAAATAATCCAGACAGAAAAGAGGAACCAACCATGGTGCTTTTCTGTAAAGGTAATAGCTCTTTCTGCCAGGCGTGATCTCTGCAGGATCCACGAAACCTATTGTGAGGGACGGCTGTCATATTCATGCATTTTCAGGTCTTTTCCCGCAGCCACTTTGAAGACATGTGACTCATCTGTACCTCCTCCTTTTCAGCAAAACTCGAGCTTGTTTTGAATACCAAAGGGGAAAAAAAGTAAAGGAAGAAACAGAGAGAGATCTCTGTCAGCAGCAGCCACACAGCAAGTGCAATGCCTGATGGAAACGATGGCAGATGCCTAGTTTTCATTGGTACCTTCCACTTTCATTTCAGTTTCATTGAGTTGTGAAGATCTGGAGTCTTGATGTCTGAAAAAAGTTAACCCTTTGAAGTGAAATAAGAGGATGTGCTTCAAACTGGTTGTTAACGTTGATTTCAACAAAGGTAGCAAAGGCAGGGCATGTTTTGAGGTTATTCCATGCAGTCCTGACAGAGGGAGACATCCAAAACATCTCTGATCTAAGGGTCACCTGACTTGGAAGGATGATGGCTATCACAAATCCAAAGTGACTGAGAGACTTTCAAGTAGAGAGAAGGCCCGGTCCCTAACCTTATAGTCCTGAATTAAATACAGTGTTAGAAGGGAGGGAACACAGCACAATGTACAGGCTGCTCCCTGGCATGGTCTGAATTAAGATGCTGAAAATCAGCCAGTCAGTCTCATATGTAAGACTACGGATTACCTAGAGAACCCTTCACTCTCTTCTAGTCATACAGTGTTTACAGAAACTGACTGCTTTATCCTTGATGGGTTTAGCCAAGCACCTCCTGTGAAAGTGCACACACACACAGTAGAGAGAAAATGAACTGCAGTCTACCTTCATTTATTTTGAGGAGAAATTTCCAACTTACAGTTTAACGAGACTCCACAGAACAAACCCAAACTCTTCCTGTTTAAAGTCTCCTCATGAAGTCCTTCTTTCGCCCCTCGCTGCCCTCCCTCCCCGCCTTGGCTGGCCTCAAACCCTAATTTACAAATATTTTATACTACCCAGGTGTTTATTTTGTTGGCATGATCTCATCCCCTTCCTCCCTGGATATTTGAGGATTAGCATATGTTGTGGACAAGATCAAAGCGATCTATTTACAGTTTGTGAGCTTTAGAGGGGAATTATTTGATTTTTGCAAACACGAGGCACCTGTTGTGCACGCGGAAAAATACTTGATGGTACGTAAAGAAAAGCTTTCTGCAAACCCCTTTGTTCGACAGAACTCACTCCTCCTCTCATACAAAAATCAATTAAGAGGAAAATGCAATTGAACTGTGTATGTGCAATTTTTTTAATCAATAGAGCCTCATGTCTCCAGATTTGATTGAAGTAGGTTTTCAAAGCTCTTTTGTCCTCACCTGTCTATGAAAAATCATTCACAGCATCCTGGATCCCAGGTTACAGTGACTGCCTGAATCCAAAAGGTAAAGCTCTCCCTCTCCAGGGAGGGCACCAGCTGTCTCATTGATTCCCCATGGCTCTTGGCTGATGCTGAAGTAGCACTGGCATGATTTCCAGAGAGGGGTGTATAATGAGGTAGCTCCGTGTTAACCATTACCAGGGAGAAGCAGAACATCTGGTCTGGAAGAAAGAAGAGTCCAGAGCTGAACTATCAACATCAAAGCATGCAGTTGTGGGGTGGCGTGTGCCAGGATTCACTGCCTGGAAGCAACAGATTTAGGGATGAAATGGGACAGAAAAATAAGGGTAAAATTAAGGGAAGAAGACGCCTTTTTGCAGTCCATTTGTTTTCTAGAAGTTACAGTCTTGATGACTGACAGAAAGGATGCTCAGGATAAGCATCACTTCGTATAGCTATTTCCTCAACATTCTCATTTTTATCTAGCTGTCTCTCTTCCTTTCACAGACCAAGCTGCCACTTCGATGTAGTCCTCGTAAAACCTAGCTCAGTGCTACATTTTCTGCCCTTTGCAGGTCACAGATCCACAGCAGGTGTTTGCAAACACCGGAGAGCATCCAGTCTGTGAGCAGGGAGCAGCCTCCTTGTGCTCCTCTCCCACAGTCTGGAAGAATGAGGATGCAGAAGAGTGAAAATTCTTAATTATCCGTCAGTGGAGATGTTGGGGAGTGTTTTAGAAACAGAGATGGAGAGGAAAGGAAGGAGGTCACTGTAAAAAGCCCTTGCTAGCATGTGCATTCCCACTAGGTGCTGGCTCTGTTCTCCCGTGACTCAATGAGATCCCTGTCTACAGCAGCAGGATGCTGGCAGTTTTTGGAGGGATATATAACTGAACTAGTACATTTCAGGGGACAAGTGTCTTCTGGCATTTGCAAGGGATAAAACGGTCTCTGCATCAGCTTCTGGCTGGTTGCACTGTCAGGCCCCTAAGGGAGCATATGGCACCAGGATCTTCACAGCTACCTCATCATCATTCTGGATACCCTCCTTGCTGATACTAGGGAATCTTGTGAGGAACTTGCGATGCCAAGCCCTTGTGGGAGGCATTTCGTAATGAAATTCATCATTCTCTCCTACAGTTTTGCTGTTTGCTTTGGTGGAGCTACGATTCCTAGCACTGCCTGTCTCATGACTACTTGGGGATTGTCTGGCATAGCTGGATACTTGTGCACCAAGATGTTGTGATTTTGCCTATTGATCCTAGAGCTGGGATCTTTGCAAAGCAAAGATTGCCAGGGCATACGAAATTTAAACTCTTTTTTTGTGTGTAGATGCCAAAGAACATTTCTACTACGTTTCAGATGAACAAGGAGCTGTGACACAGCTGGTGGCTGCCTCCTTAGCCAGGAGTTGCAAAATACCCCCAAATCCTAAGTTACAAGACACAGAGGAAAAAAGAATCACTGCATTAGAACCCCAAGTTACTGGGGGCAGGGGGGGAAGAAATAACAACACCTCCAAATGAACTCCATGAGTATTTGGTAAGAAGTACTAGTCATCTCTTCCTTAAACATAGCCCTCTGTATATTCTGTGGGAGCCAATACAAGCTAGATAACATATGCACAGGGTGTAAATTCTTCACAGGCGGGCATCTGGATCAGTGTATTGAAACAGAGTCTATTTTTAGGTGACTGATGCTAGCTTCCCCACGAAACTGCAGATTCGTAGTTTTCAGGCTTTCTAAAGTGGATTCTTGCCATAAATTGATTGTAAGTGCATGGGAGGAAGGGCTCGCTCCAAAGTCTATTGAAAATACATTAGAGTCTTTCTATTGATTTCAAAAGCTGAAGATCAAGCCAGCAGGGATTCATTCTGTCCATGTAAAATACAGGCAATTTGCATTAGAAATGCAACATAAATGTATTTCTTATGCAAAACTCAGCTCAACAACTCACTTCACTGCCTATCTAGCAAATTCCACAGCTGGAAATATTGTCCTCTCTTTTATATCCTTATTCTTATCCAAGTAGTTAACCAGATATTTGGGCTTTTCTCAATTGTTTCGTTAGGGGGATAAATTGAGGCAAGAGCCTGTGATTGCTCTGGTGCAACCCACTTTCTTTACCAGGAACAGGCATAAATCCCTGATACGGCAGGAATGAGTACTAGAATGTCTCTTTATTTCTTTCAGCATTCTAAATCTGCCGTTCTAACAATCACTCTGCCCCCAAAGCTGCTTTTTTCCCCTCTGGCTTTCCTTCAGTCATGCCACACATATTTCACTGTTTTGTCAGCCCTTCCTTCTTGTTTCTTTGATAGCTTCTGATTCTGCTCTATTCATTAGATCCCCTAGTCTTTGAGACTGCATTCCAGAAATTTGGGGCTGCTGGGATGAGCTGTTAGTGTTCACGGCAGCAGTCCCATTCTTCCACTGTTGTTTAATAACTGCTATCACTTTACCGTTCACATTTGCCTTAAGAGATAGCGACTGTCATGCCCAGTGATTTCTGTGGGGTCTGTGATTGTTTCCAAAGCTAAAAGCTCAGCTCTACCATCAGTATCCAACATGCGATTAGTTACCTTGCACTAGATGATCCACAAGAGGTGGCCAAACATCCTTCCTCTTAGGCTGTGTCAGACACACAGGAATCTCACATAGCTAACTCCCCAGAGAGCCATCCAAAGCAAAATGTGTTTCTTATTGACTCACTTGATGGTCTTAGGCCACCAAGACTCAGAAAAAGGCTATATAGAGATCAATAAGTTTATATGGGGTTTTAAACCTGTCCAGGAAAAACTTGAGCTACCGCTCAAGCCATTGCTTATTCTGTGAACTTGAATAACCTTGGACACAAAGGTGGAGCGGTTGATATATATATTCAATTATTAGCTCTTGGGTACCTTGGCTGAGCCACACCCTGTCAGGACAAGAGAAATTCCGTGTCCCATGTGATTCCATGGTTTTCTTCCTCTGAACATCAAATTTTTGCACTTGTTAAATCTTTAAACACATCCAAAGTCAGAGAGTTCTGAAAACTCTTCATATTCTAATTTTTGGTCTGGTGTGATGGCCTGGAGAATATTTTGCAGTAGACTTAAGAATTCTTCTTTAGTTCGGAACTCTGTTTGTGAGTGTTATTTTCAACACGGAACAAATCTATGCAAAAAGAGGCCGTGCCTGAGAGGCAGAAAGGAGTCTTCTGGGCCTTCTGTGGATTGTCCCCAGCAAAATATGGAAGTCACGCCCTGAGCCATTAACTTTTAATAATTTCAAGTGTAAAATTAAAGAAAAGATGGAGAAAAGAAACAACACAGAAGCAGGAGAAGATACCTAAACCTATATTTTACAAGCAAGACTCTAATAAACGTAGCAACTCCCCCTAAAACAGGAAAGAGGGACTGACAAAGACCCGGCAGTCCTGAGAAACTAACTATGACATGAATGATCCTTCCAAAAACTCCTGAAAGGTTGGATTGGCTTTTTTTGAGGTACAAATCTTGCTTTCCATTTCTTTCATTATTGCTATGCTTAAGCTCTTTTGCAAAGGCTCAATCAATTTACCTTCACCCGTCACAGAGAGCTCTGCAGAGCGAAACAGCCTGTGGGAGCTACCTCAGGAGAACTCTTCTTCCAGGCCTTGATGAAACCAAAACTATTTCAGCAGAGTGTACATGATCAGAGCAACGTTCAGGCGTTTCTGAAATCATTGTATTTAAGTTTTCTATGCTACTTCTCTCTTACTGCTGGACTTTAAAAAGCCTATTTGCACCCAAAGTAATAAATTGTGACCTTGTGTTCACAGGAAAAATACAGAAATGAATGGCCTGAAAGCCACCACGTGCTCAGCCCTCTTTATTTTCCAACTTATTTGGGATTTTTTCTGTGCTTTATCAGGACACAGAGTTGTAAACACCTCCAAAAACCTGTTTAACCACGTCATCTATGCCCTGGTGGAAGGCTTTCAACTCTCAACCCCTATATGAAAGAAGGGCATTATTGCTTTCCCGATACTTTCTCTGTGTCTTCAAAGAAGGATTGAAATGTCTGTTCTAATTAGTTACATGGAGGCGTAAACAAAGGGAATCCCTGTTTGAGAGCCTTATCTTTTTTGTACATTAGACACCCAACTCAAAACTGCCAACTGTGCTCCCAGAGCCAGCCTGGTTTCTGATCTGAGCCTGACTATACATAAAAAGCAAGGTATAAAAGATTGACCAAGGTTGTGGAGAAGTGTGGGATGAAGTAAGGGGTTGCAGTTCTTTCCCTCAAACAGCTTGTTCCCTTCTAGTGCATTTGGAACAGCCCTAAGGACCAAAGCACTGGCTATTCATATAATGAATAACCCTTCCACTACAAATTGCTCCAGGCACACTTAGCAGTAGGCACAAGGATAAGTGGGAGGACTATGCTAGCTGATAACACTTGGTAAACTATTAACCAGCCCACACATGGGCTTGAAAGGTTTGGATGTGTGTATATTAATCTTTTCTATAAACACACAGAGGACAATTAGGGACTTGGTGGCTTAAACTGCGAGGGTTAATAGATTGGTGACCCAACACAATGACTACTGCACAGCTCCCCCAGATATCCGTCCTTTCTGCTGAGAAGGACATACTGGTTACTGGTTGAGGCCTCATAGCCTGCAGAAACTGGAAAGACAGAAATTACTCATGCAGGGGTAAACCCCCAAAACAATCCAAAATAAAGGAGGCTTTCTGAATAGAAGTATGTGTGTATGGGGTGTTTGTTTTGCGCTGAGAAATACACAAAACGTCACAGAAAAGCTCACAGAATCATTAAGAGCATCAAGTCCAACTTTCAACCCAACACCTCCACTGCCCAAGAAGTCACAAAGGCTCTTAGTGACACCTAAAGCAGAACATCCTCAAGAGTGTGGCAACTGTCCTTGCTCAAATCTAATAACTCCTGCCTGGAACATGGATGGAAGCTGCAGCTTGTTGGCAGTTGTTGCAACAGGATGATCCTGATCCTGCTCACCGGCCCTAGGTTAAAAAGCAGCTTTGTCCTCTGCAGATCACCTGTATTCCATCCACTCAGTCTGTAAAAGCAGAGCAGCTCTCAGAGAGGGTGTGTAAGTATCAAACCGCTGAATGCAGAGAAGTGTTCGTGTATTTGCATTTGCGTACATGCCCTGCGTGTCCTGGAAGCCCAGATATTCCAACATGACTATTGTTTTCCAGCCCAGTTTCTCTGGGCATCCTGTTTTAATGGTTGTGTGACATTGCTGTGAAAAAGTCCTCCTTTCCAGCCCAGAAGTACACACACATCAACCCTGAGAAATGCCATTCCCCTTTATATCAAGGCATCTGGCTTCCTCTTGCAATAAAAGGTCCTATACAAGGCAAGATACGATAATCTGAGCAATAAAATTAGAAATCCTAATCTCTTCATGATGGGCACATGGTGATGTTCATTGAGGCACTGGTTTACTATAGTATGTTACTGAATTGTGATAATGCAGATAAAAAGGGAATGGAAATGAAAAAGTTATTAAACTAATTGTATCTGCAAGGATATTAATTTAATTTATCTCACTTGATTATTATTACCATCAAGCTCAAATGCAAATCCTTGAGCGTGAGCTAAATAGATGACTGAATTTAGTTAGGAGGGTGGAAATAAAGGATTAACCATTACAAATGCCACGTTTGGAAAGAGCATCTTAAGTGATTTTTTTTCTATAGCTCTTGTTTTCTAGTCTTATTGTGAAAAATTTGTTAAAGCTCCAAATTAAAAAACCCCCATAACCGGGACAATTGTCTACACTTTTGCCTTACTGGACATGAATACGTTTGCCAGGGAGTAAAACTTATTTCTCTGCTGTTTCAGTAGCCCATAGAATCATGGAAACATCAAGGCTGGAAAAGACTTTCAAGATCACCAAGTCCAACCATCTGCCCTACAACCCCTAACCACTAAACCACCTCCTCAAACACCTTATCTACCTGTTTTTTGAACCCCTCCTGGGTTGGTGCCTCCACCCCCACCCCGGGCAGCCTTCCCAGCTTTGAAGCACATGGAAATCAGAAAACTTAGTGACTTGAAATTGAATTGCAATCTTTGCTTGCAAACAAACACCGCAGTCTAACTAGTTTTAGGTTCTTGTGGTGCTAGCACAGCCCAAAAAGAATAAAGAAAGTTAGGGTTGTGTTGGGTTTCTTACGATGTAGCTACTTAAAAGTCTATATCCAGAGGCTAGCACCATAAACCAGAGTCTTCTGATAGATTAAAAGTGAATCTGGTCTTCTTTTAAAAGAAGAAATGGCAAAATTCCAGGGTATCACCTAAGCTATAAACACTGGAATCAGAGACTGAGAATACATCTACACTATATACCACAGCTTCTAGTCACTTGCTGAAGGTAATTTAATCTTGGGAAGACCATTATATTGGAATGACTGTGGTGCTTCTGGTAACCAGGTAGGCTTGTTTAGAGCACTGTGCTCAGGAGATATAACCAGAGACCTGCAGCAAACCCTTCAGTCATCTACTTACATCTCCTGTACTTTAGTTTTCTTGTTGACAGAGTGGAAGACAGCTAGGAAGTCAAAATTGGGGCATAAGGTATAAGGTAAGATTAACCTTTATAAAGTCTTATGGAATTCTTAAATGAAAAGAGCTAATCCAGCAATTATTCCATTAGCCTCCTTTATTTAGGAGCACTGGAAAGCTATTCCTTTATTCAGGAATACTCAGAGAAACTGAGCTGAATCTATTTGAAATAACTTCAGACAGTGTAAGAAAAAGAAATATTCAGAATTTCAAGGAAGTTGATTCTGTTCTGATAAAAATCAGACTACAGCGTATTACACCAAGTCTTAAAACCACTGTCCTGCAAAACATTTAACATTCATTCATTCTTAAGGTAATGTGTTTAAGATGGACTACATGCTTAAAAGACTTGTTAAATTGCAGTCATACTTTGTGCTGCAAGTTAGGATTCAGATCTTATGAATTTAAAATAATAGCTAAGCCAAGGGTAGCCAAGGTTTATTATTATAGCTGTGTGCAGCATAATAATCAAAGCCATGGAAATGTCTGCAGCTGTACCCACAGCACCCTTCCGAAATGCTTTCTCTACTAAGACGAGCTCTTGAACGGAGCGGATTGTTGCCTACCATGCAACACACAGAGAGAAAAACCCAATGGATAGAAAGCAAAATATCATTTTGGCTGCCCTATCCCTAAGTTAATAATCATGGCAGGAGCACATGCTGAGTTTTAGTATTAAAACAAAGGGTTTCATAGTACAGATTATAGAAAGACTCGTGTGAACAAAGTGGCAGATACAGACAATCAAAGTATCTATTGAGGCATGGAGCTGCAATACAAAAGCAATCAGCGCAGAAACCAAGGCAGTGACAATACAATTTTAAATCCATTTGATAGGCAAACTATATGTGTTGAAACTTCTCAGGATGAATGAGTCTAAAACTCATTATCAGTATTGCAGCATGTCCCATGACACCACTTTATTTATTCAGATGAAGATTGGAGGATGTGAGTAAACACAGCATCCCCGCTCTCTGAAAATTCTTTGCAGGTAAATCTTCTGCCTATATTTGTTCTTTGTGCACTTTCCATGAGTCACTCCCTGCCCACTGCAGGAAAACAAGCTTGATAGAAAGTACAGGGCATACGGCTGTAAAAAGTATTTACCATTTAGAATAGTCAGTGAACACATTCAGGGTCTTAATAACACTGGGAAGTCCCGAATCCTTAATCTGCTTTTATCACTTAATGGTTTTGGTGGAGTATCTCAGATGTCTGTGAAGAATCACAAACTGTTCCATCACATTTTTAAATGGTGAGAGTTATTTGGATGGTAAAATCTATTCACTTCACTGTGTGTCAACAAACTTCGCACCTTGACAGGAACATTTCCTTTTTACTGAGTATTTTTCACATCACAATTTTCCACCAGGTATGATGGATCCCAAGGCATCTGCAGCCCATTTCAATCCACACCATTGGCCAGCACCTTGTGTTCTAATGCAAAGGGATCGGTTCTTCTTGTTTCACTGGAATATAAAATCTCCTAAATTCTCATTCCCGAGATTCCTTTTTCAGATGTGCCGCATAAATCACATTTGCACAATTCTCAAGATGCCAAAGCTTTTAAAGATCACAGCATCAGTGATTATCAGAGGTCTGGGCTGTGATTTTTGACCAAAAATCCACTCTACCCTTGATAGTGTCTGAAGCCTGAGCTATCTTTTAGCTCCGGTATATGAAGATCTGTGATTTCCAGTGATCTTTGCATGAGATGCACGTACAATAATGACTATTGTTTGCTCTGCTTTCTAGTGGACAGGTAAAGAAGATTTAGACTGTGCTTCTTCCTTTTTGTTCCCCTCCTTCTTGCTATAATCTGAACTAACTTGCCCTTTTTCTTGTTGAGTAATTGAGTTTGAAAGCAATTTCTATTCTCAAGTTCAGTAACCTTAGGGAAGAGGTGAAACAGGTCATTCAAAATGCAGACTATCAACAAGGTTTAAATAACAGAATCATTAAGATTCTGTAACCCCTTCTCTATGACAGAGATGGCAATGAGGAGAGGAAATGGCATATTCACTGGGAAAATGACTGTAATGAAACCTAAGCACAGGAAGTAATACAGATGTCGCCTGTTCTCATTATGTTCAAAGACTGACATTTCTGCATCCTTTTCTTCCTGCCTTTGCTACTCATGTATGAAAATCAAACCACGTTTTCATCTTCAAAGTCACGTTTTTCTCGGCATACAATCCAAACGCATCACATCGAAGTGGAAGACCAGATACGCAGTCAAGCAGTCAGACTGATTACCATTCATATAAACCAGGAAACAAATCTTATGCTCAAATCTAAATACAGCATGTATCAGTCATTACAACCATGTTAAGATTTCCAGAACAGCCTTTAGGAATAGCCAAAATAAGTCTCTACGTGCTACCGTGAAGAAGTTGTATCCTGTTGAGACACTAAAAAATGGACTGGAAGAGGATGCCACCTCTTATTGTTTAGACTCACCTTGACCATTGACAGGTAAGGATTTCTCATCCCATCTGGCTTGCTCTTTTTGAGCAGAATTCAAACACTCAGTGGCCTCTGTCACAATAAACACCCCAAAGTTTTCAGTGTTACATCTTCACGTGACATATCAGCACATGAAAATGTTCTTCTGCATAGCCAGGTCTGTTTCACATAGCTTTGGCAACTGCCAGCTGGAATAGAACAAGATGCTCTGATTTCAACAGTTGACAGAGCAGTTGACACAGAGGAAGACAACCAGTGACAACGGAAAAAGAACAGAACGTTACAGAAAACCTGTATGTTAACACTGGAGCCCAAGGCCAAACACATCACTAAATAAGATTCAAACCTAACCCCTTCCTGACGCCAGCTGTCACCAGGCATCAGACCTCAAGAATTCCTGTCATGATTTTCCTCTCTGACTTGTAAGCTTGTGGATAGTGCAGTGGCTGTCAAGCACAGACCACACTGGGTAGATGGGAGAAAGAGACGGGGGAAATGAGTGCAGCTCAACACCCAGAAACTTGGGAACCGCTCCACAGGCAATTGGGGCATCTGATGGAACAGTCATAACCTGAGACTTTGAACCTTCACTAAAGGATGAAGGAAGTTCCGTAAAGAAATGAATCTTCTATGTAGAAGAGAGCACACTTAGATCAGATAGTAGGAGGAAATTCTTTACACTGTCCCACACAACATTCTGATCTCTAAACGGGACCAGTATGGATTCAATGGACGGACCACTCGTTGTCAAAAGAAGAATTTTAACGTGTACAGAATTTCTTTCTAACACTTCTCATGTTACAACCAGGCACTTGACAAACTCGGGATGGAGCATTTATAGCACCTGACATCTAGAGCATTCACATGCCTTTTCAGTGACAGCTGCCGAGAAGAAACAGCATCCTCCAGCTGCACAAGTTTATCCTTCCCTCACTTGTGAATTGAGACGTTGGGCTTTAAAGTGGCACTCTGTACTGTACTCTGAAAACTGCAATTGTCACTGGATGAAAGGAAACCAAATGCTCATCAGTGACATCTGACAGCAAATAAGAATCTCCTTCCTAAGGGCGTAATGGGGAGGGTGCAGCCATACCATTCTTCCCTCTTATTAAATCACACAATTATTGGGATTAGCTATCAGGCAGTAGACACACGGACAGCACAAAAATATACAAAATAGAGGCAGGGTACAAAAGGCAGGAGCACGCTCCTTCTCAGGACTGAACACAGACATTCCGTGAATAAATTAATGTAATTACTCCTGCAAAGAAGGCCCAAGGAAAACATCTGGCAGTAACGCAAGGCCAGGTACCCCATCACCACAGGCCTAGCCTTCACAGTGGGGTGAAACCAGACGGGGGAAGAAAACAGCAGTTCCTCACTATCTCCATTCCCTGGCAGGATAAATTTTAAAGAACAACACAAGCAGATGCACAATAATAGCCAGACAGTTGAATGAGGATGAAAAAAAGACGGAACAGATGAACAAAAAGTTTGAGTTTGTTCATTCTTTGCTCACACAGCTGCTGTATGCTCTCGATCTTCTTCTCCAGTCTAATTAGCAGGCCAAATCAAGTCCTCAAGTCACTCTGTTAGTGGAGTTTGCGTGGGGCACACTTTTGCACTAATGTGCTACAGTAGAGATTTTCTGAAGTGACTTCTGCAAGTATTCAGTTTAGAAGAGTTTGATTTAAGAAAGACTGTGACACTCAGGTACCTTCTCTGTCTAAGACGTCAAAGACAATCCTGAGTAAATCAGCTAGTTGCAGCTCTAGAAAGGGTAGATCCACTGTGGATCCCCCACCAGACCTGCACAGCACACACTCTTCAGTGGTGCTAGACACTAATGGCTAGAATCCTTAAACGTGCCCTATAAGCCAAGTGAAGAGATTTTGGCTTTTATATATGCAGTATCCAGACAAAATGACCCTGAGTTACTTACCATATTTCTTCAGGTTAATATACAGGAAAATTATGCTGGTAGTAAAAAACAGGTTAAATATTGATAAAAGCTATTTTGTACTTTTTAATCTTTCTCTACTCTTATGATATTATTTTCAAGTTACAGATCAATTCCAAAGGATCCATGTGGGACTAGAAAAAGATGCTCTCCTGAACACAAACAACTGCAAGGCCAAGGACAGAACTCCCTTCTCCTCCACTGAGTCCAAGAGGAGCAGCTTAGCTGGGAGGTCCCCTCTATAAAAATACTCTGACTCAAAGACCATCCCTGTCTCTGCTACCTGCTCCCTACAGAAAGACCATTTCTCCTCTTCAGCACAAGTCAGAAAGCATGGGAGTCATCTATCCTCACGTTTATCTATCCTCACTTAGGACGCCCAGAAGAAGCCCCTTTGTTTGGTGATAACTTGGACTGCTAAAACACAGCATCCTTGTTTCTCTCTTGCACAAGGAAAGCCAAATTCTGTGTTGCATGGGATCAGCTATGAGAGGATTTGGGCCTTCCTGGGCAGATGTCTAGAGCAGACCTGAAACTCGGAGTGTCTTGCACACAGGGCGAGGAATGAGAGAACACACATCAGTGCGCTTATCTCTGACTGCACAGCAAGCCCACACCCCAGTGCTCCAGTCAAAAGGCTCATGCAAATCACCTCAGCTGACCCCAGTTTATTCACAGAGCATTTTATTCTAGAACATGCATCCTGTGAATCCCCTTGGCAACTAGCTTGCAGCTGGCAAACTATTCCGTGGCAAATGCCCATTAAATGTAACGTTCCTACACCAAAGAGGCTTTATCTTTAGTTTGTAGTCTCTTTTTTTTTAAAGCATCCTGCAGTACCAGATAAGCTTTTTAAAAAGCTGTTCATTATTTGATGTTTCCTTTGTTCAGGATAAATGACAACAAATAAATTTTAGGGGAAAAAAACCCAGACAGTACTTTGATATTTTCAGTGGTGCTATTCAGGAGACAAAGAAAAGCTACAATTCTAACATTCTTGCCCAGAATATTAAAGTCCTAGGTTCTGCCAGACAGATTATTTGGGTATAGAGAGCTTCATTATCAAGGGTCTTAGCAGTCATTCTTGCCTGTATCCTCCCCAGCAGCATCCTGGATGTCACAGTCACTTTCTGGGAAAGACATTTTTGATCTTCCACGGGAAGCTATTAAAAATAACCTAGGTCTTACAGATACAGCACTTTAACATGAGAATTTTTTAAAGCCAGAAGCCCTCCTTAATTATTTAATGAAGATTTAGCACTGGGTATTAGCTCCTGGGCAGAGCTGTACGACACGTATAATTTGTTACTGAAGGATGAACATTAATGTCTGTTGCCACCTTAGGAGACAGGCTCAATGCGGGCGAGTCTTTGCTAATAGTTTGCAGGGTGGGAGGATTTCGAATTTCCATCACTTTTAATGATTCATTTGTGTTTTAATGGGGATCCAGGTTCACTTCACATCCTTGGGCTGTTGAAGACGGTTTACCCCCCTGAGTTAATCCTGTGTTCATTCCCAAAAATGAATATTCATACCATTCAAATGCAGTTTTTAATTAACCGCACCAGTGGCATTATCATTATTGCACCTAAAAGATCCAAAGCCAGATCATAGAAATGTTGCCACAATAGAATTCACTAAATTCTACTCACATTCCCTTCTAAGGCTGATCACCTTTAAAGTAATGAGAACAAACTGTGGCACAATATAAGACAGATCTAATTAAGATAATGAACTGGAGATTATGAACATAGCTACTCCGTGTCTGAAGAATTTTAATATATTACTCTAACACGAGGTTAAGGATTTACAAAAGAGAGATATAGAAACATACAATGTGGACTTTTCAGAGAAAGCTTGAGATTCAACACCTAAAATGTATAAATAAGAGGGATAAAAGGAAACAAAGGAGTATATTTCAGGAAGCACACATCATCGTTTCTTTTAATGCATTTACCTAATACGTGCATAAAAGACGGGATGACAGAATTCTCCCTACAAAGTGAGGACTGAAAAGAAAGCGGGCAGGGAAACATGACAACCTGAGAGGCACTCACAAGGCTATACTGTGCAGAGTTTTGTCCTGGCTTCCATCTGATATGGCTATTATGGCCTTGGATGAATTTTTCTTGAGGGAGCAGCCTAATTAGCTTGCCAGCAGCAGCAAGGATAGGAAAGGAAGGGAGGTAGGCAGAGAGGAAGGGGGTAAATGAGCTGTTAGGTAGAACAGAGTCGATATCACCAAGACTTACTGTTTGGTTTCTGTAAAGCTTCATCTTCCAAAACAAGGCAGCAGAGAGATTAATGTTTGAGGGTAAAACTAGAACTCAACAATTTTCTGTAATCAATAGTGGATTGTCAGAAATCATCCTTCTTACATTTGCAGAGGTACATTCTTCAAAGCAAGTGCCTGGAAACTGCTACCTCAGAACGGTACCCCCAGATAATTCACTGCAATTATTGCACTACGGGTAAAGTTTCACTCCAGAAGGAAGCATTATTACCCTTCTAGCACAGAACCAGCAGTTTACCAGCACACTAAGCAGTAAGTAAAACGAGGCCAGGTTGGGTTGGCTCAGCACTGTGCTCTTGGATCCAAGAGCACAGCCTCTTGGATCAAGAAGGGCACTGGGAAAACTGGTGTCTTGAGTCAAGAGGCATGGCTACAGCTCAGCTAGGCATGACCTGGCCATCACTGTCAACAGCAGCAGCTTGTCTGCAGCAGCACAGCTTCTCTCAGACTGCCTAATCTGTAGGTACATGCTGAGCTGTGAAGCCTCAGCTGCTTCAGAATGACTGTTCTTCCTGCTCGAGATAGCTAGTGTAATGCCCCAGCTCCTGTGATCCAGGAACTTTCATGGTGCGAGGAGTCAAACAGCTCCTGGAGCTCTTTCACTCTGTGTTGCGTGCTGTTACTGTTGACCAACAGTGCCCCAGTACCTGCGGAGGTCCAAACATGTCAAAATGCTCTTAGTATGATTCTGACTCATCACAGCCTCTTTCACAGATCTAGGGTAGCATTCCTAGAGGCACCAGGAGGCACTTGATTCTACACTCTGGGGAGGCTAGTCACTGGACGTAACAGGGAAGCAGTTGGCAGTAGTCAGCCCAAGATGCCATTCCATGTTGTGTTGCCATAGCGATATAAGGATATTGGAATCAGATTTTGCCTGATTAAGGACAAGCTTCAGCTTAGAAAAGATCCTTTGACAGAAAGAAGTAGCTGAGAATAATACTACAGTAATCTCATTCTCGTTCATTTTTACTGCTCCAAGCATGATGGCATGGCCAATACGGAACGGTTCCAAAAGAACAACTCTTACTGCTGCTTTCTGTCCAATTTTTATCTTGTTCCAGACACAGAAGTTGTATCACAGATAAGCCTAATTGTCATTGGCTTCACTGAAACAGCACTGCTGCTATTTCTCTTTATTTAGGAGCATCCACTTCCCTTGGAAAAACTGCCATCTATGGATCTGGAAACAGAGAAATTAAACTTCTGGTTTGGTTCTTTTTTTAGCTTTTCTTCAGATTATCCTACTAAAAAACACCCAAACAACTGCTTTTTCTCCCTAAAGCAGCAAAAGAGATAACATCCACAACATATTCTCTTACAAAGAGTAAATCCTGTCTGTGAAATAGGCAGGTAATTCCCGGAGGCTTGTTCGATGCTTGGTGTAAGCAAGAAAATGAGGACATAACCAATCTCACTGCTCATACTCTGAGCACTGTGCACATTGCTTTTACCCTCACTTCCCTCTTATTAGCAGCTTTAAAAATAATTTCAAAGGAAAACATTTGGCCGTGTACACTCATCCCCCAAGGAGAGGGTGAGAGAACAAACATTCACCAGCTGTTCCTCGTGCTGTTCTGTGCTCTGCTGCATGTCACTCTGGTGCTTTGGTCATGGGCTCAATATGAAACCCCAAAAGAACAAACTGGAAACTGGAACTGTCCTAATATTGCTGAGAAAAGACCGACAAAAATAAGAATGAGAGCACTGAAGCAATTGCTTATAGCTGTGCGCTACACACCAGTTCACCGGGAGAGGACAAAGTAAATGAGAAGTCATCTTCATTCCTTGAATTTTAAAGTAGACTCAGGGTGTGACTTGGCAAAAAACCATCAGACTTCAGGGATGAGTAGAAAAGTCTGACTTGTCTAGAAAAGTCTCTTTTGTCTGAATTACTTGTATTGACAAGACTTCAACAGACCCTTGACAGTGCCCGTTTAATACGGGCATTATGATGATGGGGTGGGTAAAACAACAAGGTGTCTGGACAAGCAAGGCAGTCAGTCCGTGAGAAAACAAGACACCTCTTGGCAAACACTTGGGTGACAAGAGGTTCTCCAAGGGGGCTGCCTTAGTCTGCCAGTGACCCCACAAATTGTCCTCTGTGAACAAAGGAGATAAAGCAATTCTGATCACATAAAAAGTTAGTACCTCCTTATCAGGAAAATGCAGCTAGAAATATGTAGGTAACAGGCAATATAATTAGAGTTTTATAGCTTCCAGGTAGCTCACAATCATAATGGAGAGATGAGACAGTACTTATTATCTGTGATTTGCAGAGCTGAAGTATTTTAGCAGTATCTGCAGATTCTTCCATTCTGGTCAGCATTTGTTAGGCTTGAAATTAAAAAACAGTGGTCTTAGTTCACATAGATACTAACTTATGTGTTGAATTTTTCCTTCATTCTTGGAGAAGACAGAGAATTTCCTCACAGACAGAGAACAAAGATCTATCTGCAGCATCACTTTAGCGTCATTTACCTGGCAATGAGTGAAATTATTCATTGCAAGATCACAAGCTTGACTCTAGAACTGCTGTATTACCGATTATTCCTCTTTGGCTGTCAGAGTTTATTATATTTTCAACACCACCAGATTTCAAGGATACTTTCCCTTATAAATATTTTCCTTCACCAATGTTTGAATTGATAGCTCCAAATAGTTTTTTACTCTCCATTATCATTGCAACTCTTCTTGCCCTCATGACCATATTTCTACCCCATGCATATGCATAGAGATGAAAATACCAAGAGATACGGGCTCATTCAAATCTTACATCCAATGTGCCACACATTAATGGAGCATTGAAGTATTTTCCTACACCTGAGATGCTGCTGGCCATGGTCACATTGCTAACAACGCCCAAGGATTTCTCCTTTTCTGCTTGGCTGTGGGTTCAATAAATTCTTTTCTTTTTAGCAAAGAGCCAGGCTCTTCTCAGTGGTGTCCAGTGACAGAACAAGGGGCAATGGGCACAAGCTCTGGAGCACAGGAGGTGTAAACATCAGGAAACACTTTTACACTGTGAGGGTGACAGAGCACTGGAACAGGGTCACCAGAGATGGTGGAGTCTGCTTCTCCAGAGACATTCCAAATCAACCTGGAGGCATTCCTGTGTGACCTACTCTAGGTGGTCCTGCTCTGGCAGAGGGGTTGGACTGGATGATCTCTAGAGGTTCCTTCCAACCCCTCACGTTCTGTGATTTTGTGATTCACCCATGCAAAAGCAATGTGGAGGCCCAAAGGGGCCCTAAACATCCATCACAGCAAGTAAGGTTTCTTTACGAGAGGCACTATGAAAGGACACTAAGTTTTCTAGAGAACACACTTTCTCAAGGTCTTGTGTAAGAAGCATGTTATAGTTCAGAGCAGGCACAGGAGGAACAGCATTACAGCTACCTCAGCCATGACATTTCTATTTCATGCAATCCTATTTCACATCCCCACAGGACACCACAGAAGAACTACAGTCTGAGCAAAACAGATCATCCTAAAGCTTTCACCAGACCCCAGGGCAATCCAAGGTTAAAGGAGCACAAAACTATCTTGAAACTACTTCAGCCTTACTTCTGGGTCGTGATTTCTGTGCTTCTACGCTACAGACAAGACACAGAATTGTCAGTTCAAGAACTGATTTCAGATGTCCTGAGTTCCCAGTCTGCCTGCTTTACAGCGCAAGAACTGGGGTTCCTCAGCCTAGAGAAAAGATGGTTCGTTGGGACCTTACCAACGTGCATAAGTACTTCACAGGAGTAAGAAAAGAAGACAGAGCCAGACTCTTTGCAGCAGTGCCCCGTGAGAGGAAAACAGGCCATGGGGCACAAGCTGAAATAAATGAGGCATGAACTGAAATACAAGAAATTGCATTTTTAACAGGAAAAAAACCTCTTATTATGGTAAGCATTGCCAAACACTGCAACAGAGAGGTCATGGAGACACCCGGATATACTCTAAACTAACTGGACATGGCTTAAGGTATCTATTCCACCTGACCCTGCTTTGATCAGTGGCTCGGAAGAGAGAGTGCTCAGAGGTACCTACAAACTTCAGCCACGCTGTGATGCTGTGAGCTCATGAATCCCTCTAAGCAGTAACTTGAAGGCTACACTGCTGTAACTGAAAGGTATCACCTGTAATACTTGCTTCACCATATTTCTCCTCTGAAGGAACACAGGTTGCACTGATATGGAGGTGCAAATGATAAAAAGCAACTATGAGCTGCTCTGGGATACAGAATTCAAACCTATTGATTATGAATTGATAATGCAGAACACAGCCCTGGATTAACTCCTTCAAACATAATATTTCTGTCTGCTCTAGTCCAATTCTCAGTGGTCAGTTAGTGGAAGAAAGGATACAGAAGCTTTGAACTACAGAACTAAAGACACATGCTCCTGTGTCTTAGTGATTCTCTAGCTTTACACTCTGTTATAGCACACAGGCCTTCTCAGGTAAGCACTCTCAAGATACACTCTCCAGTGAAGGCAGGCGCAGAGGGGAGGATCTGGGACAGCTTGTGGGGTGGGATTTTCAAGGGCATCTGAGGGATTTAAGATTTTGAATTGAGAACTGGAACATACTTCTATTTGGCTGCTGCTGGAAATGCTTCCCAGCATATTTACTCCTTGCTGTGTATGATTCCTTGAAATGAGACCTATAGTTCTGGTGATGAAAGACTATGTTAGCCTCACACTCTTGCTCTCCAGTAACAGTAATAACCCACCGTGGTTCTTGTCAACCCAGAGGCTTCTATCCAGTAGCTCTCTGCTTCAGGAGTCAGAGACATCCAGGTTAGCAGCACGTATCAGGTAAGGAACAGAAATTCTTTGCCAGGAAATAATAACCAACATGACGAAGCTGTCAGGTGTCCTAAAATGATACAAGGCTGCAATGGATTTTTGCACAGCTTCGACAAGACTGACTTTCTTCTTACCTCCTGTTTTCAGACTGTACAGCATCAGCCTGTATCGCTGCTGCTTCCTCACCCTGGCAAGCTGTCATAGAAAAGTATGCAAATTAGGAACTCTATGGAGAGACACGTATTTTCTAGATGCTAGAAATAGGTTTAGATGCTCACAGTGGTTTGCCTGTAAGAGCAGGACCTGTGAGACCACTTAGTCCTACTTTGTTCTGACACAGAGATATGTGAATATCAAATGGAAGATGAGGCAGGAATAAGAACAGCAAAACCAGTGCTGTCTGTCAGGCCTGCCTGTCACAGACAGGAGCTTCTTTGACATCTCTGAGAGGCTAACGAACAGAGGGATATTCATGGCATGCACACACTTCTCACAACACCCCCCAGCCCTCTCTTTGAAAAGCAGAGCTCTTTGCATCCGTACTGCACACACAGCTCCAGTGATGCTCGGTGTCTTCGCTTTCACTCCGATATTTTACAGATTCTTAATAACCCCTTATTAAACAAAAAAGTGCAGATTCATACATGCTAATGAGAAACGCATAATGTGAGCTCGAGGAGTGGGAAGAACAGTCCCGCGGCGAAGCACTCTGCCAAAGTACCTCAGTACTCACATGGGCAGGTGAAACCTGTACCCGAGGACGAAGTAATAACAAAACCATATTCACATGCAAGGACATCTGAGTATACGTGGCTATAATGAATTTTTCTTTAAACGTCTGAATTGAATGCCTCTGCAATAAAATGCTATGAAGGGATTAAGCCAAGAGAGTCATGTGGCAGTGACTCAATTAGAAAGATAAAGCACAGTCATTTAGGGCCCAGTTTCCCCCAAAACCTTAGCTTCAGCTGCTCGGGCTTCATTTACATTGCCACATCTTTCGCTTCAGCTATTAACAGCACACTACATTGTGACTGGCCTTTTGTGGGCACACAAAAAGAACAAGTGGTCACAAGGAAACCTTTGTGCCTCTTTTACGGTTGCATAGGAGAGCCAGTCCTTGCAGTCCACAGCTGTACAGGGAGTTTCAGAGTTAATAATGCCAGCAGCAGAACACTTTTCAAAAGAAAGTGGAGCAGAAGGGAGGGCAGTTAAAGCTCTGCTCTCTTTCTCTCACATGAGCTACCAAACCAAACAGAGGGAGTTTATGCTATACCCCCACAAAGGAGATGTACAAACTGCTTGTCATTGCAGAAATCCTTTCCATGACATCGAGACTTTCCATCTGCCCTTGAGAGCTGACAGGGACGACGCTTTCAGGAATTACCAGCGCTGCAGTGCACCTGCAGTTCCCCCATGGTTGTGCTGTGTCCTTGCTGCTGTCAGGAGAATAGGCATCACACAGGATTTATGCGTCTCCTGTTACTGGGTTTATTTATGATATTTTTAAGCACTGGTCATATGCATGACACTTAATAAGAAATAAACTCTGCCTGGAAGCGATCATTTATTACATATTCATTCTCTGCCTCAAAAAAAATATCACAAAGGGTATTTCAAAAGGAATATAAAAAGCCTTATCCACCCTGGAACGAGAGTCCATCAGCATGTCAATTTGCACCACTGAATTTATCCTAAATGTCAAACTTTATGAAAGGGCAATCTGGGAAGTTAGAATTAGAAGCCCCCTTTACGACAATATGCTTATGTTTTGTAATACGAGCTACAAACCCTACATAATGCTGTTCAGAACCTGCAGGAAAGAAAAGATAACATAAGAAATAGAGGGTGATGATAGAAAACCACAACTCTCTTGATGCAGAGAGAATTCAAAAGACGATTTAAAATAAAGCTGGACGTGTCCAGCATGCAGAAAAGCCACTGGTGTCTGACAGAAAGAGCCGGCAGGTGTCAGCGTTGCTTTATCCAACCAGCCTCTCCCTGGCTTGCAAGCAAACGGTCGCAAATTTGATCTCATCATTAGTATGGACGGTAATTTCCTTCGGAGGAGTAACGGTTACACAAGTTAACTGTGTTATCGAAGAAGTCTGTATCTAGCTATATTTATATAGGTTAAACTGTTGAAGCAGCTGTTACCATAGCAACTGCTGCATCAGATGGGTGATAACTAGGTGAATGAGAAGAAAGGGAATAACTTCCTGATGAGAAAGTAAATTAATATGTCAGTATTTGTAGGCAGAAGCTAAACAGCAATTTCTCTGTGTCGACAGCCACATTCTACATGTGATTTCTTGTTTCCTTTGTGTGCCCATCATACCGTCGTGCTTCCTTAACGTTTATTCCTCTGGCAGTCCTCAAGGCAGTCAAGTTGTTAAGGTTTCTGTTCCTAACGCCAGATTCTAACTGGTGAAATGACACGTGGGCTTCCATTCAATATATTTAGAACACACAGGTAGTGTTTTGCAATGCCAGTGTCACAACTCGCAAACACACCATAGTGTTTCCCTAAATAAAAATCCAGGGAGTGTAACTTCTAAGACACAGCCCGGTAAAGACCAAGTGCCATGACACTGCCTGTAAGCTAAGAGTGAAAATAGCCCCATACTTGCACAGTTTAGTCTCTGAAAGGCTCCTTTTCTTCTGCTACATTGCAATTCCCACTGTGTTCTGAACTCCCAGGGTTACTGTCAGCCGCTCTGATGGGTGCAGCACCCAACCCTATTTATTTCTGATCGTTTAAATCCACTGCCCTCGATGCAGTCTAACCCACAGGAAGCACCTGTGAGGAACAGGACAAAAATGCGTCTATGGAAGAATTATGACTCTTCATTTTCTTATCTGTTTTAAGTCACGCCACAATTTGATGCAGAGACTTGGAGCTATGTCTTCCGACAGCCCCAAATCATTTCGGTGTATTATTAGAGGAAAAGCCTCCCTGGGGTCCCGTGCTTTCCATGCTGTCATGCTCTTTATAACAAACGCATGCGAAGAATACACACACAGTTCTCAGAAGTCTCCTAGAGATTTTTCAAGTCTGGATTTCCACTGAATCCTAAGACTAGAGGAAATGGCCTCAAGTTGTTCCAGATGAAGATTAGTTAGACTTTAGGAGAAATACCTTTACTGAAAGGTCCCTCAGGCCTTGGAACAGGCTGCCCAGGGAGATGCTCATCCCTGGACTTGTTTAACAGCCATGTAACTTAGGCTTAGCAGTGGGCTTGTTACAGGTGGGTTAATGGTTGGACTTGGTGGTCTTAAAGTTCTGTTCCAACCTAAACAATTCTGTGATGCTATGACTCCATGAACTTCCCCAAATAAGCTTCCTTCTCTCACACAGGACTTTCATCCAGGACTACTCCGTTTCCCTTGCTCTCTAGCTATTTTTATTTTCCATTCCTATTTATCTTTAGGCAGACATCTGCGCCAAATTGATGAACTTGTGGTCAGTTTTGAAGCAAGACCCTTTAGCCACCCCACTAAAACTCTATTTGGGTCTCGTCCAGCCTGACACTAGTTTCTACTGCTTCGTTTATCATTATAAAGAAGGAAATTCAATGGATTTCTCATTTAGAATAAAGCAGCTGTAGTAATATACACCAAACAATTCTTCCGAGGTCAGCCACAAACACCACCATGAAGCAAAATAATACCCAGTGTCACAGAGGATATGGTCAAGGTAGACGTTCACAGTAGGCATAAACTCAACATGAAGCCTGAGATCATCATGAACAGATCAGTGTCAGCAAATGACCTCTGAAAACATGACCTTCTTTGAGTCTGGGTATCAGTGCCTCCTTGTTCTCACAGTTCTGTGAATGTGGAGTCTGCACAACCACAAGTATTAGAAACAGCCTTGAGAATCTGTTGCATTTTGATGAGTGGATATTGCAGTTAGGTGGGATCAAGAGGTATGTGAGAGACAGATTACAGTAATAAACAAGCCACTGGACTGGGACTGTTGGCTGAGTCTCAAGAGACTTGCCTTCTATTTTCAGCCTTCTCACTTATGTATGACAGGACCACAGCCTCTTTCTCTCACTATAATTGTGTTTATTTTTGCCACCCCTTTTGTGTCTTCCCTGTTAACAGTATTTAAACACAAAGATTGCCTTCCATTTTATTTACACCGTGTTTACACAAAAGAGACCATATATTATCAGAATGCCTGAGTGCTCAAGCAATGCAGTTATTCTGTTAACAATTACAACAACATTATTAATAAATCATAGATACCATGGCAAATGTCAACTCACTGAAGCTTTACAGTGCTGGTCATAAAAGCAAAGCCATTCATCTCACGCTTTACTGATCTTCTAATTTATTCTTTTTTACAATTTCACATTGAATGTCTCCTGAAGTTAAGCAGTTTATCCAAGTTGCCTTTTCATGTCCCCTTAGGAAAGGAACAAACCAAGTGAAAATATATTTAGTTTTTAATTTCAAAATTTTGTTATAATGGGATTTCACAGAGGGAATTTCTGTTAGAACATTAGGATGCAATAAAGGAGTTAATTAACTGTCCTATTTTAAGGTAAGTGCAGTTTCATATCAGATTTATGGACCTTAGAAGTGAAAGACGTTGATTTCAATGAGACCAAAACTTACAAGGATTTCTTACAACGCAGGTAATTTTGAACACAGGCAATTTGATGTGGATTTATTTGTGATCTAAGACCAGAATAGAAAAACCTGAAATCAAATCAAATGGGTGATGCTGGTGAAGGTAAAATATTTTTCTATCCAGTGGCAACCATACTAATGAATACAAGGATGCATTGGACATACACCAAAGGCTGTAGCACAGAGGCAGCAGCACAGCTAGGTGACAAGGGAACCAGAGCAGGATCAAGATATTATTCCTGGTATCTTCTTTTATTAGTTTAGAAGTAAGGTCATGCACGGGCAGCCATCACTCATAGTTTGCACACAAACAAAGGACAGCACAAGACTGGGCATTTCTAGTAAGCGCCAGCCTGCTTTCTGGAGATACCCAGAGAAACTAGTTTTGCTGGCACTTGCTAATTGGTCTCTCTAACCAGCTGCTTAGAGATTTTTCCTACATTATTTTGGGCCAAAGATGTTTCATAATCTGCTGTCATTTCCTCTGCTGTCACATAGTGACAACCTACTGCTCCAGCATTCTCTTCACTCTTTTCTTTTAACTTAGATGTTTTTGAAGATGTTATTTGCAGAAATTTGCCAGTATCTATGGACTGCATTTTTCAGCTTGGGTGAAGTTATGTAGGTATGGGGGGGGTTTAATAGCTTAAATTACACAGAGCCTTAGATTTGTCCTGGCAGCTGGTTACCTAACTGTCCTTTGTGCCTTTAAAAATATCCTGTGGGGCCCCATGTTTTCTTTTCTAATTATTTAAAACAGTTGGGACCAGAGCCAACAAGGTTCATTACCAGGCACCCAACCAGGTTCCTCATGTAAATTCCAGGTGTCTTTATGAACATGAGGCCACCAAGAGCAAAGACACTATTAGGAAATCAGGTTTCCTTTGGATCAGTCACAGTCCTCCCCAATCAGAAAAATGCCAGGCAGAAATGTGACACAACTAATTATCATTTTTCACTTTCTCTGTGTGGTACCTTGAATATCAGAATCCAAATCAGTGTACTGAACCTTAGCACTCCTCTATGACTCTGTGGTCAACCTAAAAATCATAGCTTTTCACGTTCTGGAACCACAACTACAATTAATGAAGTCCACAGAAAGCGACGGAGAAGTTTAAGGAATTCAAGAGCACTGCAGAATTACAGGGGATTAGGAGGAGAAAGAAATTCCTGACACTGCTTTTCATGGAAAGGAAACAAAGAGTTGCAGTAAAGGCACTTCAATTCTACCTCCTAGCAATCCTAACCATATCTGCGTATTACACCCAGATATGAATATCAACCAGGCAGAAGTAAGCAAGCTTCACAGTTATGGTCTTAAATCGAGAGACCAGAGATCAGGCGGAGATCTAGATGTGAACTCCAAAGAGTTCCTGCACAGCTTTTCCTATTTTCCACTAGTGCTGGCCATGGTTAGACACAGGACAGTATACAAGTTTCACCCACTAGTGCAATCTTTCTGCTCCTTCTGCCAACAGACACCATCTGTGGAACGGCTATGCTTCCAAGGCTATCGACTGGAGTGGTTACCATGAGGAAATAGCAGTTACACCACTTCTCGAGACTGACTAACTTCTGTTTCTGAAAAACAAAACTTAAAAGCCACTCCTAATGCAACCTGCCATCCTGTTCAGTGCCTTCATCCCTTCTAACTGTCCCCAGAATGACTTGGATAAAACCTGCAGGAATGAAACCCAACTGCATTAGCTTTTCACCACACTAGTCAATGACTTGGGTAATTCAGACCTTATGAAAACATACCTTTAGAGGCCTTCCAGATGAGCTGCCTAACACACATCATTAAACACAACTCTGCTGATCTAATTTCATTATTTTCAGTAAAGTGGAGTTCAGAAACGACGAGCTGGACTAACAAATACCCGTAACAGGGTAATACTGCTCTAACTGATTAAATCTTCGTTGCAAACACCTAAGATGAGACGGTTGCCCTTACAGGTAAAGGTTTACCATAATGCAAGTCTGTTAATGTAAAATACTCATCGCCTATTTTAATTCAAAAAGCCCATTTGCTTTTTAGCAATAGGGTTAATGAATCATATCTTTCTGGAAAAGTATCCAAGGTAATAAGTTTAAACAAGGCCAGAAGAGTAATTTCATATTTGTATGCTGAAACAGAAAGGAGGATTTCTTGCCTATTGCAAGACTTTTTTTTTTTTTCAGAAGAGGTAGAGAGAACTAGTCATGTGAAGCAATCATTTCCTCACCACAGACCAGTATTAAATCTTCTTGACAGCAAAGGCTCTATGGAGTTTCCTTCCTCAGTCCCTGAGTTAATTTGGAACAAAGGAAAATTCATATTACAGGGATAAGCTAGCTGTAACATCACAACAGAGCACCTAATCTTGCCTCCCATCCATGCCAAATAACAGGACTTTTCTCAATGAATTCCTATTGAGCTCACGTGTAGACTTTTATAAACGAAAGACCTAGAGCCCTCGTTGTGCTTCTCCACCTAACAGCCACACTTGCTTGGCACATGAAGGATCACTGCATGGCTCTTAATTTTGTTGCTTGCTTATTCTAGCTTGCTGGGTCGAATTCTGGCATCAGTTAGAAACAACTGGAGTGATTCAGTCCATTCATTTCACATTTATTGCAGTGTAATAAAAGAATCTCGTTTGGATGTGATGAAAGGCAGTAAGTGGAGGTGTTTACCCGTTCTTACACTACTGAGATATATATATTTGTATTATAAAGTTTGTTCTGTGCTTTACATCAGCCCACTTCTCCAGTCTTTCGAGATGCTCCTACATGGCAGCTTTGCCCTCAACTGTATCAGCTGTTTTGTCCCATTTGGTGACATACATGAACCTGCTGACTGCATTCCCCCTCATCATCCAGGCTATTAATGAAGGCATTAAACAATGTGAGCCCAGGATCAACTTCAGAAGAGCTACACTAGTGGCTACATGAACTTTAAATCACTTTAAACCACTCTCTTTAAGCCTAGTGATTAAGCCAGTTTTAACAGGCTTTACCTCTAAAATAGAGATGATCCATTTGATAATTCAAAATGACAATCACTCTACTGTGCTTCTACAGTAAACAAAAGAATACTTCTCCAAAATTACATGGATACTTCAAGTTTTCATGGTAACAGTGCTTGTGGAGTTTAAGAGTCATTTTCAAACCCCACGTTAAGAGAGAAGCTGAAGCATATGATTTAATGTATATTCCAACTAAATGTTAATCTGCCTTATGAGGAAATGAAAGGTTTAAAAGCCATTTATAAACCACCCTAGTGTTCCAGACACTGGGAGGAAAGTGGAAGGAAAAATAAAAGACCAACAGACCGATTAGAGAACACAAAAGATTGAAAATATTGGAAATATTAACAGAAGGGAGCGGAGGACATTTAACAGGAGCATCATTTCCCTCCATGATTTCCACATTTTTCATCAGGAACTCAAACAGTGACTGCGTCCACAAAACACAGATTAAATGTTTGTACTTCCTTACGGGGATGAGAAACAAAGGTCAAGAAATGTTTTATGGGCAGATTAAAAATCCTATTAGTGTGTGAAAGTTCAACCATCAATTAACAATAAAAAATTAATAACAAAAAAGTAATAAAAATAACATTACAGTTGAGGAGCCATTCCTGTGAGATCTGGTACTGTGCAAATTTATGAAGTAACTAATTCACAGACGGATCTAAATAAGGAACAGAACCACAACACACACACATTAAAGAAAAAAATACATGAAAGGGAAAAGTACCATTCCAAAACTACACATATCTGTTCAGATTGTATTTCCTAGATAGCTCAGAAAATAGGTGAACATACCAAATCAAGGGACTAGAGGAAGTATCCCATAGTAGGGTAGCAGAGCAATGTGATACAGCAAGCAGGACTGGATAGATGGTGAGACTCACTGAGTCATGGCTTGTGATTCCAACCTTTATTTGTCCTTTTACAAATTAAACGCAACTGGGGCAAAGTGTAAAACAAGGCTCAGGTGCAGAAAGGATCTTGTAAGAGGAGAGCTAATGCCTGCTGCTGTCTTACTCTTCAAAAGCTCTACGTTTGTGTGATTGTGGGCTTAGGAGGTCAGTTTTGTACCGCAGTGTGACACTTGAAGCTGTGCTGTGGTTACCGGTTACACCTCGGAGGGCTGTGCTTTATCTTTACTTGAATGGTACAGCAGTTTTGATTATGTCATCCAAGCGATCTCAGCTTGCAAAAGGGTGTGGACTTCCACAGCAAAAAAAGGGAACTTTTTCAGGTCTGTGGGTTATCTGCTTGGTGGATTTAAGCAAGTAAAGTACTTGGATGCCCAAACTGGGGCCAATATTAGTAATAGAATGAATACAGCTCTGTCCTTCAGGGTGTTTCACACATCCTGCCAGTTCTACGAAAGAGCTAAGCTTGTGTGCATACCTTATTCCATACATTGCATGCAATAACTGCTTTCTGTAGTTACATTTCTGTACTTCTGCAGTACTAAAATTATCTCCACGGGTGATGAGAGGTGCTAGAACAACCAGATGGCAACTGCTTATATTTAGGACATTCATGTCTGTTAACTACATGAAACACGATAGGAGATTGATAAACGCCTTTACTGTAGCCAAGAACAAAGGCTCAAAATCATTTGGTGAGGTTGTATAGTACGGTAAGACAGTATGTTGGACAAAGCTAGAAGTTATCTGTATCTTGCAAGTGTTGGCCTCTCATAAACTAGAAATGAGCCAGCCTAAGTGCCTGATTCTAGATGTATTCACACATCTATGTAACCGCCGGCATAAAAATAGTTCTGGGTCTACAAGAATGTTTTTTCAGAATCAAGGTTTGCTCAGGACTGGTTTCCCTCATACTTTACTGTGACACAACTAAGAAAAAGTACATTTAAATTCACCAAATGAAATTTCCCTTTGCCTCTCAGTTCTGCTCCTGCTATGACTAAGAAACTCCTTTTTGTGAGATTAGTTTTTTACCCTCTTCTAAGAGATTTGCAAAAGTACATTCCATTAACACACAATAAGCTCTTCAGGTTCACTTACAAAGAAAAACAACCCAAAACCAACACCAGGCTTTTGGTAAAAAACATCTAGATCCTAGACCTTCATCCACTGCAGGGAGACCTTTTGCCGCTTATCTGTGCTCTTCCCTTTGCAAAGGTAAGAAGCAACTCCATGAACACTTTTTCTCTCAAAAACCATAAGTGGCATTCCTTTGACTAATTGGGCAATGTCTCTAATGCAATTATTTACACCTTAGCCTGTTACTATTTCATAGTCAAGGGAACTCATGTCCAGGGATCGATTATCTCATTGGAAACTAAATTGAATCAGATAAACCACTGCCTAAAATGCACCCTTTTTTCTCTCTGTTTGCTCTAAAAAGAGCTCTAGATGACCAGTGAAGATTAACAGTATCTACAGAACAAAAGTAAACAAGGTGTCTACCACCAGAACAAAAGTAAACAAGGTGTCTACCACCAGGTTTCCTGTGTGCCAAACCTCCAGCTGCTGAAGTGTGTTACTCCTTTTTCTGCAAGACTGAGGACCTCATTAAGAGATGTGTCTCCCATAAAATATTTGCTCACTGTTACAGTGTTTAAACACAAAGACTGTTCTAGTAGGGTTTCTGCAGCTCCGGAAAGCAATCCTTTATTTCTTGCTATAAACACTTGACAGCTTGTCAGCAAACCATCTGCACACCACCTGTTGTTAGTGGTCACACCAGTGTCAAATAGGAAAATGATAAAACCTCACAAATCTTACCTGGTCTCTTAATTAAATTGTCCATTTTACTTCTTCAGTGTTCTGGGTGGGCATGCTGAGCTACTTATCCATTAGGATCCCAAGTCTTTTTCAGAGCTTCTCTCCCTCAGTGAAGTCCCTGCTATTGTAAGCATGTTGTAGTTTTGCTCCTAGAGATGCAATTTCCAGCGAAGGGGTTCAGCTTTGAGATGGTGACATGAGCACTTTGGATCTCTATTACTTTCAGCAAATGAAGCCCCCTTACCAACCTCATTTCACCTCTTCTCTTTCTTCTCAGTTCTCTACAGTTCCCTCCAGTCCATTCCATTCTTCTTCCATTCTTTTCATGGGCCCTAGTAGCTCATACTCATCTCCACCACTCCTGCTTTCACCCCCAGTGTTGTGCTTAAACTGCTTTTCTCTTTGTGTGCAATACATTCCCTGCTTAGCTGGGACAATTTTATCTTGCTGCTCCCCCGTTTCTCCTTTTACTTCCCACCGATCCAACCGACCATTCTGGGCACCTCCATACAAGGAAGACACTGAGGCGCTGGAGCAGGTAGAAAGAAGGCACCAATGTTGGTGAAGAATCTGGAGAGCAGGCATTATGAGGAGATGGGGCTGGTTAATCTGAAGAAAAGGAGGTTGAGGGGAGACCTTATTGCTCTTTACAACTACTTGAAAGGAGGGTGTAGAGAGGTGGAGGTTGGTCTATTCTCCCAAGTAACAAGCAATAGGACAAGAGGAAATGTCTTGAAGTTGCACCAGGGAGATGTTTAGGTTGGACAGGAGGAAGAACTCCCATTATTAGAAGATTCACCAGGCCTCAGAACAGGCTGGCCAGGGAGGGGGTTGAATTGTCACCCCTGGAGCTGTTTGACTGTTGATACAGAGCTTAGGCTTTGGTTTAGCAGAGGGCTTGTCAGATCTAACCGTTAGACCTAACAGCTGGACTGGGTTATCTTGAAGGTCTTTTTCCAACCTAAATAATTCCATGGTCAAATGCCACCTGTGAGTCCTTCTCCTCATTTCAGGCTCTGGGCGCAGGTTAAAACCCACCTCAAATCATTCACTGAAGCAGTTCTCACAACACTCTCACTGCCTACTCATGGCAGCCAAACCCTTCAGGACTTGCTCGATGCCCCCCGCGGTGCTCGGAACAGGGCTGGGCTTTGGGCCGAGGCGGTGAGAGGAGCCTTGCAGGAGCCTTTAACCGAGGAGACGTTGATACCGCTGTCCCTGAGCCCAGCGGGGTTCGCCCGAGCCCCCCATGAAGAACCACCAGCCCGCGGCCCTCCCGCCTCCGGCACTGGGCGGGAACCGGCGGCGGCTCCACCCCGTTGCGGGGCTGGCGGGGGCGGTGGCTCCGTTTGGCCGCCGTGAGGCCGGCAGCGCTGGAACACCTGGCGGGGCGGCGGCGCCTCGGCCCGGCCCTGCTCTCCTCTCCCCTCCCCACGTCGCGGCAAGGTGAGTGTGGGCGGGGGGGAACCGCGGGGCTTCTCGCCGGATGCCGGCGGGGAAAAACGGGCTCTACCGGCAGCAGTGGCCGGTGTCGGGCAAGCCCCGGGTGGGCGCCGCCTCCCCCGCCGCCGGGCCTTGAGGCGTCGGTGCTTGGCAGCGCTTTGCAGTGGGTGTAGCCGGGGCCGGACCTGTCCGGGAGAGAGATTTCCGAGGCGCAGGATGCCATTTGCGCCTCCTTTCCGTTCTGCTCGGTGTTCCCCCTCCCGCCCGGCGGTTACCTCGCCATGATCATTGCATTTATCCGTTGCTGCCTCCAGCACATCCTCCCTGGCTCCCCGCCCGCTGGAAGCGGGAGGCAGGGGAGGGAAACGGCCGCCGCTCCCCGGCGGTTTGCGGCCCGGTGCGGGGCAGAGGGGGCTGTCAGGGCTTCCTGCGGTCGGGGAATGACAGTTACCTAGCCAGGCTGGAGAAAGGGCAATTAACCCCCTCGCCCCAAACTTCTGACCTAAGGCTTAGAATCTGTGGAAAGTTGGCGTGGATAGTCAGGTTAGGTTCTGCATCCCTCAACCTGGCCCATGAAGATGGTCTGTCTTCTCTGGTCGGTTAGAAGAAAAAGGGAAATAGAAAATTACTGGAAACATCAGGTCAGATTTCAGTGAGAGAAAGGACGCTGTGCTGCTTGTGTTCGTCACTGTGTGATTTCAGGGCCAAATGTAAATAACCCTGCTGTTCCACGCTGTTCTCCGTAGTGCCGATAGCATCAAGGTCCTGCATCCCCCTCTCGAAATGGCCACGTGGATTTGTTTTACTTCCAGAAAGTGAATGGGAGGTTCTGGGCTGTGTCCCTTAACACCCTTGCCCCAAGTTGCGTTGAGCAGGTATTTTGGAAGCTTGGCATTGGAGTTATTCTTGGGGTGGTGTCGGTTGGTTGTAATATTTCGCCCTGCCTGCTAGCCTTGGTTTGGACCAAGGAGACTGTTTATTTCCAGGAAGCATCTGGTTGTTTCACACCGTGTTTCACTCTGTTATGTTTCTTGTAGTTTCTGGTGGATTTTCTTTAAATTGTGTCTTGGAAAGAACTGTTTTTTGTTCCAGAACAGAATTTTTGGAAATTAACTGCTCTGGTGTGTAGGTTGAGCAAGGCCTGTTGTAAGGGAACTGCATTTGATGGGGTTTCCAAAGTGTGGGACAGAGGAAATGGCAGGCTGGGTTTTGAAGTCGGCAGGGCAGGTTATGGTCTTTCATCTGATTTTTCCTGTAATCTGCTCTTTTTCTACTTTGCTCAGTGTTTGCAGTGAGTGAGTAGAAGTGCCACTGGACAGTCGTGTCTGCCTGGCACTGAGGAGTTGTGGTTCTCGGTGGTTCTTAGCATCAAGGCCAGGAACATCTAATTTGTGTTAGCAATATTTTACACTGCTGTTTAAATAGAATAGCCTATTGATTTAAACTGAGGAACTAAGGATTTGGGATTTGTGTTGGTATCACTGAAGAAGAAACTTAGCTTGAAGCCACAGAGATTTTATGTTCAGTAGTAAACCGTCGTAACTGGTATAACCAGTCAGGGTTTTTCTCACGACAAGCTCTGCTGGAAGGTGATGTGGCAGTTAAATGCTGCCAAACCTTCGTCTAAAGTTTCTTTATTCCCACAACTCCATGAGTGAAACGTTGTCGTTTCTGGAAAGGTTCACATGGTGCACATGAGTTAGATTCTGGTAACTGGAATTTGCCACCTTCTTAATTGAGAAAGAATGATTATTCATGAGTGATGATCTGTTGTGTCTGTGGTAGCTCAGATTTAACTGTGCACCTTACTGAAGGTTTGCAGGTTCGAGAAGAACAGCTATGGCTGCATGGAAGTAAAAAACATAGAGTCATAGAATAATTAGGGATCATAAGGGACCTCAAAAGATCATCCAGTCCAGTCCTCCTGTCAGAGCAGGATCCCCCAGACCCAGTGGCACAGGAACACAGCCAGGCGGGGCTGGAACATCTCCAGCGAAGGAGTCTCCACAACCCCCCTGAGCAGCCTGTGCCAGTGTTCCAGGCCCCTCCCTGGGAAGAAGGTCCTGCTGATATTGAGAGGGAACCTCCTCTGTTCCAGCTGGCACCCAGTGCCCCTAGTCCTATCACTAGATGACCTTGAGAAGAGCCTTGCTCCATCCTCCTGACACCCACCCCTCACATATTTATAGACATGAATGATTTAACAGGTTTTTTTTTTCACGTGATTTAATTATTAAGCTGTTCTTCTCTATTACCTATACACTAACAGGGCTGGTAAATTCTAAAGCAACCTTTTCTGGACTAAATTAATAACTCTTTTCACTCTTCAGCTAGCATTGGAGGCTGTTGGTACAAGTTAGTTAGCAGATACTAGCACATTTCTATCTCAACTAAACTAGAAAGCAAAAAACATCCTCAAAGAGTGTTTTTAATACTTTTTTCAGTATCTCCTCTAACAATGTTGATATGAAGTAGTTGATTCTTTAAGATATGCTGCTACTTCTCAACCATAAAATCACTCTTAAAGATAAAATTATGCCATGTGAATAATGTAGAGACATTAAAAATGTAGAAACATTAAAAATACAAAGGCCTGGAGAGCAAAGAATGTTAAACAAATAAATGTTGCTGCTGTTCTTGACTGCTAGGCTGACCTTTTATGCATTGCTCGTAATAACAGTCTCTTATTAGTTTTTCCTGTGGCTATTGTTAGCCATGGCACACCGAGGGGCGTTTTGACCGGTTATGCAATTGCTTGCGTCAACCTTGGGAACTGTCTGTTCTGAGTCACTGAAACAGTACTCAGGTTCATCTTGCAAGTAGCTTTGGAGGGATCACTGCTACTCTAGGAACAGTCCACTGGAGTGCCAGCAGCTGGGAACTGTAATAATAAAGTTGAGTGGACTGTATGTCTGTCAAGAATATGCAGCCTGTACTGATCGTGTTTACTCCAAGGGGTAGTGAAAGATGATCACCCTGTATTGTTGTTGCTGTGCATGTTAAAACTGTTTTGTTAATCAAATCTATCATCCGTGGATGTGAAATGATCTCCAGAGGGAGTCTAGAGAAAATTATTTTCCCTCGTTTTCTCCCCGGAGTGTTGCTTCCCCTAGAATACAGTAGCATTGTTTCCTGGTTTCTGCATGGATGGCCAGGGAGGAGGGAAGCAGAAACTTGAGAGTGGTGACTGCATCAGCAAATGGGCTATGGAAATAATGAAACCATTACTTTGAACTCTTAAAACTGTGTGTTCATATGGAATGCAGCATGCATGTGATGAGAGCTTCGTGATGTCTTTTTTTGTGCAGACACCACGTTTCTTATAGGTTCTGCAAGGTTTCCCAAGATTGTGACTCTAGATCATGATTCCACAGATAGAATGTGTCACAAATAACATCTTCATATTGTCTTTTATAGTCTGTGTGCAGCAGGTGTTCCATATGGCACTTGCTTGAATAGTATTCAGCTACTAAGTAGAAAAATACCCTTTTTTTTTAAACTGAGAGAACAAATTTACAAAACAATCTGTAATTTTTCAGAGAAATAAAGCAAGACTGCATTTAGACTGCAATTAAATCTAGTTTGCATATATCCCCAGCTTTGCTCATTTGCAGAGTAAAGTTAGACCTGTCCCTCGACAATTCATATCCAAGTAATTCCATAAAATGCACAGCAGTGCTTCAGGTACTAACCTGGTTCTTTCCTAGGGACATGGCCTCAGTGTTCTGCACAAGTACAGCACTATTAGTCAAGTACAAGCTGTAATGTGAAGGCAAACTCCTACTTCATATTGTTCTTATTTCAAAACAAGCAGCTGAAAACCAGTATAAACTGAAAAGGCAATTTAAATTAATAATTATGTGTGATTAAATCTCTACTGACCTTCTGCCACAGGTGCTCAGCTTTCTGCCCATAGAATGGGCCAGTCATGTTGGCCCTGAAGGTCACACAGTTGTCTTGGTCTCCTCCTGATATTAAGGGTACAACCTATCTAGAAAGACTGAATGTTTCCTAAAAATGAAATCCTACCATTGTAAGCTAAAATTTAACACATTTGCAGTAGAACGTGGATACGAATGTGAGAATTCCTGAAAGAACACATCAGCTACACCCAGCTCAAGTTAATACTTCTTTACTGTGGTCCTTTATCTTTGTTGTTTAGTACCTGTGCTATTGTATACTGTTTTCATTTCAGTGGTGCTTCACTGTGATGCTGAGACATGAAATGTGAATTACTGTACAGAGCTGCGAATGGTTTACAAATCTATGTAACTTGAAACAGTCTCCCTGTGAATGGAAATGGTTTAGGGCAGTGGTGAGATCAGTGGGATCTCAAATGCGCATTTATGATCTAAATTAACAGCCAAAGTAATTGTGTAAAAGTGATGGACATCCCGATTTTCCAGAGTGCTCTCACTTACTGAGAAAGGGGAAATCCAGATGGGTCTTCTGAGGTTTCTTTGGGGAAGTTCCTTGAAAAGCATCTGCAATAAATGGGATCCAGGAATGTCTTGATGGGAATTACAGGTCAAATACTGCAAACCTTATTGCAAGTCTGATTCTTTATGAGCAATGACAATTCTGTTTTCTCAATGCTCGTGCTTACTTAACTGTCTTTGTGCGAACTTCATTCTGATTTAGGACTACATGCTGTCTCTGTACTGAAAATAAAACAGGCCCAGGGAATAAGCTTGAGCACTGGGCTTCTTTTTAATTGCTGAAGACTCCCTAGAACAGCTTTTATATAGTACCACCTAGAACTCTGTGGGACCTACCTGTCTTTTTCCCAGCATGTTTTGGGGAATACCAAATGCCAGGAGCCACTCCTAGCAGTCAGTGTAGGTAAGACTCCAGCTTCCTTCCAGCCTAATTGGCTGTACAACACTATCTCAGCAGGTCTCATAGCCTCAAACACCTCAAAAGCCATTGTATCGTGCTGCAGGACAGGGAATACCTGACCTCATTTCCTACCGTGAAAATAGCTGTGATACAGTCCTCGTTTTGAACTAAGAAGTCCTCACAAATAGTATCTTAAGGTCATAGGGGTTCTGTGTGACCTGTGCTTGCAAATGAACTATTTAACCATGATTCTGATAGTTTCTTTTTTTATTTGGTTGGGTTTTTTAGGCATGGTTTTCCAGGAAATTCAGGTGAACGTGTGTAGTGTGTAAGGTCAGTGCCCTAGACTTATTCCCTGCGTTGGCCACTTTGTTCCACGTCATATGTGTGTTATTCCGTATAGATAGACCGTTCTGTGTTACCTGTCAAACCAAGGGTGTTGCTGAATAACTGAGTCATGGATGTGTATACAAGGTAAATCCTGTGTCCTTATCTCACTTGCACACACCCACAGCTGACTTAAGGAGGACCATGTTCAAGCATATAGGTGTTAGAAAAGTGGGGTTAATGTTGCCTGTTTCTTATGGCTTCTAGAAACTGCAACTGCAATGCTTTTCCTTCTGCAAAGCATGGCTCTTGATGGTGCTGTAATGCAGACAGCAGTCAAAACAGTTCTTTCTTCCTCTTTGTCCTTGTTCAGCTGTTGGCCTTTACACTTACAACCCTTGTCTTCAGAGCAGAATTTGAATTTTCTTACTCCTGCAGTGCCTATGAGCACTTCAGA
Source organism: Upupa epops (assembly GCA_013397515.1). Taxonomy (NCBI): domain Eukaryota; kingdom Metazoa; phylum Chordata; class Aves; order Bucerotiformes; family Upupidae; genus Upupa; species Upupa epops. Next base: position 98,659 of record VZRI01009846.1, read on the forward strand.
AAGATTCCAGTTCAGGAAGATTTTCTGCTCTGATACAATCTTGTGGCATCTTGTGGAATTTTGTGAGCCCGTTTCACAGTTCCACAGGTAGAATCGGAAACCTGGGATTTGGCTTCTTTTGGCTCTCAGTGGAAGTGCACTGCAGGAAGCACTTGGGCTGGTTTTACTCCCTTGTTCAGTTCTAGTCCCTTTGCCACTCCAGTGCTAACCATCCTGCTAGGCATGTTTCCAGTGCCACATCTTCCCATTGCAGCCCCTTTTCTCTTTTACCCAGATTAGTGTCAGAATTCAGTTTCAGCACCATTACCTCCCTTGCTGCTCTTTTCATTACTGTTTTTTCAGTCAATTAGCTTCACATCTTAGTGCTTAGTGCAGCCTGTTGGTGTATTTCTGTCCCTGGTTTTACCAAAGGCTGTTTCACAGCAGCTTCTTTTTAGTCTCATCTCCAGAGCCTCTGCATGCTGGCCATATGCTGGACAGTGTCATCCTTTCTGGAAGCTGCAGATGCTAGTTGTTCATAGGAAGTATCTGGCTTTGTTTAAAAACCTGACCTAGAAGGAGTGTGCTCATTTACTAGTCAGGTGTGCTGTGCATGCCATCTGGTTAGCTCAAAGCATAGTGGGACAGTTAAATATCCGAGCTGGGGTTATTAACTTAGGAAATCTAAAGTCCAAAGTCATACAAATGATACTGCATCCTCACCATCCTGTAATCCTTCACAGAAAAACCACTTGGTTTAGTTTCACATCCATGGCTCAAGACTTGATGTAGCTAGATCTGTGGGACATGGGTGAAAAGTCACTGAACTTTGTCATGGCTGAAACTGACTTCACTGAGGAAGATGCCTAGCATAGTCATTTTACAGTAGGTAAGTTTGCTTTTGCCTGGAAAATTTGCTAAATTTTGATTTGTATATCAATTGGCAACGTCAGAAGCAATACTTAGATGTGCCCGTAGTGGATTTAAGCGAGTTGTGTGTTAGGCGAGGAGAGCATGTGGTCCATGGATTCAGAAGTTTTCCCTTGTAACTTCGTGAACATGATGCAACATACTGATTTTCTGTGTGAAAAGGTGGGAAGTTTCTAGTGTCTGACTTGAAAACTATACTTGCATTGACTGATAATTTCTTCTTTTATTTAAGTGTCTGAAGAAAACCAGAAACATGGAAGGTCATAAGTAGTAAGTACCGTGTTGGTTTCTTATTATTCTGAAGAGCTAATAATGTTTTACATGTTGATTTGTCACCACCTGAGTCTGTCACGCATTGTGTTCTGACATGTAATCTACTGGTGAGTTCACATAAATGCCTTCTGTTTAAAAACAGAGAAATGAAAAGCTGCCAAAGAATGGAAAAATTAATTACTGGATTGAAAAGTATCTTATTGTAAATTTCCTGCTTCAGGGAAGTGGTGTTTTAGTAGGTTTACTCGTGGTTGTCCACATCAGAATAATGTGCATTCTTTTAGTTGTATTTTCTGATTGCTTGACAAAACCTAAATATGTCCCTGGTTGCTTGACACAAAGTCCATTTCAAAGGGTGTTGGCAAGTGTCCACAGTAAAACCTCTCCACTCAGAATTTCAGTACTGTCATGATCAATTTTTTTATTAACTTGAGCATAAACAGAAGTAAATTCTCCAGATGAAATTAGAAGCTGAATCTGTGTGTTTTGTTAAAGATTACAGACCTCTTACCTCTTCAGTTGGTTCATCAGTCTCTAAATGAGGAATCTGTATTAATCCCAGCTCTCTTCCTTTCTGTGACCTCATATTAATAACTCGGATTTGGTTCTTGTACCATGCTTCCATAATTTCTGGTGAGCCCAGGTGTGGGTGATGCCGCTAGGGAGATACATACACTGAAGTATGGTGTTGTCTTTGTATAAACAGTGAACTGAGGTACCATTTCTCTGCACAGCTGTTGCGGAAGTTAGAGCACACAGCTAGGGAGATACATACACACACACACACACACACGCACACACACACACACACACGCACACACACACACACACACGCACACACACACACACACACGCACACACACACACACACACGCACACACACACACACACACGCACACACACACACACACACATATATATAACTACTGCCTTGTGAGTGGTTTGTTTAAGAATTACGATTTTTAAGGTCATACCATTTTAATTAAAATTTGATATTTCATTATCTCATAATGCAAGGGGATCTTGTTCTTTATCAGAGATGGTAGATTTTTGTATTTTAAAGGTGCAGCAAGTACCAGGTCAATAAAGGCTTTACCTAACCTCATTATTTGTTTATTGTTAGAGCACAATGCTTTGCGCAGAATTCCACTTGAAAGTTTGCATGTGTTTATTTTGTGTGGTAGCACGAGAAAGGCCTTAATTTTAATTTTAAATAAAATTTATAAATTAAACTCTTGGAACTAATGTTTAGGTAGAATTAAATGGGAAAATATCTTTGCTTTTAAAGTTTGGGGAAGAAGCCAAGAAGTGCAGTGTGTAAGTGCATTTTGAGTTTTGTCCTTGCTCGCTTCCAGTTTAATTTCTCACTGTTTCCTTGGTGATTATATCACTGTCTTCTCACTCTCTGATTAAAAGTAACTAACACAAATAATAAATCCTTGTGAAACAAACTTCCTTCTCATGTGAAACCGTGTCACTAGTAGCTGTGTAGGGCAGATGTACCATGCTTGTGGGGGCTGTGCATCCCAATGGCTTGTTCTTTCACAGTTGCAATAGAATTTCACAGCTAGCAGTAGATAGACGCATAGATAGATACACATCTCTGTCTGTGTGTGTGACTTGATACAGGACTTGATGCATATATTGGGTTGCAAGACTTGGGGTAGCATCCCTATGCTTTCTGCGTGTTGTGGTCATTGCTGGTGGGCAGTATCTCAATGAAGATCCACAGTTTGTCTCTCCACAGTTGTATCTGGGTATCTTTTTCCAAAATATAGCCAACCTCTTTAATTTTCCTGCTGTATTTAATATAGCAAACTTTATCAACCATTTACTTCTAAGATCACAGAATTGCAAATTGTTCAAGGTTAGAAGGGACCTCTGGAGATCATACAGTCCAACCCTCTTGCCAGAGCAGGCTTAGCTAGAGCAGATTGCACAGAACCACCCTTCCAGGCAAATGTTTAATATCTCCAGAAAAGAAGATTCCACAGCCCCTTTGGGCAGCCTGTTCCAATGCTATGCAACCCTCAAAGTGAAGAAGTTTCTCCTCGTGTTCAGGTGGCACTTCCTGTGTTTGAGTTTGTGCCTGTTGCCTCTTGCTCTGTCACCAGGCATCACTGAGAGAAGTAGGTGTCTATAACTGATATATCTGCAAAATCAAATCACTGCAGCTTTTGATACATGCTCTTGGGGAGAAAGCATGTGCTCTTGCAGAACTTAGTAATGAAGAAACACTTCCTGGAAGAGATAAAGACTGTATTGTGAAGTTCTATTTTCCATTAAACCCTCTTGGTGTGGTTTGAATAGTGTGGAATATGGAGTTTGTCTTTGTTAGGTCTGGTGCAGGAACACAGAATCATCTGTCAGTACAAAATAATCCTTGTAAAAATGATTACCTGTTACACACCCACAGTTGTCATATAGTCATTGCATAAAGACAGGTAGGAGCTCTGTGTCTTCCATGTAGCATGCTCAAAAGAGATGAGCATTCTTCCAAACCTTCATTATTCAGCTCTAAAAAGGGAGGGCAATAAGTCTAATTCAATTACATGTCCCAGTGACAAGACAAGGGCCAGTGGTCATAGACTGGAACACACAAGGTTCCATCTAACCACAAGGAAAACTTATTTACTGTGAGGATAATGGAGCATTGGAAAGACTGTCCGGCGAGGCTGTGGAGTCTCCCCTGGAGCTTTTCAAATCTTGTCTGGATGTGTTCCTGTGTGATCTTCTCTAAGTGATCCTGCTTTAGCTTGGAGGATCGACTAGATGATCTTCAGAGGTCTGTGAGTCTGTGATAAAAATAACTTTGTGAAATCCTGACGCTGCTGAAATTGCATGAAAATTGCTGCCAGCGTTAGCAACTCCGCTAGTTCACATGCAAGTCTCCTATTAGTTATATAAAAATGAAAATAAATTAAAAGTCAAATTAATGAGCTGTAAGTCATTCCATAATGTATTGGGAGGAATTTTTGCAGCTGTTTGTTTGGCAGTATTACGTGCTAAAGACATTAGAATTGAGAGCAGTGTGTTATTTTTCAAAGTAGAATGGGCAAATATAGTACTAATTGAAGTGTTGTTTTATTCATGTGTAATGCAGGGATGCACGTTGGAATCCTGAAATCATTTAGGCTGAGAAAGACCTTTTAAGATCAAGTCCAACCGTTAACCTAACTGCCAAGCTCACCACTAAACCATCTTTAAGCTCCTATATGTACCTGCATGCAAATGCTAGTATCTTAGTAGAAATCTATTAATCTAGCATGTTGACTTATTTTTTAAGCATCCTACTGAAGTTCTGTGATTTTGTTTCCTAATATTCTAGTAATTATCCAAGGGAATTTTATGACCAATATGCTCAAAGCCAAGAAAAATCTGTGGTCAATAAAATGCAACAGAAATATTGGAAAACAAAACAGACTCTTATAAAAGTTACAGGAAAAAAGGAAGATGAGCATGTTGTGGCTTCAGATGCAGATCTGGATGCAAAACTGGAGGTGTGTAATGTTTATGTAATGTGTGTTCTCTGCTAATTCTCAGCATGTTTTCATTTCTGTCTATTCTATGCAATGTATATGTGTAGTAGAAAATAATTATTCTCTTGTAATGTGATTTGCAGCTTTTAACAAAACTGTCTATGTAGATACAGGGAATACAGTGGCATTTTGTATCATGGAATCGTAGAATGCTTTCTTTTGAAGGGAACCTTCAGTGGTCATCTAGTTCATTCTCACCTTTGCAGTAAGTAGGGACATCTCCAGCTAGATCAGATTCCCCACTTATCGCTATAATAATGATAAAATATGATGGCTCTAGCTATAGGTTCTTCATGGTGGGTTATAAATCAAGAGTATTGATGTAAAGCAAGCTGAAAGCGTGGAACTATATTTTGCATTTATACGTATAGTCACACTCCTAATTTTCCACTATGCTTTCTGTGGTTCAGATTCATCAGGAAGGATGCTTTGCTAGCTTAGATGGATTTGAAATGGGGAAATTTTTGTTTGCCAGATAAAAAAGCGATAAGTGTGTTTTCACTCAAACAGCTTCTCAACTACAAGCTACTTTTACACTCTTAGTTTAAAAAAGAGAGTTCCTTGTAAGTGTACAGGAAGTCAAGCGGATGTGAAGGAAAACAGTTATTGTGCCAGTACTCTGTTGGGCTTGTACTTGTGTAATGCTTGATAGAAGTTTAAATTATATTGGAGTTTTTAGATGAGCAAACAAAGAGTAATAATTTTTATATTTCCTAGAAATAATACCCAAAACTTAGTCAAGACGAGGTCCTCTACTTTCTTTGGAAATTGATGCTTTCTAAATAGGTTAGAAAACCAGTAAGAAGATCAGTTTAAATCAATAACTTTTTATGTTGATGTACCAATGCAAGTTGGTTCCACTTCACAGAGTTAAAAATTCAGTGCATGTATTGTCAGACATGATGGACCTTTTGATAAATTTTTTGCTGTGCTATGAGGCTTTTAGAAGCAGAGATTTGTACATCTTTATTTATATCTAAAGATCTAAAAAAACCCAACCCATCAAGACAAACAAAGTACTTCGGTTAACTGTAAGCTGTTTAGAACAGATCTTTCCCAAAAATGTATTTGTCTTTGTTCGCCTTTTCTAAGTGTGGATTGGTCTGCCTGTAGTTTCAGTGGACAGCTTAATCAAAGCAAAGCACAATTGATAAGGAGTAATTACATTCAGGCTGGAAAGATTACCCATTGTTCAAGAAGAAAATAGTGAACTCTAATAATTCCTGACAGAAATATTAACCTCTTTCTTGTACTTCTATTGTCAGTCTTCTTGCATGTGCTTACAATTGTGGGTTTTTTCTATTTTGTCTCAATATCAGCTGTTCCACTCTATTCAGAGAACTTGTATGGAGTTGCTGAAAGCAATTGAACTGTATCAAAAAAGGATTTGTTGTAAGTATGATAAAATACATTGGTTAAAATAAGGAGGTCTGCATTATAGAGTCACTGAACAAGTGAAAAAGTAAGTTAAAATAAGAAACTACCAGTTTAATCCTACTTAGAAGTAATACTACTTCAGGCAGCTGAAGGCAGATGTGCTTATTTGCTTGAAGTTCTAGTTCTTAAGTGTTCTACTGGATATTGTACAGTAAATAGACAGGAACAACTATAAGACAGAGCTTGCTTTTTAAGGAGTTGTTTTTCCCCATTACAGCTGATTTAAATTCAGAAGTGTCTTGTCTTAGAACTCCTAACTCTGTTCTGGTCCATTAGTTGTTTGGTTTTTCTAATCAGGATTGACTGTGCAGAATATTTGGTTTGTTATTAGTTTTATGATGAAATAATCCATGCTATCATGAATAATTTGATAATGCAGACTTGGATGTAACAGATACACAGTCATTAGTGAGAATCAGGGACCTCATATAGGAAGTTTCAAACAACAGGTTGTGTATTAAATAACCTCTAAAGGTTGTCTGCAATCAATATTGTTTGATTCTCTGCTGCTGTGATTACTGACCTGGAAAAGAGAATCCAGCTTCAAAGATACCTTTCAATTTACTTTATTTTCTTGAATGTTGTCCATGTTTTCTCAAGCCTTTCCATTTTCTTTTGCTTGTCCAAAGAAAGTCAGAGATAATGCCTCAGGATCTGGAGGTAAAATTTGAATACTGATGTATTGTGTTCAGGAAGGTTTTCCACACTAGTAGGTGAAACATCTGCCACACAGATTCTTGTTTAAAAAACAAGAAAGTTCATTTGAAAACAAGTCAGTGAATTTGAAATACAGATATTTCATATATTTGCAATATAAATTTTAAAGCAATGTTTCAATTGTTTAGAATTTTTAATTTTTAGAAGTCTTGCTAAGTAATTTGAAAAAAGTATTCTTTAAAATTAAGTAGTAGATTTTTCATTAGAAAAATTGATTTCTGTAACCTAGCATGAAAAATGGAGACCAAGAGGGGAAAAAAGCCGTTGAATAAGCTTTGAGTAGTGTAACTCAGACTTAACTTCAGTGTCAATATGCTACCAAAACACAACTGAGATGTTCCAGGTATAAAAAGATTTCCAGAACCCAGCAAACCAACCATAAAACCCCAAGACTAAATCCAACCAACCCAGCTCTTTTGTTTCAGAGAGAAATAGCATGTCTCTGCTGCTAGCATGTGTTGGTTTTGGCACTGGTGGAGTTCTGTGATTCTTGTTAAGTTTATCGATAAATGTGCCAAGTGAGTCAGCACTTCTGTTCACTAAGTACAGGAATTCCATGAAATCATTTGTTTTGCTGCTTGGAGTTATTTTAACCTCTTTGATGTCAGGTCAGTTTTAAAGCTTTAGGAAATGTGTCAAATAACGTGTTTGACCACTCATTTGTTTTTCATTAGTTCTGTCTCAGGAAGAAAATGAACTGGGGAAATTTCTTCGATCACAGGGTTCTCAAGATAAAACGAGAGCAGGAAAAATGATGCAAGCTACAGGAAAGGCCCTCTGCTTTTCTTCTCAGCAAAGGTATATGTGTCAGAATTAGTTGATTCAGTTAAGGAATCCAGGGGGGGCACATATGCATAGGAAGCACATAGCAAACACATGCTGTTGCCCAGATCCCTTGTCTCACTGACCCTGTGTTTACTCAAAGAGTTTAAAAGTTACTGTGTTATGAGTAGTAAGATGCTGTTTCTAACAGTATTGGGACTGGAAAGTTTGAAGTTCACCATCATTTGCAAGGGAAAGTTCTATTCCATTATTCTTTACAGGATTTTGGGGAGCTTTTGTCTAGTATGAGGCTTTTGAACTTTAGCTTAACATTGCAGTCATTTGGCTCAAGATCAGACATCACATACAGAGCACTGAGAATTTCCTATGTTTATCTTGGGCTAGATTTTGGTCGTTAGCACATCTAGGACGTATGTAACTACGAGTGGGATCTTTAAAACACAACATGGAAGGCACCTTTGAACAAAAGTGCTGATGGCTTGCTTCTTCATAAAGCTTAGCTGTTTATAGAAGTTCCAGTATGTAACGTGTCTGCATAAGACAAATCTTCCTTTGAAGGGCTGGGTATTTGCAGAAAAAGAAGAAACATGGGGGGAAAAAAGAGACACACTGAAGGGTTTGCATGTTATTGTATTTGATGCATTTTAAGGCATCTTTTAAAACAAACTTATATAAAAATAAAATCATCTGTCTTCTCTTGAGCCATCCAGCTTGCCAGCTGGAGATGAAGTAGCTGGAACTTAAGACAAAACTGTTTGCTGATTACTGGAGCTGAAATTAGGAATTCTCTTATGCCTGGGAAGTCCTTAAGTGACATATTAAAATAACTGTACATTGGTGTGGAACTGATTTGAACCAGTGAAGTGGCTGCTGGCAGCCAAGAGGAAAGCAGAAGCAGCAGGAGGAAGCAAAGGAATAGTTAAAGTAATCCGCCTAGTTCTGAGATTCCCATTAGGAGCCAATGGCATAAGGAAGACAACAGTGTCCCCTGCTGCCTTTCCAAAGTGCTGAAAGAAGTGTTCAGTATGAACAATTTCTTTGAAGGAATTATTCAGATTCCTTAATAAAAAAATCAAGGAGAAGGAAAGCATAAGACAGTTATCTACCTGTCAGATTTACATGAACATTTGATGATTAAAAGGGTAACGGAAGTCCTTTTTGTGAGGCTTGCCATGACAGTCCTGATACATCTGTGGTATATATCTAGTAATAAATTGCCTCAGGTGTGTTTCTGGAGTTACTAAACGCAACTAGCAGAGAGGAGTGCTGCTAGCATTCATACCAGCACTCGCACGTGTGGGTGAAATGTCACTGCTTGAACAGGAAGGGTCATGCAAAATGACCCCATTCATGTGTAACCCCAGCAAACCACAGAACTATCTGAACATGCACTAGCCCTTAAGAGAAGTATTTTGGCTGAGTGTGGGGTTTTTTTGATTGCCAGTAAAGTGTGAGTGATTGTATGAATCCATCTGACTTTGTGGAACAACTTTTAACATGGTTCTCTTCTTCGTTGTCTTTCCTTCCTGCCTTCCTCCAGATTAGCACTGTGTACTCCTTTGAGCAGATTGTATCAAGAAGTGGAGACTTTCAGATATAGGGCCATCTCAGACACGTGGCTGACGGTAAACCGGATGGAACAGTATCGGACTGAATACAGAGGCGCTCTGCTCTGGATGAAAGATGTGTCTCAGGAGCTGGATCCAGATCTTTATAAGCAGATGGAAAAGTTCAGGAAGGTACGAAGTTGCCTGTAGTTTCCTGGAAGGGGATGCCTGATAAATGACAATGACACATGGTTTGGATTCTTCCGAGGAAGACATAATTCAGCAGCGTTAAGGATGACAGTTATCCTAACTAATCTTTTCTATATGACAGAAGTCCAGTTAATCTGGTACAGGTCATGGACTGGGGTATCAGGAAAAGTATGGTAGTAAGAACCAGCATTTTCAGTAGTCTGTTTAACTTCAGTCTAAATCATGGTAATTTAAGTAGTATGTATTTTTAGAGGAGGTTACTTAGTTGTAAATACTTAGCAGTCCTGCATGAATTAGTGATAGAGGATGTTATGTGAGCTGTCACTTAGGGAAAGGGAAGTTCATTTTCACAACTACTGTTGGATTTGGGGAAGGAGTTGCAAATTTGGAATTTGTTTTGAAGTTCCTGAAATAGTTCAGGCTCTTGGGCAGGTGTCAAACCCTAAAATTGCTAAGTATGCACTCGCCATATATCTTCATTCAGTGTCACTTGGGTTTGTTGCACTCCTCCCCTCACAAAGGGCTTCCAGACATCACAATGCCTAGGTGGTAGTTTGCAATTCAGTACCAGGGGAAATGTAGGATTTATTTGGTCTGCCCCTGCTCCTGTTGGCTCAGGAATGCTCATGAGAACCTCACATTTGCTAGTGAGGCTTCACTTATTTTGTTAAGAGACTATAGTGTTCGCAGTTCGCCGCTTACACATTTTTACTCTTAGAAGGAGTTAGGGTCCTAACTATAACACAGTGGCTCGTCCTTTGAGTCATGGCAGTAAAAAGAATGTACATAAATGATGTGATAATTAAAAGCAGAGGCCTAATAACAGAAACTTGTTCAAGTGTATGCCCTTATGTATGCATGTGGCTTAGAGACAGGTAATGTACCAAAGAGAAAGCCCTCTTCGTTAATGGCTTCAGCAGTCTGTGGCTGAAAGCGTTTGGAGATGAAAGAGATTTAATTTGGGATTTTAAAAATGACCAAACCATCCTGACAAGAAAGGATGGGTGTGCATCTAGGCTATGCTGGTTGTTTGTAAGCTGAAGTCGTGACAATATCAATTAAAGAAGGGGTGGAAGAAGTGAAACCTTAGCTAGTCATCTAATCTTTATTTAATGCTTCAGTACAGGATATTCTTGTAAGTCATTGCACAAGGCATGTATTTTATTATGCCTTCCTTGGAGGAAGTGTTTATAGTGGCAAGTTCCTGCAGGTAAAATAATGTGTATGTTCTTGGCCTTAGCCAATTGCTTATATATTTCTGATTTATTATTAAAACACTTTAAAAACTGAGTCTTTGCATGAGTAAAGCAGTACTGGTAGTGGTCATAGCAAAGTGCTGTGTAGGGGGTGGGCACGGTCAAATGCCGTGGAAGGGAATAGGTGATGTAGATGGCAAACTAATTAAAATGTTGTCTGCTTTGTACAGCTTTGTAGTTAAGAAGTTAGATGTGAAAGTGCAGCTGTCTTGTGTTGCTGTACTTCAAGGTCGGCAGAAATAAGGATTTTTATTTTTAAAAGCTTTAACAATTAGTAGTAAAAATGCAGAAACAGAAATATCTCTAGGTCTGAAGTAAGTTATATTCTGGTGTAAGAAATAATGAATGTAGATCCTAACATTCTGTGGCTTTAGCTCAAACAGTTTAAAAGAACCTAAACACTTGGAGAAGGTCTTTTGAACCTTTTCTTTCCTCCAACTGGCTGTCAACTGAAAGCCTTTCAGATCACATTGTGGTGGAGAGAACAAAAAGCTCTATATTTTGTAGCCAATGAAGTAAAGAAATGCCCTTGGTATCCACTTCCCTGCATATCCCATCTGTTCAACAGGCATATCAAACCAGGCTTTGAAGAGTTTAACGCTTGCAGAAACTAACCCTTTTTCATTTGGGGAGAAAACCCTACAAACATTACACAAATGAAATCTTCAGGCATAAAGTACCTAGGTAGCTGTGAACAAGACACAGCAGTTTGGGTTTGATGCTTTACAAACGTAGTAAGCAAACGTAACTAATGGTGGCTGCTGCAGTGCTGAATAATTAAACTAGAAGAGTTTTTATGTTGTCTTTTTGTTCTGTTCTTCCTTGCAGATCTTGATTGTGCCATAGTGTGGCAGTGTAATGCTGGCTTTTTAAGGCTTATTTTGGGCCTGTAACAATTTAAGGAGTCATGCTAGTTTTGTGTTGAGATCATAATTACCCTTGTAAGGTTTTTAGGTCTAAAACGTACCGTCACTGGAGAGAGCTGGAGCCTTACAGGAAGGGATACACTGGCAAGTAGCTGATTCTGTCAGAGTGCTTCAGAGAAAGGTTTCTTCAGACTTCTATACTGTAAAACCCCTAAGTATTACATTACTAAACAAAGGTTTATTTCAAGTAAACATTGTTAGTTTAGTGATCTGCAGTGCTCTTAGTGCATCCCAATATTTATGTCATTTGGTCATGGGACTGTTTTTCATGTATGTAGCCTTTCATAATGAAATCCTGAATGCATCATTAGGTATACAGATGTGGTGCTTGTCTTTTGGAGACCAAAGCTAAGTCGATCCAGATGGGTTTTTCTTACTTTCAGAGCTGATAAAATCTAAGCTAAAACATTGGCATTTTTGTAGCTCTCTTTCAAAACAATGAGGTACTTGAAAGATTCTAGTGCTGTTCTAAATACAGGAGACCCAGAAGTACTAGCACTTTGAAGTGTCCCAGAACACTGCAGAAGAGCCTTTTTACATTGTTTCTTGAGGACATCCTTGTGATTGTAGCTTCTTGAGTCAAACCAAGGAAACAGGTGAAGTATTTACTTTTTCCCTGCAGAGTTCTGTAAGTGCTGTGTAACTTCTTCCTTTTCCCTATTAACAGTCGTTCATGGACACTGCAGCACTTTTCTAGCTATAGAGGTCTTCTATCCAAAGTCCTTAATTCGAAGTGTTGCTTGAAGGAATCTAAACAGTACCCTGAAAATGGTCTGATATTTAAAAGGATCTCAATGAGTTAATACCCCATTTCCAAATTCTCTCTTACTGATGAGGTTTTTAAGTTCTTAAATCCAGGTTGGTTTATCTGTTTGGGAACTGTATACTACAGCATGAGTTCTGCCATGTGGTTGTAAAAGTATAGACTGATCTGCACGAATGCTGACAGTCCCTCAGTGTTCTTCCTCCAGCTTTGAAAAGTTAAGCCTTTCCATGCTTATCCTGAGAAGGATGCTAGTGTGGAGACAGCCTGTGGTTGCAGGCAACAGGAACACAGAAGAGACTCTGCTGTTCAGTTTTACTTAGCTAAGCTGTTCAGATGTTTATGCAGTGCAACATAGACGTTGTTATCAAAGCTAGACACTGCAGTGGCACCCATTACAAATAAAAAAGTGAGAGCTGAGAAGAGCATTCAGACATTTAGGCTAACGATAAGAAAAATGTCATGTGACAGAGAAGGTTGTACGTCATGCTACATGGATAAAGCAAACTAGTTCATTCTGTGTTTGTTTTTCATGATCATGATTTTTCTACTTATTTGCTTCTCCTTCATTCTGAGGCTTGTACGGAAGCTGGAGTACCTAATGCCCAGTTATATGGCCACACTGAGAAAGCTGCACTGCAGCAAAATACTGAGAACTGTGTACCTGCAGGGTTGGGCTCTGGTTCTCCCTGTTGTCCAGTGCTTGCTACTTTGCCAAAGCTGCTTTCCTGAGCTCTCCTTCTGTGTGAATGAAATGCTGCTCAGACAGGACAAAGAGCAGATTGAAGCTGTGTTGAGTAAGGAGCTAGTTGCAGCAGAGCTTTGTGAATGCTGTGAGATTAATTTGCTTGGTGTAACGTGCAAGGCCTGTGTCTCTCTGTACAGTACTTGGATACCACAGCAAATACCTGAGTTTATAAAACAGTTTGTGTTTGACAGGGTACTGTTTGGGAAAAGTTTTGATCAAAATATTGGCATAGCATGATTTGTGCTGGACCTCCTTGTTCTGGAAGATTAGGAAGACCCTACTCCTCTGTGTGGAGCCTTGAATGACAAGTGGTGTTAAGGAAGTGGAATAGATCCTACTGCTGAGGAATTGTTGGAATATTCTCCACAAGATCCTAAATGATTATAGGACCCTTAAAGCCTGGCTGTTAATGTGCATGCAGCTGCTGCCAAACTTGCAAGCTTGCAGCTCAGTTGTTTGGGCACAGTTTATCTGGAGTTATTTCTAGTTGTAGCTCTCTAGATTATTACAACGTCAAAGAAAATTAATGCCCTTAGGCAGTATTTTAGAGATAAATCTGGCAAGAGAAAAGGAAAGGCGGCGAGAAAAAGCAAAGTTCAACAAGAGCTCGATGACATAACAATAGCTTAATCTGGTTTTATAAATGTACTAACACGAGGAGTGATGATCTGTGCAAGTTGTTAAATATCTTTTAAGAAATAAAAATTAAAGCTTGTCTGGACAGCTGGGGAATAATGAAGATCTAAATAAAGTACATGCATTCACTGTAAAGACCTCAGCAAGTATGGATAAAATACATCTGCTGCAGCCTTACAAGGAAGACTCAGGACCTACATCTCTGTTCCCCTGCTGTCCCCTTGCCAACTGGCACTGCCCAGTATGGGTGTATTTTGGCTCGTGTGATGTTGCTCTGTACCCTGTACCTCCGTAGCATCATCTGCTCTTCACCTGTCCATTAACATCGTCAGCAAACAGTCCAGCAAGCCTGGAAGCGCTGTGGGTAAATGCTAGAAGATGGCATTTTTTAATGCCCAGTTATATTTGAAAACTCTTGGAGAGCTGAGAATGCAAAAAGCCTGGGAGAGGGGAAAAAACAAATACAGCTCTGATCTTTGAAATAAGAGCAGCTTTGGCAGTTGCCATCCTTGTAAACTTAAAATCAATGCCTGGTAAAAGAAGGAAAAGAGAATCTGTAGGCATTTAGAGGCTAATAGACTGAGAGTAAGTAAGCAACACAGATGCTCTTGCAGTGTGATAAGTGACATCCATCACTTGTCATGTGCCTCTGCCACCAAAATAGGTTTGGTTTTATTCTGTGGGAGAATAGCAGTCAAAACATTGTTTTCTTTTTTTAGAAGAGTTTTAAAATATGAAAGTATATGGTGTTAGAATTGTTAAATTTACCTAGAAATTATGGTAGTAAAAAAGAAAGCACACCCCAAAAATGCTCTTTATACAAAGTATAGGGTTTGCTTTGCCATTATTGTCTCTCCTTGTGAAGATAGATGGAGTTGTGGGGCTGAGCGTGTTTCCTCTGTGCATTTGCTGCTCTAGTTTTTTGCCAGATTCTCCAGTGTCAAATTCAGCAACCGTAAGTGGAGAAACCAAAATAATTCAAGGTAGTTGGCATAGAAAACGCTTAAGCATTTTAAGATGCATCTTTTTTGAAAACATGACCTTGAGCAGGAATGTTCTTCACGGTTTAAGCATTTTATAGTCTTATAACGTGGAATTACCCTTTCAAATACTGTTTGTCAGAGTAAGGGTAGGCAATAAAATAAAATCAATTATTTTCTGAAGTGATTTTATGTCTGCTGAATAATCACTGATGATTGTTACTGGGTTAAAAGCAAAGGAGTAATGAGTGATGGAGATGCCCTTTTAAAAGCATGAGAGTATGCCACTTAAAAATAGAAACTGGCTTGTAGGAGCAGACTACGTAATCTGAAGTGATTTTGCTTATAGAATATAGTTGCTTCCAGAGATGCTTGCCTTTGAGAGGTGGTTCTTCATCTATTGAGTTACTTCTAAGAAGGAAGAGTCTGAGATGAGACTCAGCAAGATGACTCCAAAATAGAATAAAATTACATGCTAGACTACAGTGCGATGTATTTTTAACAACCTTGTTTCACGTAAGTTTCACGTAACGTAGCTGGAATCAAAGCTAGACTTGTTTTAATTGTGCATTTTCAGACATTTATTTGAAGAAAAGGCAGACAGTCACGGCCTGCAGAATCCCGTTTGCATAAGTAGCAAAACTTGTAATGTGTCGATATATTTTTAAAACACCAGTTACTGAAATCAGCAGTGATACTCAGTCCAAGTGTAACGTCGTGATGTTAGCACAAATATCGCAAAGGAAAGGTTAGGAGGATAGCTCAAGAAACAGTTCTTTCAAAAAAATGAAATACAGATGTGACCAAACTGAGAGAATTCTGCAGGAGAGGAGAATAAACAGGAAGGGGACTACAGCTGTTGGGGAAGGACTTGTTTACACAAGAAACCCAAGTTTTTCTATGGTTGCCACTGCCCAGGATTTCTTTTTCCACTTTCCTACAATGCCTGGGCACACACATAATGTGGTCCGCCTGTACTATGTAGGTACTGAATAATTACAGAGATGCTAGGTCTGGTTTTTCTCCTTCATATAATGAGATCATACTGAAGATAAGAGTAAAAAAAGCCAATAAACAAAGGATCCTGTTTTCACCAGAAAAAATGACTAATGCGCCATTTCATCTCTGTTTTCAGGATATTCCATTTGAATGAACCTTGCTTAGATTTCAGATGTTGTTCTGTGGCCAGTTCTCATCTCCCCAATGTAAGAAGGACATAGAACTGTTTAAGTGAGTCCAGAGGAGGCTACAAAGATGAGTCAAGGGCTAGAGCGTCTCTGCTGTGAGGATAGGCTGAGCGGGCTGCGGTTGTTCAGCCTAGGGAAGAGGACACTGGAGGGACCTTATAGCTGCCTTCCAGTACCTGAAGGGGACCTACAGGAAGGCTGGAGAGGGCCTTTTCACAAGGGGGTCTACAGATGGACAAGGGAAATGGTTTTAAACTGAAGGAGAGTGGGTTTAAACTAGATCTTAGGAAGAAGTTCTGTACAAGGGTGGAGAAATTCTGTAATGGACTGTTTGGAGAGGTTGTGGCCAGCCCCTCACTGGAAGTGTTCAAGGCCTTCAGCAACCAAGTCTAGCTGAGAGGTGTTACTCTCCATGGAAGGGAGGTTGGAGTAGATGATCTCTGAGGTTCCTTCCACCTGAGCCAGTCTGTGATTCTTCTGTAGTCAAACTCTGAAGAATGTTATAGAAAGATTTGGGTTTTCTCTCTAAGCATAAATTTGTATCTGGACAAAATACAATTCAAGTCTTTTGAGGGAAACAAGGAATATTTACTGATGTATTCAATGCCAACCAGGAACAGCAGTGACTGCGCACGGGATTATGCACAACGGGCACTGTGTTACAAACGAGTCATGATTGCTAGTGGGTGCTGTTTCATATTCAGCGCTGAAAATTATTAAACAGAAAACAGAACTCATTTTACAGAACTCCTACTACCCACCCTGGCTTTGACTAATCCTGGGACTCGTCACCAGCACAAAGCTGAGGCACGTTATCTAGGCTACCCACAGCAGAAAAGGCAGACCTTCTAGCAAGGCTAGGAGCTCTGTATTTGTTGTCTTCATTTCATTTAAATTGTCATTTTATGCTGTTTTCTTTTACAAATAATTTGTGTATCGTTCCAAGTGCTAAAAACATAACAATTATTGTTAGAAACCTGCAGAGCATAGCGTTGTTGAGAAGGGTGAGCTCTGAGGAGCAAAGCTGCTTGCATACACAGTGTGTTCCTGTAAAGATCCAGTGTGGATGAGGTAAGAAGAGAGGCTGCACAGCTCCTCCTTTTGAGACAGTTTGGAGTTAAACAGATCGACCATAAGTACTTTGCCTTCATTTTGTTGAGAAATAGAGGAGAAGCCTCATGCAGGCGAAAGTGAGCGGCTGTGCAGACGCAATGCATCTCTGAAAAGTAGTGCCTACAGGAAGCTGAACGGACACAGAACCCTTAACACTGACTGCATTTTGAGACTAGCATCTGCAGGATTAACTTAAAAATGTAATTTTTACAGCTCGAATTGAAGCGATCAGCTCTTAATTTGGAATGTCTTCTGCAAGGACACTTAGCATCTGTTTAAGTTGAAGTACTTTTTCAAACAGTTTAGTTAAGCTGCAGGAAAGTAACATACTTCTCCGTTTCTAAGGCTGTTGGCTCGGAGACTCTTGAATCTTTTAAGATGGGATAACTCCGTAACATGTTTTGGCTTTGATTTCAGTATTGTGCTGTGATCCGAATTTCAAGTCCTAGTTATGAAATGCCAAAGACTGCTGCTACTTTCAGTTTCTTAAATTTAACAAATTCTGCTTCAGCCACTTTTTACTGCGAAATGGAGTTCTGGAAACGATCCACATTTCGTGTCTGAGAGTTGGTTGTGTCCTCTATTTGATCTGGTTTTCTTTAAGCCGATGTAATGTATCTTGTGTGTTTATTTCACTTGATGTTTCATTCCAGGGAACTCATTGCTGGTAGAGCAGTGGGATTCCTACTCTGGGAGCGCAGCGTGTAAGCTGTTTGTGGAAGCTGTTACGAGGCTTAAAGTTTGTCTGGTTTTGGCTGGATGAACTGGCTGGATTGTGCTGAGCAATGGGACTTTGATCAGGGCTGTGTCCAGCTGTTGGATAGGTGGGAAGGGTTCCGCAAAGGCTGTGTTCTCACCAGATGGTGTGTCTGCCTGCACTGGGCCATGCTCGTGGGACAGAAATCAGGAAGGAAGGAAATATCTCCTTCATTCCTGGCGATCCCTTGTAAAACAACGTCAGTGGTTTTCTGTTGCTGTTGGGCTGTACTTTCCAACCCACTTCTTTCTTATTTCTTCTCCTGCGAAGGGACTAAATCATTTTTCAATAATGGATGTGGAAGCCTGTTCCTGTTGCTGCAGGGCAGTTGTTCAAGAGGTTGTTATTTACAGAGAACGATATTACTTGCCACAGATAGTTTTCCTGTCTCAGAGAAATTTGTTTTGGAGGTAACAAAACTTTGCTCTGCAAGCACACTTTTGGATCCTAGCCCTTGCTTTACCATAGCATAGGAAGAGGACGAGGTGTCAAACTCGAGTAAAAAAGCTTCAACAGGCAGAACAGAAAGCATATTCTTTTGACTCGTCTTTGATTAGAACACCTTGTTAATTAAATAGCAGAAAAGCTTTAGCATATATTTCATTGCTGGGCTGCTTCTGATTAAGTATCCAGCCCAGTAGCAGGGCTGCTCTGACTACCCAGCATCGACCTTTATTGGTTTTCAACATGTTTTACTCAGGCTATGAAGTTCTCACAGCTTAGTGAGAACTGAGAACGTAGTTTCTTGTGCCTTCTGCACTGTTTGCAGGAATGCTGTAAGGTGCCTTACATGCCGAATGCTCGGTCCTCAAACTACAAGCTTGGTTCTCGTTTAACTTTCCTGTAGTCCATACAACCACTGGGTATGTCAGAGGATGCTACACTTATTTAATGCAGAGATTGGATCCCAACTGCTTAGTAAAGTTCACTCAGAAGATTTGCTGTGTTCCAGGCATTTTTCCCTCTGGATTTACTCACCCCACTCCTTCCAGCTTATAGACGTGCTGTGCATGCTTTGCAGATCGAGTAAGTGAGAGCTTGGGTGACAAATTAGACTGGAAGCATCTGTTTCTGCTTCTGTGCTAGAAATGCTGAGACAAAAATACACCGTATGTAAAGTGAGTTAGTGCATTTATTCGACAGGAATTAATTTTAGAGTCGATGCTTCACTAACCGAATTGTCCCTGAAATTTGGCTGCTACTGAAAATAAATGTTGCGTTTTATGGTAGGCTAAAAAAGAAGTAATAGCACAGATGTACTGTTGAGGACAGAAAGATTCCTGAAAATACATGACAAATCTGGATTTAGAACTGAACATGCTGAATAGGGCTTTCTTCTAACTGGGTCTGAACACTCTGAGTTCTTAACACAGCAGCTCTTGAAGATCAGAAGTTTTCTGTTTGAATATAGGTTTAGGAACCTGCGCTAGCACATACCTGCCTTTCAGTGAAGCATTCCCAATCTTTCAAGCCCCCAGAATTTCTGGTTTTTACATTCCTTTATTTACTTATTCATTGTCATCTGATTTCAGTTTTATCTTTTTTATCTTCTAGTATATCAAGCTTTTGATTCCATGCAGTACTGCTTCCCAAATTTACTCCCAAATGTTTTCTTTAAAGAATTATATTGTGTAAATACTGTACCTAGCTGTTTGATTGGAAAATTAAAAGCAGGTTGCTCTAGGTTGCTGCTTAGAAAAATAAAATGTGAAGAGTAGGCTTTTTTTATGCCATAGGATCATAGAATGGCCAGGGTCGGAAGGGACCTTAAAGATCGTCTAGTTCTGACCCCCCTACATGAGCAGGGACACCTTCACTAGAGCAGGTTCTCAGGGCTCTGTCCAGCCTGGCCTTGAACACTTCCAGGGAGGGTCAAGTAATCTTAAAAGATACCTAATAATTTGAATTGAAAATTCACTTTTTGGCACAGATTGAGGTCAAAAGGCTGTGCCAGTGCAGTGTGCAGGGTTCTTTCTTAATTGTGCTGCAGAGCTGCTGCAAAATGGACAGCACTTCTACTCAGCAAACGTTCAGTGTATCAAAAACCTAAAAGAATCCTTAGTTTAAGAACTGTTATTGCACATCGAGTTGTGTGATCACATCTTCCTTGGTTGGCAAGATCATTGTGTATCATTTGGCATCACAGTAGTTTAATCCTTTGTATGAGCACATCAACCATTCAGGTTTGTATTCCAGGTTGTGTTTTGCATCACCTCTTTCCCTGTAAGGCTTCTGTAAGAAACACTCATGACTGTTAAGATAAATTATTATTAAAGTAAATTAAGCCATTATTTCTTGCTGTATGGCAATGAAGACTGTGTGTGGGAAGGCTACAACTCAAACTTTACAGGTCTTTTATTTTCTGGATTTTTTCCCTCTCCTTTTAGGGAGTTGGGGATAGGAGGTAGACCCAAAGCCCAGCCCATTGCCTAAAGCCCTTGGACAAATGCGCAGCTGTAGAAATTAATGATGACGTTTAGTAGTGTTTTAGTTCATTCTTGTAGCTCACTGTGTCTGACAGTATTCTCTAGAACTGGCGTTCTTTGCTCACTTAGTCTCAAGGTCACAGCTGCCGTTAGTGTATTTTCTTCAGTGCTGTGAGGTACTGAATCAAGGAAGGGATTCTGATCTCAGCCGCACCGTTGTAAAATACGGTTTTATATGTGACACCTTTCCACTGACATTGGTTGAATTGCTCTGGATTTTAATGGCTGTGACTGAGATCAGAGTTTAGTTCCAAGTCTCACTAGGCTTTTCAAAGACCTGCAACATCTTTCCCCTAAATACCCTCCTGTTGCAGCAATTCTTACTGGCAAAAGATGAGGCTAATCTCTTGTTTAGCTCTCAGTTAGAGCTCCTTCTTGCACAGGACTATGATTTGCTTCCAGATTCACCTTTTTGAACTGAGGTTGTAAATCCATGCTGTCAGTCACTCACAGCTAAAGCAAATAAAGGATTTGAGGGCCTAATGCAGAACGAAAGTGTTTTATCTAGCACAGCATAAAGCTTTCATGCTTCTGCTCTGAATGGGAGCCGGCTTCTCCTCTGAATGGATGAGAATATCCTCCATTGCTGCTTAATCTTTGAGGCCTCTACTGTTTGTAGCTGCCTGCTGTTTGACTAGACAGTTGTGCTTGAGTTGGGGCTCCTGGCATGGATAGCACGGAGTCTTGCTTGGGCTTCCACCAGCTACAAGATAGAAGAAGTATGGAGTGATACACTCTGCAGAGAGTTACGTTTCGTGGTTTGATTGTTTCCCATTTCCTTGGGAGAAAACTTGCTTCTGTACACAACTGTTGTTATAAACATTTTGTTTACTGAGGCATTAGGGCAGAGACTGTAATTGTCATAAAAATGGGGGAATCTTGGGTACAACCTGCCTACATCAACTCCTACATCAGCTTCCTACCCCGGTACCTAATGCAGCAGAATACCAGTGGTGGTGTCAGATGTGCTGCTTGCACAACACCAGGTATCTTGTACATAATTAACAGGAGGTAGGAAAAGAGTTTGAAAAACTAAAACCCTTGGACAGTGAAACCGTTTGCTCCTAAGAAAGGTGGCCTTGATATTTCTCTTACAGCAATAAACAGGAAAACCAGTCTTTTTTAGTCAGGAGAACTTTGAGTGACATTTTTGTAGTTCAGAGTGCTGCACTGTCAACAAGCACTGCAGATCAGCTGTTAAGTTTGTCAGTGTCATTTGTCTCCTGCTATAGGCACATGGAGGTGTCTCTGCCTCTGCACCTGTCTGTTACCTAGTAATCTTCAGTTCCAGATTTGATGCTCAGCCTTTGCATTGGTGTTTCCATGAAGAGATAGCAAAACCAGTATCTTTTCTCAGTATCTATTTAATGCCAATATTCCTCTTATAAACAAAATGTCATCACTGAATACATTAGAAAAGTAGTAGCAGAGAAGACAGGAAGAGCCCTATTTTAGCATGGATCAGCCTGCCGTATCTCCATTTCAGTAGGCTTGGTGCTGTCAGAAAGTTCTGTATACATTTTAATGGTTGTCTGCTTCCCCTAGAAGTAGTAGTTTGCTCTTTTACAAAAAACAGATAAAAAAATTCACTACGTAAGCAGTTGTCCCTTTGTTCGAAGGTTCAAGCTCAAGTGCGACACGCAAAACTCAACTTTGACAAGCTGAAGACTGATGTCTGTCAAAAAGTGGATCTTTTGGGAGCGAGCAGATGCAACCTTCTTTCTCATGTGTTAACAACATATCAGGTATCCAAAGAAAGTGTTGACCTCCGAAAGAAAGATTTCCTGCTAAAATACTTTCTTTGAGGGGTTACCACGGGAAAATTCTACTGTATGAATATGTAACTAGTGTTGAAGGGGTGATGGGAAACTTGCTCTGAAAGTAGATTAAAGTGTTGAAGCTAACGTGGCGTGGAAATTGTACCCTACCTTGCAGACAACACTTCTCCATTTCTGGGAAAAAACTTCGCACACGATGGCAGCCATCCATGAAAGCTTCAAGGGTTATCAGCCATATAAATTCACTATGTTGAAGGTAAGGAATACCTGGGTGTGTGTGTTTGCTCAATTACAACGAATCAGAGATCATACGGGAGGTGGAAAGCACACATTCATATTTTGTCCACGTATTCTCCTGTCTTTACATTAAAATATAGGATTTCTGTTAAATGCTCTTACGGCCGGTAGGATGAAAACCTGCCAGGTGAAGGAAGGGGAGACCTTACTGCTCTTCACAACTACCTGAGGAGGTTGTAGAGAGGTGGGGGTCAGTCTCTTCTCTGAAGTCACTAGTGATAGAACAAGAGGAAACAGCCTCAAGTTGTGCCAGGGAAGGGTTAGATTTGGCATCCAGAAAGATTTCTTCCCTGCCAGAGTGCTCAGGGGTTGGACCAGGCTGCCCAGGGAGGGAATAGAGTTGCCATCCCTCAAGGTGTTCAAAAACAGTGTAGGTGTGGTGCTAGAGAACACAAATTCCTGGGCATGGTGGGGTTGGGCTGATGGGTAGTCTTGGTAATCTTGGAGGTCTCTTTCAACCTCATTTATTAAGTATGATTTAATTGCTTATGAAATTATAACAGTGTAATTAATTCTATTAAATAACATATTAAACAGTAATAAATGGCTGTGGCTGATCTAGAGCAAGAGTAGTTTATGATGGAGAGACTTCAAAGCAGTGAAGAGGCCACGTCTGCTCTTGACTGTATGCATCAAGAATACACAGTAATCAGAATATATAATTGCTTAAAATGTACATGAAATACCTCAGGGTGTCCCCTTCCGGAGGAGTTGCCCCTTTTACAATATTTTCCCCAGTTTAGTATCTTGGAAGGGATCTTCCTTAAAAGAAAGTTGTGAATTTGGTGCTTGCAAATCACTTGTGTCTCTCATGGTCAGTTCTGATACCAGCGACTGAATTTGGTGGTCCTTCTGAATTGAACTAAGAGTGCATGTAAGATTAGCACCTCACTCCAAAACAACAGTTGGGAGAAACTGTTAATATTTGACGTAGACGTAAATTGTCTGAGTGAAAATTTAGATAGTGCTATGTTCTGGAAAATTCCTGTTTGTATTTTGTAGTCTGAGTAGATTCATGCACCGGGTTTACCTCAGTAAAGAGACTCGTAAGTGCCTCTCGGGATTGTTTCTGGAAAGAAAACATTGTCTTTAGAGATGCTTGCCAAACTCCCTTAATGAAAAGCAGCCCATTTGTTTTCTTTGCTTCAGGGTACATGCTGAGAGTAGTATAATTGTGCTATTGCAGCTGTATTTCCTAACTGCGAGTTTTATGCCTGATGAAAGATGATTATTAATGTGTTAACAGCTCTGTGTATCATGATGTATAAGTATCTGTTCCTCCATCCGTTGCCGTAGTATTAAAGTTGATGGGCTGCTGCTTGGGTGAAGCCTTTCATGGTCTTGAAATTACTGTATATGAAATGAATTCAGGTTCATTTGGGGGGCTGTTTTTCATGAATAATACTCTTTTCTCATTCCTGTGACCATTTATTTAGTGAATATTTAGTTGCCTTTTTTGTTTTAACATTTTAATGCTGTAATGCCGACCTTCCTCAAGAGCTTGTGTGAGCCTAGGAATAGAATCCTAGAACGTGTTGGGCTGGAAGGGGCCTCTAAAGGTCATCTAGTCCAACCCCGCTGCAGCGATCAGGGACATCTTTAACTAGATCAGGTTGTTCAGAGCCCCGTCAAGCCTGACCTTGGATGCCCACAGGGATCCAAACCCTCTTGAGGTTTTGTTGGAGTTTGGCAGGAAGGGACACTTCAAATGAATTTCCTCGAGGAGATTCTGAGACTGCCTACTTTCCCCTGTCCCTTTCAGCTGTCCCCCCACATGAAGCATCCAAGTGTTTGTCTCCTCAGCGGTGTCACACTGTTCCATGTACATTGTGACATTCTAGGATGAACTGCTGCCTTCTGGACCTGCTCTGAGTTGTGTTGCTCTGGTTCTCTCTCAATCAAGAGGAAGTACCTTTATTTTCCAAGGCATTCAGATGGTCCTGTGAGGATGTTCGTGTGCAGTCCAGATGATCTTGGTCAGGGGTGGGAACAGGCTGCCCAGGTTGTCTTCGGAGACACCAAGCATGTTCCCTCAGACAGACAAGCTCTGAGCCAGCAGAAGCAAATGCCCTTTCTGGGGACTCATCTGTCCTGGTTATCAGGGCAGTGCAAACAGGACGCGTGACGTGCCTGGGAAGGATTTTCATGTAACAGATGGGCTGGTGACTCTAACTTTTATTCATAGATGAGAGACTTAGCAGCTGCAGTTTCCCCTCTGCTTTACTGTTCTGATAAAACATACTACCATTAGTTTCAACTCCAGATGCAAAACCATTACAGTTTTGCACAAAAGGTGGCTTATCTGCTTTAGCCTCAGCCCTTTCTTGGGGGAGTGGGGAGAAGCTGAATACTGGAGAGACATGGGTGTGATTATGAGTGGTCAGGACTATCCACATGAATAAATCACTGTTGTATTTGTCACAAGCTGAGTTGGACTTTGGAGAGAGGAGTGTATTTTCATCTTCACAGCAAAACCATTTGGTAGAGCCAAATATTCATGTTGCTAACATCTGTGATTATTTAATTAGTCTTCAGTTATTTAATTTTTCACTTGAAAATCTTAATTAAAGCCTATCAGGGACAGTCAATGCTGTACTGATGACTTCTGCAATCTCAAAGAGTTAGTCCATAAAGCTTTATGTGTTGGCTTGTTCACGTGCCCAGATTTTGGCTATAAAAGCGGTGACTGTGGAACTGCACACTGCTTATAGCGTGGCCTTTCAGATGGCAAAGCCATAGAGGGGGTTGTGAAACCACGCCTGGGCTGTAGCTAATGAATCATCCAGGATTTCAGCCCTTGTTTTCAGATTCAGGATACAAGTACAGAGTCATGGAATCATTAGGGAAGAGGCCTCAAAAGATCATCCAGTCCAGTCCCCCTGCCACAGCAGGATCACCCAGACCAAGTGGCACAGGAACACATCCAAGTAGTTTCTTCCTAGTGCAGTTGCCAAGGTTGCATTAATAGTCGTGTCAGGTAAGAGAGGGAATAAAGAAGTATTGAATTGCTATGTGAGGAATAAACAGATGCAAAGAACTATTGGTTACACATTCAAGAAAAAGAAAGATTAAAAAAGAGACGACCCCCCCAAATGGCAAAGAAACACGCTGTCAGTACATGCTTTGCATGTGGTGTACATGGTTTTACTTAGAAATATTGTGAACAGAATGAGTTTGGCAGGAACAAGAATCATATAAAGTGTGTTC
The DNA here is from genome assembly GCA_013397515.1 of Upupa epops. NCBI lineage: Eukaryota > Metazoa > Chordata > Aves > Bucerotiformes > Upupidae > Upupa > Upupa epops. The sequence goes on from VZRI01009846.1 coordinate 124,208, forward strand.
ACGAGACTGAATTAGAATTTTTTTCATTTTTATTTTGCTTGTTGGAGCCAATTACAGATGTCATGCAGCAAAAACCTATTCTTCCTTATTTTATGTAGTTTGTATAGACTGGTTTGGCCTTAAATGACACACTTTTGCTTCCCTGATTTAGTTTTTCTTCTCTCTGTTCATGTTATGATTATGATCTAGAGTCTACAAGATCCTGTGAATAAACTAACAGAAAAAGTAGAGGAGGAGGATCTCCAGATTGAGAGCACCGAGTCAGCACAGGATCAGCAGAGTCAGTAAGTCACATGGCCTATATATCAAAATACTGTCTATAAACTTCTTTCTGGTTCTCAAGTCACCCAGCAGTTATAAGTGGAAATTCAGACACGGCTAGTCTGATCACACCAGCTCACGCTAAGCTTCATACAGGAATTCCTGAAACCTTGTAACGTGTATGTGAAAACTAATAAACTCTGTGGTGAAATTAAGAGCTCCAAAAAGACCCCTTAAACCCGTAGATGTTTTTCATTGTTCCTAGCCCTATTTTCATTGTCCAGCTTGTGATTCATTTTTTCTGTAGTAAATTATAAACAGCTACACATGGGAGAAGACACGTGAGCATGGTGTTTCTCCCTCCAGCAGCATCTCCTTTCACCTGGGTGTAGGATATGGATCCCCGATTGCTTTAAGCGGCGGTTACTTTTTGTAATGTATACAGCACTGGTTGGTAATCTAATGAAGCGGTAGGCACTTAGTATAAAGTACCTAAGTGAGCTGATGCTATCAAGGTTTGAGTTACCCATAGCTCTGAGGTGAGACACTTATGAATGGACTGCTGTGGGGAGAATTAAACAGGAGAACGAGATGTGATCCATCCCCTGCAGGACCATCAGGAATCAGTTGCGAGGAGATGCCACACCGATTTAATCCTGCTGCCACCTGTTGTTTTGACTGTTGTTGGTTAAATGAAGTACCCAGCAAAAGATCAGCTGTCAAAAAGCAGGGAACAGCTTGGCCGATGGGTGGATTTTGCTCAGTTATTTATAATAACGTGTTTTTAAACAGCTGCTTTTCCCAGCCCTTTTATTTGTTTAGATTCAGAACCACTGACCAAAACCAGTTTATCAATTGGTCAGATTTGATGCTGTTCAGATTAGGAAGGACTTGGCGGGTGATTGCCTCCACAGCACTTCCTTGAGTCTGCGGGTTCTCATGTGGCCATAAAGAACTCCGTAAACAATTGTTTTCTTCGGTGTTGAATTCTGTAATTCTAAAACAAATGTGTGATGTGTGCAGGACGAATACCAGCAGATGCATCCGATGCCGTGTTGTGGTTGTGCTTGGTTTTATGTATGGATTATCTTTTTCCTTGTCTGTTACAAAACAGATGTGCCAGGTTTTCTGCCTAAAACAAACCTCTAGGTGCTAAAAGGACTGCACAAAACAAAGCTTTTAACATCCACATGCACTTTCCCTTCTTTAGTAGTATAATATTCAGTAACAATAGCACTATAATATTAGGAGTATAAAATGAGTAGTAGTATTATAACACTCACTGTATTTGGCCTGAATCTGATTTTCCTCTGCTCTTCTGCAAGACTATACTCAGGATCAGAGGAGGTGGCTCCTCCTGTCCTCTCACTATAGGACTGTGTGAGTGTGGCAACACAGTCCTCTTCACCCCTACATCAGCTGTGTGGCTGCCACATTCCTTACGAGTTGGATGGCTAGTAGTTAGGAAGTCTTTGTTCTTCACTGAAGACATTACCTTTGTATGAGAATTGCATGTACACCACAGCTTCTTTCATCAACACACCTGAAGTCTGCTGACGTGGGACCAAACTTGTCTGACTGATGGTTACTGATTTGTTGCTGTTAAAAGGAGAAGTGCACAGTGATTGCTGTTATAGTTGGGCTTTGGGGTTCTTTTTCTGACAGTTGTACTTCCTTTATGACAGCTGAGACCAAATCTGGGAAAGCACAGAATACACCGTGCTTTTCGTTACTGAGATCTAGGCAGATTGGGAGTGGCGGGCCAGCAGGTTTTGATAGTCTTCAGTTTAACTGTGGCTTTCTGCAGACCCCCCACTGAACCAATAGAATTTAACAGTAGCCCAGCATATACAGCAAACAGTCCATCTAAATTACTGATTGTTACTGATTCTGTACTGAAAATATAAAATATAAATATATATAAATATATGTATTTGTAAATATGAAATATATACTTGTATATAATATATAAAATATAAAAATATAATGATGTCTTTACTGTTCTAATGCCCTGGAGTTTTTTCTCAATGTTTTTCTTATTCTTTCAAATTAAGGTTGATTTCACTGGATGAGGAGAGCCATACCAAGGATTCCAACTATTCAGGTATTTTGTTTCATTTTATCATAACTTCGTAAGTGCTGTAAATACAAGTGATCTTTCATTTCTGTTTATGTTCAGCTTCATCCCACCAATGCACGTACTTAGGGCTGGCAAGATCCGTTGAAACTAACCTTGTACATGTTGTGTCCCACTGCATTTCGTTCTGTTGCTCTGCAGTAAGCCAGAGAGCTTGTCTTCCAGACCACAAGTCTGAACATTGGGCCAGTCTCAAAGGAAAAGGTCCACAGGTTACTAGGTGTTGAGACGAGGAAGGCTGCTTCAGTTTGTTGCAGTGACTCAGCGTGTGCTCTGTTAAAAGCTTTATTAATTCAGTGCTGCTTCTGCCCAAAAGCTAAGCAAGGTCTCTCTCAGCTTCTGCTAATGACCTGATGGCTTGTTATTACCCAGTGACACAGCCAGGCTGTGATTGGAGGTGCACAGTGAAAGAACAGGAGGCAACAGACACAAGTTACAGGAAGGGAAAGTCTGAATTCTTACTAGGAAAGAAAAGTGTTTACAGTGAGGGTGGTAAAGTGCTGGGAAAAGCATCTGGAGGGATGTGGAATATTCATCCCTGGAGATCTAGAAAGGACGTGTCCCTGGGGAACTTGATCTAAATTCAGAGCTGACTGTACTCAGACAAGGGCCGTGGATACGATCTTTCCCCTAGAGATCTTTCCAGCCTACTGCCATGGCTTATAGTATGTCTTTTTCTATTGAATTAGTGGAGAATCATTTTAATACGTGGTATTTTATCCTCCACAAAGATACTTAAAAGGTAGTGCCTTCTCCTCTCAAATCTTCATTTGGCTTTAGACTAACCTTATTGATGTCTTGAATACACCTTCTGATCCCTAACGATTCTATGATCTTCTCTATTCCGTTATTTTTGAAGCTGTGGTTGTTTTGGTTCCGTTCCACTGTATAACATGGTTTTTAAAATAAGGGATTTATAACTGGACGAGACATTTCTGATGCTGGTCTCTCCTGCCACAATTCTAGAAGGTAAAAATCACATTCCTGTCTCCACTGCAACATCAAGACAGCTCATACTGGAGTTTACTGTTACCAGAATTTGCTTCCTTTTGGTAACAGCTTTCCAGGGTCGTTCATCCTTTCTGCAGTATGGCTTATATTCCTTACTCCTAGAGGCAGAATTTACAGCTTAGTGGTATTAAATTCTCCCAGCTCTGCCTGCAGAAACCAAATGACTGGCCTGAGTGACCACTCCTATTAGTCTGTTAGTTGTTTCCACGTTTTTCTCCAAAGTGCTTTTGTATTTACTTCCAGATGACTGCTAAAGCCATTGAGCAGCAGTGGATATAACACTAACCCTTGAAGGTCTAAACTAGAAACACTTCTACTTTGCAATTATTTCTCCTAACAACTGGGTTTTGACATCTGTTAGTTGTCATGTCCCTAATCCATTCAATATGCTCGTTACAGATCCTGTATAGTGCTAACATTTTAGCTGTAAGGCTGTGCAGTGCAAAGTCAGGTTGTTTGCAGACGAATATCTTTCCTAAATAAAGCTCATAGTTTTACCCAAGCATGAAGTCAGTTGGGTTTTTTAACCAGGTCTGCTTTCCATAAAAGCACCTCTCCTTATGGGAGCATTCATTGTGCTTTCGTTCTGTTGCTGAATCCCTCCGTGTGTTCCAGTTAATGTTTTGCCTAGAGTAATTGCGAGCTGCCAGCCCATGGTTACCTACAGTTACCTGAGTCACTGCGTTAATGATTGTTGTGGCTTGGGTGGTTTTTTCTAGTAGTGACACGGTGCTGATGCTGTTCCCAGGGGCTGGAAGTGTCACGCGTTTTGTGTGTGATCAGGTCAGCCGTCTCTGCGATCTAATACCTTAGGATTCTTTGATCCCAAATCTGACCGGCATTTTCTTAGCAGATGTTTTCTAGAATCCCAGTTACTCACGGGCTGTAAAATACTTCACTGTCAACCATCCTAGAAATACCTGGTTCTGTCTTTTCCTCCATCACCTCTAAAATGAGCTGGATCAGCTGGGAATACTGACTGCTCTGCTAAATTTTTCCATCTCCATGGAAATTGTCTTCTGCCCGTGTGAGCAGGTTCACTTTAAACACGAATACGGATACCCACTGCACAGTGATCTTACGGTGGCATTGTGTTAATCGTGGGCCTGTGCCAAGTGCCATCTGACGTGTTTCTGTGTCCTGATTACAGCTGATGATGGCAAGGATGTCATAGCCACCTTACAAGGAAATTGGAACCACAAGCAGAGCTCAGGTGAAGAGACAAGAAAACTACCGTTGTGTGTTCACGTGCTGATTGTCAGTGTGCTGCACAGCCTCCTTTGTTGCTGCTTTTCTTTTTTGTGTGTGTTTGTTTTTGCTTTTAGGTGCCATAGATGATTTACTAGACCTGCAACCTGAGGAAAACGGTATGAAATGCTTGTGCTTCCTCTGCCTTACAATTCCAGCCACCGAGTAGAACTTTAATATTAGTTCTTAAATGTTTTCATCACCTAAAAGGCTGAACGAAATTATTCAGCTGCAGTATTTAAACAGTGCTAACGTACACACGCAGGGGCACTGTTCCTGATGCTGTGATATGACAGAGACCTTTCTGGGGATAAAACACATTGTAAGAGGTGACCCAAGGGTAGGTAGACTAGACTGTATCATGTTTGCCCACGGAAGTAAGAGCCACTGTAAATCCTGCCCTCCTGTAACATTCCACAGACATTTGCTTTGGTTCTGTATGTGATACAGGGCTTGTGTCACAGCCCTTGGCAATAGACTAGAAACCACAAGCGTTTGGATCAGAAGTCTACAGAGTCCAAACTAATTGGAGTCACTAACTGGCCACTTCTTTCAGCCAGACGGTTAAATCTGCCGAGCTGTTCTCATATAGACAAGAAGCCAGTCTTTCACTGCAGCCCCTGCTCCTGTGCTTATGCTTTTGTCAGATCCATGGCAGCTCGAGGGGATGTGCCTTTTTTTTCCCCCAAAAACACTGTTTTACCATGAAAAGTCAGGCTAAACATTTTATGCTGTGTTTCCACGGGCAGTAAGAGTGTGGCCTGTCTCATTTGCTTGTCTGCTTTACGCACATACATCTCAGAGTAAAAAACCTTTGACAAAACCTGCTTGCTTTCTGAGTTACCACAGCTAAGAAGCAAAGCAAAACACACTCTGTGCGATTCAGTCAGACATAGTGCTATGTGGGGTGTTTCAGTCAGATTCAGAGTGTTATTTGGGGTATTTAAGGCACTGCCTTCACGGTGGCTGAGGAAGAGAGCAGCACCTCCACTTTGCCAACACCCTAAATTTGGATTTGCCACAGGCAGCCTCCTGCGCTGTGGGGAAATCACCCTTGAAGGCAGGAACAGGGCAAGCTCCTCAGCTCTCTGTGCAGAAGCATTGCAATGTGTGGGCAGATAAGGTAGCGATGACTTCTCTTCTGTGGTTAATAAAGGAGGTCAGCGCATGTCTGCTCATGGCCCTTTTTCGTCTGGTTTTTGAGTGTTTTATATAATGCTTCAAAATCCAAACCAGAATAGTCCTCCTCAGTGTTTTAAATATGAGACTATAATGATTTGGGTGTGTTATTTCATTGATTTTTAAACGTCCTTGTAGTACTCTTTCTAGTGAGAAATGAGTCTCAGCAGCAGTGGGGTTGTCTAAGATAATCAAGGAGTTATTTGTTGCATGAGCTGCAAGCCCAGATGTCCGAGAGGACAAGGTCTAAGAGAGAGAACAGCAAATGTTAATGCACAAATACTGCCTCTCATGTAACATACAAAACCCAGACTGGATATTTCTAGCAGGTTCCTTCTTTTCTTTGTCTGAAAGGTTTTTCTCTTGACTCTTGTTTGAGACAGCTTCACAGGATCAGTTTGTGAGGTCTTTGGAGCCAGAACCTGGTGATAAGGATGACATGGTGTTACTGAATGAGATACTCAATGCTTCCTCCCTGGACGAGGGGGAGTTCAGCAAAGAGTGGACAGCTGTTTTTGGGCAGGCTGCACTCGCTGATCAAACCCTAAACTCTGCAGCTGGAGATGTGGAGATCACCTCGGCATCTGTGGCACCCACACCATCAGGCTACTTGCCCTCGCAGCTGTTAGACCAAAACATGAACGACCTGCAGTCATCTCTACATGGTGAGAGCTCTTCCTGTTCCGTTAGCGTTCGGGCTTTCCAGTATGGTTTTCTGCTGCGTAGAAGTGAGATGACGCCTTGTGTTGTAGTGCTGGTGCAGAGAGTTAAAGCAGAGTGTGGCCTGGACAGAAAGTGTGAGTAGCCTCTTGGCATTTGAAGAGTCAGGGCTCATCTGCTGGGTGATTGCATCCCACACCGGCGTGTTCCAGGCTGACGTGAAGTGCCGAGTGCGAGGCATTACTTCATCTAATTCGCACTGACTCTGTGTCACGTCACTTTTAGCTTCTTACTTTGGAACAGAAGGTGGAACTCTGCCTGTTTTCCATCTCACGCAGTCTCAGCTCTAACGTTAAACTGCATTCACTGCACTTCACGGCACCTCTTTCATCACCTGACCTTAACAAGGAATTGGGACTTTCGGAGAGGTTTAGCAGAGCATGCTCACTGCAGCTCAAACTTCTCCACATCCAAGTGGGAAATACTGGAGTGTGTGAATTACGGATGTTCTACCTGGGGGCTGTGATACGTCTCCTACACTTTTTTTACCCCCCTAAATAGTAGGGCTGCTTCATAATTACTCAGTGTGAGGGGCTACACCAGAGCCTTGGCGTTGCGCCCTTCCTGTGTGAATTCGGCCCTAAGACCATAAAGATTCTTAAAACTCACGTGCTTAACTTTAAGCACATTAACTTTTCTATTAACTTCACTGGGATTACTCACTTCTTTTACGTTAAGCATGCTCATAAATCGTTGGGGCTTTGTTTTCTCACTGCCTCGTGTCTTAATCTGTAAACCAGGCGCAGTGCTATGCGGGTTATGAACCGTTCCAGTCAGGAATTCCCAGCTCACGTTTTCTCTGGCTGTCTTTATGGCCAGGATTTAGTACAGTGGGACTCTGAATTGCTATAGGACTACCTGGTGTTGGTCTAGAACACAGACAGAGGTGTGTATGTCTATATCTATACCTATAGGAAACAAAGCACGCTCCCAACAAAGCTTTCAGATTGGATTCTCTTCAGGATACAGCTTTGCACTCGGGTTGCCTGTGTCATTTTTCAGGGAGTACCTTAATGGCCTCATCTGTTCACTCAGGGCACTTTACCTTCCCTAGATGTGCAGGTATTCCAGCTGGTAAGAAAACTGCAGCTCACCGCTTCCATTTCTGGATGCGGCCGCGGTGAGGGTGCAGGCTGTGAAATCAGAGTATGGCACCACTGGCCTGAACCACTCGGGGCACCTGATGTGACGTGGGGGCAGGAGAACGCTTCTCGCTGTACATCCCCAAACAAACAGAAGCTCTGCAGTCGAGTCTGATAGGCTCTGTGCTTCGCCCCGCTTGTCACACCAGCGGAGGACGTGCCTAGAAAAGTCCTTCTCAATGCCCTTTGTCAATTTTAAGTTGATTATTTTGAAAGATTAAAATCTGTGATGCATTTTTCGGGGGTTGTTCAGCCTAGGGGAGAGGACTCTGGGGAGACTGCCTTCTAGTACTTGATGGGACTTTCCACAAGGTGATCTAGTGATAGGACAAAGGGAAATGGTTTCAGACTGAAGGAGAGGAGGTTTGGACTAGATCTTTGGCAGTTCTTCAGTCCAAGGGTGGAAAGAGTCTGGAATTGATTGCCCGGAGGGGTTGTAGGGCAGCTACACCCTCCCTGAAGGTGTTCAAGGCCAGGCTGGATGAGGCCTTGAGCATCCAAGTCTAGTTGAGAGGAATCACTGCCCACAGCAGGGAGGCTGGAGTAGATGATCTCAAGTCCTTTCCAACCTAAGCCAGTCTCTGATCTTACGACACAGACCAGCTTGTAAGCCTTTATCACCTTTGACGAGAACAAGTGTACGTGAGCACTCGGCACCCTGATTGTGCAGCCTTTGGTTTGTTTCCTTAGAGACAACACAGAGGATGTTGGTGGCTTTAAATTCCTTGTAATTAATGTGATGCTCTAGAGACACTCTTCTTGCCTCTTGTGATAACACAGCTTGGGCTTCAGAGCTTCTCTAGTGAAGGTAAGATCAGAGAGATGAGAATTAGAGAGAGAGAGAGAGAGGGTTTCTGTGGCTGGGTTGTATCTGTCAGACGCTGGGTTCAGGCTCTTACGACCTTTATGGTTGTGTAGCCTCTGCCAAAGGATGTAGCTTGTGTGCAGCCCCTGACTGTGTTTCTTGTGCTCAAGACAAGGTACCAGCAGCCCCACCCGCAATGTTTTGCTCCATCATCTGATGTGTGTGTCCTGCTGCCAGACAGCGGGGCGCTGGAGTTACACACAGTCCCTCCTGCTAACGCTGCTGTGTTACTGGGTTTTAGGATGGGAAGCCAACAGCGCGAGCCCCCCGTCTGTACCACAGCCAGCACAGAAACCAAACAGCCCCTCTGCGAACGCTAACAAGACGCCAGTGAAAGGTGAGTGTCTGACAGTTACTGCGCTGCTGCTTTTCTCCTGTGACTCTTGTGTCACCCCAGTCACTCTCACAGTAACCCTAACTGTGCAGTGAGCACGGCAGGACTCACAGGCTCACGAGTGACTGACTGTGTCAGTGTTATCTGTGGGGCTGTGAAATTCTGGGGTAGGCTGCAGCGCTAGTAGCATGTCAGAAGAGAAATCTACTGCACAAGCAGGGAGAGGGAGCTGCAGTTTCTTTAGGTCACGCAGATTTGAATCTACAGGGACTTTGTCTGGGCTCAACAGTTCGGAAGCTCTGGGAGGACTCTGGCTAAAACACAGGCTGCTGGTGAGGCAGAGGGGCCCTGGATGCAAAAGCTGGTAGCACACACCGTGTTGGTAATCGTCTGCTGGGAACCTCATCCACTCCTTGCAGCTAAGCCACGAGCGCAGAGTCCTGCCATCTGCCGAGACAGCCCCACTGGTTCTGACTGGGGACTTCTGGATATGTGAGCCTGAAGTGCAGTCACTCGGGTTGGCAAAGGCCTTCGGGATCACTGAGCCCAACCGTTAACCCGACTGTCCCAAGCCCGGTGCTAAACCATGTCCCTAAGCCCCCTGTCTAGCTGACATCTAACCTCATCCAGGGCAGCCTGCTCCAAGGCCTGGCGGTCCTTTCCCTCATGTGTAACCTGAACTTCCGAGTCTGAACTGGGGCACCCTGAGGCTGTGTCCTCTTGTCCTGTTACTCATGAGAGAAGAGACCATCACCCACTTCTCCACGACCTCCTTGCCGGTAGCTGCAGCCAGCAGGCGTGGAAGGAGCTGGGTGCAGTGCACAGGCAGAGGTGTGATGCTAATTCTTACTCAGGTTGGTTCCCTGTGCTGGGGGAGGTGCTGTTTGGCCGGTTCCAGTCTGGTTGGAAGTGCCCGTAGTAACAGGTGAAACAGCAGGGCTTCTTTTTAACCCCGGCCAAACGTTCGGCCAGTCTGGTCTGAAAACAGCTGACAGGCCTGTGCTTTCCTTGCTCCCTTTCTTTTCTAGAGCCCGCGAAGACACCCAAAGACCTGACTGCCTGGTTCAGTCTCTTTGCTGACCTGGACCCGCTGGCCAATCCTGATGCTGTAGGGAAAACCGATACAGAACACGAGTTGCTTAATGCATGAGTCGGCTGCCCGCGGCACTCGCACTCCTCACTCATCGACGCTGCTCGGGGTCTAGAACCCCCACCTGAAATCGAGCACCCCGCTGTGAAGCTATGAAGTCTGTGCCATGACAGTCAATCTCTGAAGGGAACGGCCCCCCTTTTCTACCGCTCCAGCTACTCGCTCTTGTTTTGTATGAAGAGTCTGCAGTCCTTTTCTACGTGGATTTTCCCAGCCAGGCCCAGCGCTGGGGCAGATTTCGGGCCGAGTCTGATTCCTCGCAGAAAACCGCAGTCCTTGCCCGAGCTGACGTGGTGCCAGCGCCAGAGAGAAGCGCAAAGGGCAAAGGGGTTTTTATGCTCTTTCTGGGGTCTGTGAGAGCACCCAGATCGCCCAGCTGAGCAGGCTGCGCGAGTCAAACATCCTCCGCCTCCAGGCCACACGTGTACCAGACACAGCGGTGACCTCACCCGGGGGAACTGGGGCTGGGGCTAAGACTGGAGAAACACCTGCACCCGTGCAGCCGTGCCCCTCCCGATCCATCCGGTGGGACAAACTGCAGCCCAGGAGGAGAGGCCGTGCCCAGCGGATTCTCCTCTGCGGTTTCTCTCCGTCGGACCAACACACCTTGCACCTGACTGCGGACGTTGCTCGGGCCCGATGCTTTGCCATGCCTTCCAAACACCCACGGCTCTGCTCCCAGCAGCTCTCGTCCCCTTTCTTTGGAAGCATGTATTATTTGGAGCTTGTTGTGACATCAACTCTTTAATAAAATGATTTTAACAAACCCCCCCCTTTATTCCCACGGGCGGGCGCTTGAGTTGGTGCAGAGCCACCTGAGAGAAAACACAGGAGCAGGTTTCAGTGTCTGATCGCTTGCATCAGTACCTCACAGCTTCCGAACAGCAGCCCAGTCACGCGGGGTGCTTCTGCCTCCTCCTTTTCCTTTGCTGTGGGAGGTGAGCAAAGGGCTGTGCAGCAGCCACCCCGGGTCTGTGTTCTGTGAACCTGCTCTGTGTTCTGCGTGAGAGCTGCTTTGCGACATCGACGAGCTGTACTGGGCCTCTTTGAGCTCAGTCAGTTTTCCTTTGGTGCTGGGGAGGCAGCCGGACGCTCGGTTACTCCCTGGCCCTGTGATCTAGCTGCTAACTGTGACCCTTCACACTGGGCACTGAGAAACCCACCAGGAGCTGGGGTATCGAAAACAGAACTGCTGCTGCGTAGAGAGCAGCAACTGGAATCCCTCCGTGCAGTGCACCTCGAGGACTGGGGACAGGTTTGGGCACCAGGGTATAGGAAGGACAGGAAGGGGCTGGGGAGGGTGCAGAGAAGGGCAACTGGGCTGGTCTGGGGACTGGAGAAGAGGTCTGATGAGAGGCTGAGGGAGCTGGGGCTGTTCAGCCTGGAGGAGACTGAGGTGGGACTAGGTGATCCCTGAGGCCCCCTCCAACACACAAACCTGTGACCCTCCCTGCTCTCTACCACTACCTGAGGCCAGCGTTGGCCTCTCCTCCGTAGCAGGTATGCAAGTAACCTGGAGTTGAGCCCTCACTAGCACCAGGGCCCCCCTCGCCCCACGGTTACTGTGAATCCCCCTCTGCACAGGCTGCTTTTACTCTTCCTGCTGCTCAGGTATTTTCAACCCGGCGCCGTACGGGAAGGCAGGAAGCAGAGCAGCAGCCGGCTCTGCCAACCGCCAGGCAGCAGAGGGTTGGCTCAGCTGGGAAGCGGAAGCACCAAGGCAGTCTAGCACTGCTCTGGCAAGCCAGGTAGGTTATGAGCTGCTCCCCACCGGCATCCTCGCTCACCAAGCGCTCAGTGCACAGAGCCTGGCTCTGGTGCTGGTGCCACACACACACACTCACTCTGACAGGAAAGAGCCCCAGTGCCAAACAGGCTCAGCAGGTCCAGAGGGTTTGGCCTCCAGCAACCATCCGGCCTGCAGCTCCACGGCTGCGCAGCCCATTCCCCAGTGCTCACTGCAGCGCTCTCCTGAGCCTGGCACTGCCTGCCTCTCGCTGATAACTGAAGGGGACTGCTGCTGCCCGAGTGACGCAGGGTACGGGCCAGCGGGGTACGGGCCAGCAGGGTACAGGCCAGCAGGGTAGCCCACCGGGACAGACATGCTGGAGCAGGTGCAGAGGAGGGTCTTAAGACCAGGCAGTGTTGCAGCACCTCTCCCACGAAGAAGGGCTGGCAGTGGGGCTGTTCTGCCCAGAGAAGGCTCCAGGCAGACCCTGCCTTTTCAAACCATCAAGGGTTTGTAAGAAACCCCGAGAGCCCTTTGTCCCAGGGCTGAGGGCAAGAAGCGGCACTTCTGACCCGACAGAGGACAGGGCTTAGATCCGACCGAGGATGAGATACTGCAACTGGTTGCCCGGGGAAGCTGCAGATGCCCCACGCTGGGAAGCTGCAGGTTGGAGGGGGCTTTGAGCAGCCAGACAGTAAAAGACATCCAGGGCAGGGGGTCGGATCAGGTTGAAAGACCCCTTCCAACTCAAACCACCGTGAGTCCACACTGAATTGCAGAGGCTCCAGTGGCCAGGGAGGGTGCACAGCTCCCAGCTACTGCATCAGCTTCTACCTGCAGGGTTTCTACCACCACAGCAAAAGCTTCACCTGCCCAACCCTGCAATCAACTCAGGAGCGGAAGGGAGGGAAGTTTTTGATTCTTCCAAAGCACAAATTCAAATTAAACCAGGGGGAAGCGCTGTGGCCTGGAGGTGACGGTCTGGCTCATTCTCCCTGCCAGCTATTTCCAGCGGTCAGTGCTGGAACCTTCATGGGGTAACAAACACAACCAGAAAAAGGAGGGGGAAAAAAGGAGGTGGAAAAAGGATTCAAGAAGTGGCTGCTGACCGACCTACCGCACTGAGGGGAGGCTCTCCACCCGAGGCTCCAGACTCCCAGGTCTTTCACAGAATCAGTCGCTCAGATGGAGAAGACCCTTGAGGTCCAACCAGTCTCCTGCCCCCCAGCTCTTGAAGCAGTTCACTTCCGTTCCTGTTTTCAACCGATTCACGCTGAAACCCCCTCATCTCCGGGGTGGTGGAAGATTTCTACCTGCTGCCGTGAGACCACTTGGGGTGGTTGCTGCTGCAGAGCTTCTCAGCAGACCCGGGCGTCGGGGGCCTTCGGCGCATTTCAGCAGCGCCCTCCTTCACTGGGCCCTCCCCCCCTTTACAGCCCAGCTGGGAAGAACTCTCCTGCAGGTCACAAGGAACCACCCGACGCCCAGAGGATTTACACCTCATCCTCACAGACTGCTCCACCTCACGGGCTCTGTCATTTCGACAGGCAGATGGGCCCCGCGCTGCTTGGACAGACAGCGGAGCACTCTGCTCCCTTCAGGGTCCCCCCCTTCCTGGAACAGCAGAACCAGAGCAGAGCAGAGCTGATCTTGTTCTGCGAGACACAGCCAGCAGTCACCCAGAGACCGGCGGATGCTACCCCGGCAGTGAATCTGGAGTAACTTTGACACCCTCCTGCCCTCCTCTGGAGCTGCACACGGGGTTTTCAGCACAAAAGGAGGAGCCCCGGCCTTCGTGTCAGCCCCGGCACTGTGAACTATAACTTTATTTAAATAAAGACACAGGACCTTTGATACCGAAAAAATACAAAACGACAGCCACGTCCTCCCTCGGGTAGAGCAGCCTCGCGCGGTAACTCGAGCACTGTGCAGCACGGCGGCCAGAAACATCAGCACGGCTATGGACAACCTTCGGGCGACAGCTGGCGCAGTTTCTGCAGCTGGATGTAGAGCACAATCGCGAGGAACAACCGCTGGGACGTCGACACGGCCAAGCTTTCGCCTCAACGCGCTTGGCTGGGAGCCTTCAAACCCGCCAGAGCCGACGCACGACTCTACCAACGTTTGGCTTCTCGTGGAAAAGGATTAGGGGGAGTGGGCAACAGCGTCACGAGGAATGCACCGAGTTCACCGCGGATCTGAACACAACTCGGCCTCTGCCCTGGTAACCTGAAGGCCAACAACGCAGACGACCGTTCGCTACCTGGACGTAACCGGAGCGCAGGAGAGCCGCCACTCCGCAGCGCGAATCTAGACCGAGGGAATGGATCCTGACTCCGGGAGCGCGTTCCCTCCCCTCCCTCTTCCCTCCATGAAACACAGAGTGTTTTCGCCTAGGCCTGAGATCAGTAGGGGGGAAGAGGGCTGCTGCCCGTCAGGGTGTCTGACACGAGGAAGGGCTGACAGACATCCTTCTCCTCTGTTGTCTGCATGGGGAGTAAGAGAACTCAGTCAGCGTCTGCTTTGCAGGCTGCAGAGTCTACCCTGCGAGCCAGCAGTCGCGGAGCCTCGCGCTGCGAACAGAGGAGGTCAAACTCAACTGAGTAGCTGCTGCTGGTTTGCTCCCACCCCGCTCCAAACTCATCTCCTGAAGAGCTGAGGACCCCTTGCAGCGCATGCTGACTGCTCACAAGCTGCGGGCTACTCAGCTCAGCTCCTGGGAAAGCTGAAGCTCGTTCCCTCAGGAGCAGAGCGCGCAAACGCAGCTCCACTGAGCTGAAAGCAGTGGGGCAGGAACACTCAGGCCAGTCTGCCTTCGGGGTCCTGTCTGGACCACAGGAAATTACCTCCGAGAGCAGTGCTCCCCGCGCTCCTGTGCGACAGCAAAGCACTGCTAACCCCTTCTTGCCAGGCGCTGGCTGCACTCAGCGTCCAGCCGGCAGAACCAGGGTCACCCCACACGGGTTTTCTTTTATTCACACTGAAGCGGGGGGGAAAAAACACACCCAACACGGCTGGGGGACCCGACAGGTTCGGCAGAGGCTTTGATCCAGGAACGTGAACGTAAAACTAACTCTCCCAAGACCCCCCCTGCTCCCTTTGGACTCGACTACCCTCCCCACAGAAGTAAGACGCTGCTCGACAAACCCCAAGCCCTGTTTCCAGCCAGCCAAGGCCTGAGCGTTTCCAGAAGAGAAACTAAACATTAACTTGACTTTGAGACAGGAACAGTAGCATCTCACATCCCTCCCTGCCAACACCACCGCGAGAGGAAATCCCCGTCACCCCCCACGAAACCTGAAAGAGCTTCTGTCTCCGCACAGAAACATTCCTGTCCTCCAGCCCCTCTGGCGCAGCCCCTGGAATGTTTCTCAGGACAGCCTGACCGGGCGCTCGCGCCGATTCCCCGCAGTCCAACAGCCGGAGCGACGCCCGGCCCTCTGAACACCGTGCGTTCGCACCTTCACACGACAGCCGACGCAACGGCCGCGCTACCTGCGGGCGCAGGCAAAGGGCTGCAAGTCACGGGTCGGCTGGTTCTCCCCAGCTTCGCCCGCGTCCAGGGCCCGGATCCCAAAGCACTTATTCCAAGGAAGTGGAATGTAATGAGGAACTGCTGATGCATGAAACAAGGCAAGGCAGAGGAGCGATGTTCCCTCTCCAGCTTCGGAGCTGCGAAGTCTCCTCCATCCCGAGACGACACACATTCCAAGTTACCTGAGTTTACGCTTCCAGAGAAGTACCTGAAGCTCGGCCAGAGGGAGGGCACTGTGCGCCTGCGGCGGCCCCACTGGTTTTGAGGGGTTTTAGCTTCTCACAAGAGTGTCTGTTTTTTGCATTGTGTGTTATTACAGGAGTTGGAAACAGAACACCTGGGTCGGTTGTAAACATAGTCCTGAAGGACAGCATCTCCCGTAGGACAAACACAGCAAGACATCTTCTAGTCAGACAGGCAACTGTTTTTTCTAGAGCCAGAGAGCTTATTTAGACTGGAGGGGTTGAAACGGGACAGAGGACAGGGCCCACCGGGTCAAACACTGTGAAGTGCAGAGTCTCCGCTCACAGCGCTTTCGCGCGCCACGCGCTCTGCAGGCATTTCTGCTCCCGCACAGGAGACGCCGAGCGTGAATCCCGTCCCCGCCAAGAACAGCGTCGCGAGCGCCCCTGCAGTGCTTCCGAGCGGTCCAGGTTGTTCTGAAAGGCTGCCACCTCATGCGGATTTATCTGAGCTACCATCTGCTCGATCCCCGTGTCGGGGCAGAGGCCCGCTCCACCTCGGTCGCTAGATCAGCACGTAGCTCTGAGGAGAGGAATGCTCTTCAGCCTGGATTTCTTGCAGAAGCGGCTGCTGCTGTGGGGACGGCTGCTGCACCGGGGCCTCTGCAGAGTCCACTGTGCTGGTGTCATCTGACAGAGATGAGAAAGAGACCCGAGATGAAAGCTGCTCGACAGTCAGGGCGCTCAAAGCTGTGCTTTGACCGGAGTTGGGAGAGTTCTTCAGCGTCAGGTCTGACGCGGGAAGGAGGGGGCCCAGAAGCTTCACAGGACAGAAAGCTGATCCGGTCGGGATGAAATTAACCTTGTTTTTGTCAGGACATGAAAACAGAGGGGCTGAGACAGGCTGGCGAGACCTAGGAGGAGAACAGAGATTATCCACCTGCCGAGCGAGGCGCTGTCTGCCACGAGCGCCGCGGTTCTACACGCTGCTAAAATGTGAATGGCGGGGAATGGGATTAACTGGACAGAGGGGCAAACATCTTCCATATTGGCAGTCAGCTAACCGATCCACAGCAACCAGTCGGTCACAACAGTGACCCGGGCAGTGCTGGACACACGCAGCTTCCAGCCAGAGAAGTCTGCGGCACGTGGACAAACGCCGCGGCAATTTAGCCGTCACGAATTCTGCTCTAGTTAAAACAACGCGGCTGAATCCCGTGTGAGAGCCTCTAGGGAACAGGCCTCTCCCTTCCACCTTCGGAATTTGGCTGAAGGCTTCCTCCTCAAGCCAGCGTTGCCTCCTCCACCACCCGGCAGGCAACGAGTGCTGTCAGATCAAGAAACATCCCCTCCCTCCTTAACCCCGCCACCCCGAGGAGCTAGGCATGCAACCTCGACAGCAGGTAGCCCAGTGCTGCCGGGCTCAGGGGCAACCACACCGCGTCCAGGAGCTTCGTTTCTGCTGTCTGGCTCAGCAGAACCACCGAGCACAGCCCGCGCTGCTGCCCAACGCTGCCCCGCGTTCTGTTCCCATTTAGGTGGTTTAAGGCATCAGAACACAACCCGCGCTCGGAACTGAGGGAGAACTGCGGGTGGCAAGGAGAGCTCCTGTTCCTAGGCCGCAGAGATTGAAGATGTTAGCGACAAACTGCCACTGCAGAGGGTTCTAAAGGCTGGGCAACGAAAGGTACCTTTTCTGCTTGGGATTTTGCTGCCTTTAGAAATGCACAAAAAGAGTTCAAGCACAAAAGACTCCATTTCCTCTTCAACCCAACGTGAACACTTCACCTTCTCTTGCGTACAAGCTAAGAGCAGACTGCTCCTGCAACACTCATCAGCTGGAAGAGTTTATTCATCTGCAGTCGGAGAGGCTCAGTAAACAGGGTTACTGCTTTGCAGATACCAGCTGATATAAAAGGCGTTACTTACGACAGCTCCTCAAAGACCTTCACTCGCTCACATCCCTCTGGGGGCTCTCGTTTGAACATGTAGCTGTTGTTTGGTTTGGGAGATGAGGCATACTTGGGCAACGGTGAGCTACTCCCACTGTCTGAAAATTTAAAGCAGTTATATTACTAGAGATTGAGAGTGCTGGTTAATTAAACGTGATTCCAAACAAGACGCCTTTTCATTTCACAGCTCAGCCACCAGGCCGGTGGCTTCCACCACAAAGCGGCCTTTATCGCGGGCTCTTTCCAACACCCCCGTGTAGCTGGTTCCTGCGCGGCGGCAGCAGCGGCGGCAGCCTATCACACAGCAACACGGAACAGGAGGGTGTTTTTATCCGGGACGCGGCAACGGCGCTGAGCTGTGATCCTGCAAACAAACGCGTTCTTCAGCGAGTCATTCAGAACACAGACATGGACGCGGGCACATGCACAAAGCACGCAGCGGCACTATGAACCACAGCGACCCTTCCGACCGCACGAGCAGGGCTATTCAAAAGGAGCCACCCCGCGGGTGTCTTACTTCACAACTGCTTTCCTCCCTGCAAGACCGGGCTTCTCAGTCTCAGGAACAGAACAGCTCGCAGGTGGCAAAGAAATGAGATGTGTTTGCAAGGCCGCGTCAGCTCCTCATCCTTACAGCGCCCTACCTTCCCCGCTTCACGATCGTCAAGCTCTTTCCGTACCCAAAGTGAGACTTCCAGAGCTCTCTCGTCACTGCTGACTCTGTGAGCTGGGTGTTCTGGGTCCCTCTAGCTCTCACTAGAGGGTGCTTCACTAGACACCCTCAGAACTAGGCGTGTGAAGAACAGGCAGACTCCCCTGTCCTTCTCGGAAGACAGAAGGCTCAAGGCTGGCAACGACAGGAGAAGCCTGGAATACGAAGACTACGGAAGGCTTCACTCGGACATCCCGAGGACACGACGTCCAACGCGTTAAGGAAAGGGAGCAGCTACCAAAAGAATCACACGCAGCACGTCAGCCTTCTGCACGGCTCCTGAATTCTCGAGAGCAACGCTTCCCTCCGGCTACGATTAGCGGCTCCCTATCGTCCGCCTGGGCTTCCGACTGAACAAATCACACGGCAAGATCCAGGAGGATCCCCCAGCTGGAACACACCCGACTCAGACAGACAGAGCCTCCATGCACGTGGGGTGCCTAACCATCCCGAGCTCATTCCTACCTTGGTTTACTCAGCGCCTTTCCACAACCCTGGAAAACCAACCGAGGCGTCGAGCACTCCGCTCCGGGTCACTAAAGGGCGCAGAGCCTGCGTCGGTGATCCCTGTCAGCTAGCCACCACCTGCCTACACCTCTGCACCACCACTACTCTAACACAAAGGCCAATTGCTAGAGACACAGGCCGAGTGCCATCCTTCCCCTGTGGAGTCACTCCTTCCCCCTTGCTATGAGAGAGAGCAGAGCAAACACCAGCTCCAGAGGACTCCAGGAGTGCACCCATCACCCGGCCCTTCCTGCCGCAGAGCGAGCGCTGAAGGTCCATTTTTGGGTGCTGAGTGCACGAAGGAGCTTCGTGACAACGCAGAGACGTGCCAAGCCGGGAGCACGATGGCCCCGCTGGCCACCGCAGCTCATTCCAGCCACTGGAACCACAAACAGAACCCAGACGGTTTGTTTCCTCCTCCTAATATTTAAAACCGAAGATCCAAGTTTAAAAAGCTGCAGACATAAACTGTGCTACTGCTCGTTCCACCCCTCAGTGGGAAGCTCGGGAAGCAGATCCAAGGGAAAGCAAATCAAAGCCACTTCAGCGTTAGGTCAGCGCTTGGAAGGCTTAGGCTCTAGCCTAGCCAGCTCGGGGTTCAATCAAGCTGGCAGTTTATGGAGTCCTGCCTCCGTGTGAGACAGCCGTTACCTGAGGCCAAACACTCCCCAGTGGGTGCGTTAACCATTCTGAGCCTCTCCTCACCCTCCCTGCCGTTAGGTTCCCATCCTGAGCACAGACACCCCACACGCCGCTCAGAAAGTGTGGGGACAGCAGGTTCACACGGGTAACCCTGGTGTTGGATCCACGCGTGGAGCAGCGGTGGGAGAACAGCAGGGTACTGGGACAACGGGCTGCAAGCTGCTGTGTTGAGGTGGAACGTACGGCTGAAGCCGTGCTCACGTGTCCTGCAGAGCATCGGGAGCTCAGCTGTCACGTCAGCAACCCGTGAGGACAGTGACTCCTCGGAGTGGCCGAGTTACACGGCCTTTTCCTGTCTGGGGGCAGCCAAGCGTGAGCCTTCCTGTCAGAGCACAGAGCTGCATCTTCCACGCCCCCACCAGCGGGACAACCGTGCTCTGCTGGCCTCCTCCACCCAGCTAACACACCGTCACTGCGACGGCAGGCGCTGAGGAGGGGCAGATGCAGCCCTCACAGCGAGTTCCGGCACCGGCACCGCGTGGCAGACAGCGAGGAACCTCAGCACGGAGAAGGCCTGAACGTCGGCCACTTCCTCTGCCCTCCGGGAAGCGTCTGAGGTGGCAAGGAAAGCACTAGAAATGCTACTGCAGCCAGAGCACCTAGCGCCACCGACCTCAGCTCTCAGAGAGTGAAGCAACACAGGGGGCAGATGCAAAAAGACTGGGGAGGAGGTTTTGGAGTGAGAAAGTCTCCCGTTGCAGAGCCGCTGCCAGTGAGCGCAGGGTGCTGCACAGAAGCCCCTGAAGCAGCCTCAGGTTTCCCTGCACTGAAGAAAACAAGTCCAACGTCACGTGCTTACACCTCGAGGGTGCCTCTGGACGCTTCCCGTGGAAGCGCCGCTTCTCAAAACCCCCGGGAAGTCAGGGTGTCTCTCCATCTGACCCAGTCTCACTCCCCAACGATTAAACAGAGTGGTTGCAGGAAAGGCTGAGCCTTCCTTCTAACCTCAAAGTACTCTCTTCAGCCCTCAGTCCAGCTACACTAAAGCACAGAGCATTTCCCCCTGCAACTTGGCCCTCTTCATTCGCACCTTCCACCCCAACCCTTGGTCCCTCCGAGCGACGTCTGTGTTTGCAGGCAGCTGAGCAGAAGCCCAGGAGCAATTTCATTAGTAAATGCCCTGTCCACCAACCCGTCCTTTCACACTGCAGTGCCTGCACCTTCACACTCTGTGCTCCGTCAGGGGCTCCTCATTACTGAGACCCCAGCTGGCCCCAGCTCCAAACCCAAATGCCATCTGACAGACCCTGTGGAAGCGCAGCGCACCCACGCACACCCACACACACCCCCACGATTCAGAAGGCCCTCAGACGAGTCGCTGCTCTGCGTCAGACTGTTCCGACTCGCATCTCAGCCTCCAAGTACTTTCGAGCGGGATGGTTAGGAGTTGAGAAGCAAAGGGTTTTTAAAAGCAGCCCAAAACTCGATCAGCAAGTAACTCACCCACGACGAGCGCACAGCCTACCGCCACCCTTCTGGAAACCGTTTGTAAACACAGGCAGGTTACCGTCTGGATTATTCACAGGAGAATGTTCACCAATAGGGAGGGCCCTTTGCTGTGCTCCTCTGACGTATTTATGGAAGATGTTTGTGAAGTTTCACAAACATGAGGGAAGAAGATATGTAAACAAACACAACCCACTCCAGAGAAATCCTCGGTCCCTCCACGACCATCGAACGAAAACGAAAACAGATGTAATGAGTAAAATGAAGGTACTTGTAAAAGCAGGACACCACATGCCTCCCACAGGAAAAGGCAGGCCATTCTACTCTCACCTTTGTCACGGTCATAGAGTAAATCCTCTGTGGAGCAAGGACTCCCATCCTGAGACTCAGGAGGGCAAAAGGGAGAGACACACGGTGAGTGACTGCTGCAGCTGCTGCTGCGCTCCTGGACAGACGGAGTCTGAGTGTCGATGCTTCGTGTACTGCTACTCCGATAGTGAGCGGGTAACGGGGCCCTTCGACCGTCAGGGATATCCAGAGGCTGCAAGAGAAGCAAGCGACTGAGGTTACAGAGCAAACAGCGAACTCCCGAGCAGCAGCAGCAGCAAGGAAGCAATGAGGCAAGGCCTTACAAACGGCAGAAGAGGCGTTTCTAGGAGAGCAGGGAAGCACAGCACCACGTAGTCACGCTGGATGCTGTGACACCGCGCAGACGCTCCACAGCTGACACCGAACTGCACACTCTAGAGCTGCTGGCCTCCCGCTTTAAAAGCAAACCTCCCTGGTGAGCACAGCTTTAACTGCACGCAGCAACCCCGTTCCCAGTAAAGGTCACCGTTGCCACGACAGAGAAAGGTGCCCTGACAGAGGGCACACCTGGGTGAGAAGCCTGAAACGATGGCGATCACTGCCGCAGCACCCGGCTCCATCGCCAAGCATGAGAGTGCCCGAGGTCTGCGACTCGTCTGAACTCTCTAGTATGCCCCTGCACTCCACCTCTCCACTTCTACAGGGAACTTCAAATCACAGAACCGTAGGGTTTGCAAGGGACCTCAAAAGACCAGCCAGCCCACACCCTGCAAAGCAGGACCACCTAGGTCAGGTCGCGCAGGACTGCGTCCAGGCAGGTTTTAGAAGTCTCTGGAGAAGGAGATTCCGCAGCCTCTCTGGGCAGTCTGCTCCAGGCCTCCATCACCCTCACAGAAAGAGATTTCATTCACCACTAAGACCCAAGAGCAGAGCTCTGCACAGGGAGCTTAAGCCTTGCCTAAGAACAAGGATGCAAACTGAAGCAAATGAATTACCTCCTGCTCTCTAATTACTTCCCAGTCTCAGCCTGGAGTAGCAGACTTCTCAAGAACTTGCACTTCGCACTCCAATTTCCAAGGTCTCCACAGAAAGGGCACTTTCTGGGCACACAGGACGCTTGGCCAGCAGCTCCTTACACCAAACCAACCAAAAAACCCACCCGAAGGCAGCACACACTTTCAGACAACAGCTCTTTGGCGTTTCCACCCCAAAGGAGGGTTCCCACGAGCCTACAGATCACAAAGGAAGAGCGCGTACAAGCTCACGGCTGTCAGCTTACCTTGGATACTTCTTCTTTTCCGCTGGTTTCTTTAATGAACACTTTTTCCAGTTCAGGGCTTATTCCTTCCACGTTACAGGGCACGCGGGAAGCTGTGGATTTTGGCACTGAAATGCTTGACAGCGGCATAGGGACCGATCTGGAAACTGAAGCCTGGAAGGCAGAGAGCACTAAGTGAGCAAAAGGAACAAAGGCACGACCTGAAGAGCTGGGCATTCAGCTGGCCACCCAGAAGACCATCTTCCCTTGGCCGACTGAAACAGAAGCAAAGGCTTGTGTAAAATCATCTGAACTCAGCCCTGCTTGACTCCAAGAAGTGTTCTCTAACAAAAGCACCGTGCCTCTTCACTCAGCGCTAAGCAGGCGGGCCCAGGTACTGCCCAAATGTAAAGACTACAGGGGGATGGACGGAGGGTAGCCGGGGTGCTGATGGTTTAACTGGGATCCAAGAGGCACTTCAGAGCAGTCCTACAGCTTAACCAGTCAGCTGAAGCACCCGGTTAATGCACTCTTCTCCTCTTTTGGTTGGCTTCAGTGAACGAGGAATAAAACCTCACTGTCTTTGTGAGCCTTCACTTTCAGCAGTGTCACGGAGTGACCCCCCCCGGGCCTCCCACAGCTTTTCCAAACTTTATGCCAAAGAAATAGCACGAGAAATAGTTTTTAGTTTAAGAATCAAGCACATAACCAAACACAAGCATGGTCAGCAGCAAAAGCTGCTGGAGTGGAGCTCTGTTACCAACGAGAGCACAGTGAGCCTCAAAACCTTCACCCTAGCAGCAGCTACACAGCACGGATGTGCCTACAGTGAGAGCTCACAGACTCAGAGAACGCTTAATACACGATGTAAGAGTTGTTGCCCCATGGACCTTGCCCCATGCGCAACTCGAAGGTGCATTATTAGCTGCATTAACGTTTGCCTAACCTCACACACCGCTCCCCTTAGGGACTGAGTGATAAAACCCAGGAGCTGCCAGACTAGAAGCCTGAGATAGATGTCACAGAGGTGGCTACCAAATGCACAGGCTGATGGCTGAGGAAAAGTCCTGTCATCACAACCTCACTGGTAGAGAGAGTGAAAATGGCCATCGACACAATACAGAGGTAATACTTTGCACCCTAAAGACCACGTGCAGCAGAGAAAAGAAAGAGGGAGGAAGCAGCAGGCTCTTCACCCAAGCCTGAGGAGGCAGGAGGCTGTTAATACAGTAATTCTCCACTTACCTGAGTCTGACTGATTGCTATATGGTTGCCATGGAGAGGCGACTGGCGTTCCTTCTCTTTACTGTGACGACTACTCTGCTTACTGCGCTGGAGCTGCTGCCTCAGTTTGGCAATCTGCTGGAAGAAGATGCAGGTGAAGTCACAAGGAGCAATCAAAGCCCAAGAATTTAAAGCCCCCCTTGGAGGATTCTATCAGCGTAGGGGACTGCCTCCCCTTGGAAGCTTCTTTCTGCTTACCAGCACTTCCTCCAAAGCATCTGCCCTACTCCCCAGCCTGCACGCGACAGCAGACCTAGTTTAAGGAGTGAGCTTGCTCACTCACCACCAAGTACTACGACAACTGATGCAAACAGTAGTCAGAGTGACAATCTGCATCAATTTCTGGTCCTTAACTGATTTAAACTGGGGACTGTGAAGACTACCCTTGTATTTAAGGGACCTTGAATCAAACCTGTCAATACATCGTAACAGCAAAGACCTTCACAAACAATTAGCAATCAGAAAGCGCTGCTCATCTTGGAGAACTTAGCCAATACATTTCAGAGAATCAGAGAATCCTTAGGGACTGGAAGGGACCTGGAAAGACCATCCAGTCCAGTCCCCCTGCCACAGCAGGATCACCCAGACCAACTGGCACAGGAGCACAGCCAGGCGGGGCTGGAACTTCTGCAGAGGAGACTCCACAACCCCCTGGGCAGCCTGGTCCAGTGCTCCGGGACCCTCCCTGGGAAGAAGGTCCTGCTGATATTTATGACCAGCCAAGATTATCATCAAACAAGAAGCTAGGAAAACAACCCACACACGTCATTGTTTTGCTTGCTGGGTCCTCTTTACATGTAAGTAACCAGGAGTTCAGTTGTGACTGCATAACCTCCAGCATGCACAACATCTAACCTAACCAGAGGCACTACCATGGAAACGATGAGATCAGGCTGGTTCTTCACAACAGGAACCGATTCCCCGCTCGTTTGGCTGCAGGGTACCAGTATGAAGGCCCAGGTCACACCTCACCATTCATGCCCAGTGCTCAGTGCTCTGCTGCGTTAGAGCCGACCAGGCTGCGTAACGGAGTCAACTTCCTAGGGCTGAGCACGCCACCAACTCCCCATTAATGAGGGGCAGAGCTCTAATTCACGAAACACTCGTTAATAACCTATTTAACCGGTAGGTCAAAGAGCAAAGCAGGCCTCAGGAATTCAGCCCAAGCTTGGCACACAACCTTCCCATCGCGTGGGAAGTGCACAAGCGCAGGTTCTCCCATCGGATCTGCTCTTATTCCAAAGTCCTGCTCAAGCAGGCTGACTTCAGAGCCAACGTGACCTTCCAGGGGGCTCACTGGAGTCGGCGTAACGAGTACACCTTAAGGGAAGTTATAAACCACCCGTGGCTTTAAAACTGACAAGCGTTTCTTTTAAATCGGGGGGGTTTCCAGAGCTGGGTAAATGCCAGCTCCCAGTGAGCTGTAACTGAAACTGCGCTACCCAACTCCACCAGAATTTCCAATCTTCAGGTTGCAAGGGGAAAAATGACCCGTGGCTGAAACCACTACGTGGTCTGTGTCCAGTACAGAGACCGGGAGCAACCCTGTCACCCAGGCAAGGCACTGACACGGCGCGAAAGCAGTCTGGCAGCACCTTACAGCTGCAGCAGTCAAGGCTTCTTAAAAACACACCCTGGAACCCTTCAGAATTTAAAAAACAGTTGGGTTTGTTAGAAGGTGATGAAACAGGTACAACCCATCATTTCAGAATTGATTCTTCACTGGGAGAGTGGGGAGAGCCTGGACTGGGTTGCCCAGGGAGGTGGTTGGGGCCCTGTCCCTGGAGGGCTTTAAGGCTGGGCTGGATGGGGCTCTGGCCAGCCTGCTCTAGGGTGGGGGGTTCCTGCCCATGGCAGGGGGGTTGGACTGGGTGGTCTTTCCAGGTCCCTTCTGATCCCTGATGATTCCATGATTCTGAAAGCTGGCAACTTTTTAATAGACCCACTACTTAAAATCAGTGGATATTAAATACTAGCAACCACATTAGAATAGCCTCTCTACCAGAAAGCAAGCAGTGCCTCTCTCAGTGCTAGACAGGTTCAGTGCTGACACCCTTCTCTTTCAATTCAAAGGCCAAATCATTTTCAGCTTTTGTTTTTGAGCTCAAACTATCAAAAGCAAAGCAAACCCCGCACACAAGCACTTGGCTAGTTTACAGTATAGCAACAGAACGAGCCAGACACGCTAGAAATCCTTCCCTTTATTGCTGGAACAAGAAGACAGAAAGCCAAATGGCTAAGACAAGCCAAGGAGACTGTAAACAGCCACTTGTTTACTGCCAAGTGCTATGGGAAACGACTCACAGCGCCCAGCAGAGCTACTGTTACCTATGCTACTCCTAACAAAAGCAGTTGCCCAGGAGAGGCGATATTTTCGTGGCCGTTACTTAAGCTCTTGCTTTCAGCTGCCTATAGCCGAGTCCGCTGCGCCACGTTCACCTCTCCCGTCCCCTTCCCAGCAGAAATTCCCGTGCAAGCACTGGAGTTGCTTCAAGAACGAGATCAAAATGAAACGGGGGTGGAAATCATCTCACAATTTTCTGCGCAGCTTTTCACCTGGAGAGCTTTGATGTCCAACGCTCTGGAACACAGAGCCAACCTCTACTGAGGGCCTCTCTATCCCCTTGGGAAAAGCCGTGCATCTGCCAAAGCTTCAGCAAGATGTTCAGTTTGCATCGAGAGAGGTGCCTGGAACTGGCAGCTACGTTTGCCAGCCGGTCTGTCTCGAGTGGGCTGCAGTTTCTACAGAGCTGCTCTTAGACACCTCTGCAAACCAGCTCACTGGGGCACAAAGACACAGCCACTGCTGGTACGGAACGAGCTCTGCACACTCATCACACGGGCACTAAGTAGCCACATAGGCTGGGCCCAGGCCTTACAGGTGAGGGAAAAGAAAGGGAAGCAAACCAGATGAGAGCACATGCAGAATGACACTGGAATGCAAGATCACAGAACCTGGGTTGGAAGGAACCCTCGAAGGCCATCTAGTCCAACCCTCCTGCAGCGAGCAGGGGCACCTTCTCTTAGGTCAGGTTGCTCAGAGCCCCCAGCCTACAGCAAATACCTCTGATTAGAGGGCATCCCAAGTGACCAGACCTTCTTCATTTGTGCAAGTGCTGTCCTCTCTATCTCCACCCTAAAACTTCAACAAAACTTGTGATCATGAGTATGCTGACAAACCAACTCAGTTTACCCCTTTCAGGAGAGCAGCGTTAGGTAAAGCTGAACCCAAACAGAATCAGTAAGCAACAACAGGCTGGCTCCTCGGCACCCACCCTGGCCACTCCTTCACAGCCCACACCCACTGTGCAGGCCAGGGAGGACACCCAACAGGCATAAACACCACCACTCTTGAAACAGATCTTACGTTGGGGGTAAAACCTCTTTCAGAAGCAAGAGAGAGGAGGGGAAAAGGTGCAGTTCTCCAGACTGCAGACAGAAACATGAAAGGCTCCACTGCGTGAAATGTTTCACCTCTTTTAGCTGGTCAGCACTTCCCCACGATGCTGAGCGCTGATGTGACCTTTTTTCTGCTCCTTCTTCAGCCCAACAGCTAGGTGTCTAGAGGAGAAAAAAAAAATACACCGTACTGAATTCTCCAAGTAAGAAAAGCTTTCAGCACAAGACACTGCGGCGCTCCTTCCGCGGCGTCAGAACTCTGGCATTGCACAGCAAGAATAAATTCCAGAATCAAACTTCAGAGCCGGCTGGCTGCGTGGAACAGTCTCGGTTTTAGCAGGGACATCTTCTAAGTAACTGCTTGCTCCCGCAGACCGTGTACCGGCCACCTCCCTGAAACCTGAGTGAAAGGTACAGCACTGCTTTTACAGTCTCACAGTACTGATGAGGCTGGAAAAGACCTTAAAGATCACCCAGTCCAACCTAAAACCAACCCAGTAACCCTAACATCTGACATCCAGCTCATGCCACTCAGCACTCCATCCAGCCTGACCTTGAACACCTCCAGGGACAGCAATGCAACCCCCTCCGTGGGCAGCCCGTTCCAACCCCTATCACACTGTCAGGTTTAGACTTCTCCTAATGTCAAGTCTAAACCTCCACCGATGGAGCTGAGGACTGTGACCCCTTGTCCTGTCTCCAGTGCTTGGCACTAGGTGAGGTCTCTCCTCAAATGCTGCCTTCAGTTTCGAACACCCCAACACAAGGACACTGAGGAGCTAGAGTGGGTCCAAAGAAGGGCAACAAAGCTGGTGAAGGGCCTGGAGGACAGGTCTGATGAGGTGCAGATGAGGGAACTGGGGCCGGTTAGTCTGGAGAAAGGGAGGCTCAGGGGAGACCTGACTGCTCTTTAAAACTACTTGAAGGGACATCGTAGAGAGGAAGAGGTCTGTCACTTCTCCCAGGTCACTGGCAATAGAAGTGGAAATGGCCCCAAGCTGTGCCAGGGGAGGTTCAGTTTGGCCGTGAGGAAACATTTCTTCCCCGACAGAGCAGTCGGGGTTGGGACAGGCTGCCCAGGGAGGGTGTTCAGAAAAATCACAGACGTGGCCCTAGGCAAGAGGGTTTAGTGTGTGCAGTGGGGATGGACTTGCTGATCTTGTAGGTCTCCTCCCACCTTCATGAGCCTATGAATCTATGCTGGAATTTCCGTAAGAGGTGGGCACACAGCACCCTCGGTACACCACAGCTCACAGCAAACCAGGCTTAGCCCTGGAAGCCCGCGCTGGAATCTGCTGTTGCATGTTAAACATACCTAGAACGAGGAGAGAGAAAGCAGTACTGTATGGGAGGAATAACTCTGAACCACAGCACATGAAATCAGAGCTCCTGCACCTCACGTCAGAAAGACAGGGAGAGAGGTCATGGCCCTCTCTGTGAACCTGGTAGTGTGGCAGGGCCGAAAGAGAGCACCACTTCAGCAAGAAGAGAACTTTGTGAAACGGAAAGCCCGTTCCTGGATGCCTACACTCAAAACCCACGAGCTCAAACACTGCAGGAGGAGAACCCGTGTGGATTTAAGGAAAGTATTGCTGATGTTTTGCAAAGCGAAGGTCCCTGGTCCCAGCCTCAGGTGACACAGAGCTCAAAGGACATGCTGAGAACACCACATCTGGTTGCTCTCTTCGGTCTTAATGTAAATCACAGTTCCCATTGTTCTAACCCGCTCAGCCTTACAGAGATTAGCATTTCTTCCAACACATTTGTTAATTCAGGCCTGCTTTTCCACCCCTGTCGGGGACAGACACCCACATTCTTTCCACTTCATTTAGATCAGAATGACTGCATGGAGTAGCAGCCTACCTGAACCTAAACTGAGACTGACTGACTTGAAATAGCTCACAGTTTACTGCAGCCCTTCACTCGGAATTACTCTGTGCAGCCTGCACTCCAGATAAACTGCACTGGGGGAGGGGGGCAAAGACTAGGAACCTAAGCCCAGGTTTGGCAGGGAAGCACTGATGCGTTTGAAGAGCTCCCCCATTCAGAAGAAGCGCAGCGACAGCTCTCGAAGATGAAGGTGCTGAAGTCCCTCGATGTTCCTCAAGCACTCCAGTGCCCCTCCAGAAATTTTACAGGAAGAAGTGGCCCGAAGGGTTGGAAGTTAATTTGACCACAGGCGATGGCTACTCTTAAGCACAGAACCATAGAGTAATTAGGGATCTCAAAAGGTCATCTAGTCCAGTCCCCCTGCCACAGCAGGACCACCCAGACCAAGGGACACAGCCAGGCAGGTCTGGAGCATCTCCAGCATCAGACAGACAAGAGAAGTTAGAATTCTGTCTAAGTTTGTTTTTATAGGACACTACTCCTCCAACTCCTCCTTCTCCTTTCCACCCACAGTACCTCAAACATCCCAAGGAAGCAACGGTTAAGTGACGCCCCAACGAAAAGGCTCTACGTAACTGACCCCCCCGGTTTACGACGTTCATCTGTCAGCCCCAACACTGCTCTCCCAAAGAAGCCAAAACACCACTGTGACTAACACGAACAAGCTGCGTGCTAAAGCCTCGACACCCCCGCAAGAACAACAAGAAGGTAGTTTAGCCAAGCATTTCGGTTCAGTAACTGCGTTATTCTTCAGAGGGAAGCCTGCAAGGCGCTCTGCAAGCGCTCCTCATTTCCATGCGTGTGGTGTGTGATTGCCGTGCGCAGTGGAAAAGGCACATCCAGGCAGGGAGGAATCCAAGTGAAGGTGTCGAGTGGGAGGGCAAGAAACACTGAATCATATTCCACTCGGCCACTTGTTCTTCTCTTCCTATTATTTAGCTCAAGAAGAATTATGTAAAGTAAGCGTGACTGGCAGTACCTCTGACTGGCAGTAGCTTTGTTAGGACACCACCATCTCCTGGTGATCCCTCACCCCCCCCTTTTTAGTTTTATAGAAACATTTTGAGTGATTAGTTACTGGTAAATGAGTATAAACTAAGGAACTACGGTTATCCAACTGCTTCTGAAGATCCCCAAGATAGGCATAACCACTGCAACCGTGAATCATCCTTCACCCCAGGAAAAGGGAAATACTTACAGGTAGAAGTTAGGGAGAAGCATGGAAATTGCTCCATCAGTGCTCCCAACTGAGATGGAAAAAACAGGGAAGGAAGCTGTGCTGAGCGTTAGAGGGCCTCACTATTAATTTTAGTGAAAAGGACAGAGAAGCCAGGGCAGTGGAGAAACCATGACGTAGAGTAATTTCCTACAACAGAAAGTTTCCCTGCATTTCTGAGTTTGGAATGTCTCCAGGAAAGGAGACTCCACAACCTCTCTAGGCAGCCTGTTCCAGGGCTCCTTCACTCTCACAGCGAGAAAGAGTTTCCTGATGGTTAAATGGAACCTCCTGTGCTCCAGCTTGCACCCCTTACCCCTTGTCCTGCCACTGGACACCCCTGAGCAGAGCTGGCTCCATCCTCCTGACACTAGCTCTTTCCATATTTATAAACATAAACGAGGTGCCCCCTCAGTCTCCTCCAACCTGAAGAGACCCAGCTCCCTCAGACCTTCCTCATCAGGAAGACGCTCCACTCCATCATCCTTGTGACTCTGCACTGGCCTCTTTCCTTCTTGAACTGAGGGGCCCAGGGCTGGGCACACTATTCCAGACACGGCCTCACCAGGGCAGGGCAGAGGGGAAGAACCCTAATAACTCCAGCCCTTCTAATGCACCTCAGGATGACCTGCCTGGCCACGAGGGCACACTTCTGGCTCACGGCCATCCTGCTGCCTACCAGCACCACCAGTTACACTGTGCCAATGTTATGATGCCGTTCCAGAAGCAACCACCCATCTCAGTGTTTTCCATCAGAACCCCCGAGATGGGTAAGAACACAAACATCCCTCAGTGTTACCTGTTTCAAGATGCAACTACAAATTCTGCTTTCTCTATTAAAATAAGAAGTGTTGATCCATTTCTTTACTGTGGTTCAGCTTCAGAGAAAGAACAAGCACTGTATTCAGGAGCACTCTACTGATTCAAAGAACTGAAGTGGGATACAAGGACCTAGAATGAAGCTCTTGAAAGGTTCCTCTGACTGCCCAGGCCCAGAGTCTGACTCTTTTCCTGACCTTTCCTCTTTTAAAAGCCTTAAAAACTGTAACCTTCAAAACACAGCAGCTAAGTCAGGCTCTAACATTTAGTTAAGGACAAAGAGTACTCGTGAAGGAGACTAATCATTTCTCCTACGGTAACACCGACTACATCACTGCTAACACATGCTGCAGCCACGCTGACGGCGGCTCTCATCTGTAGGCACTGCTTTAGTTAGCGTTTATTCTGCAAGGAGACACGCTCTCACAGAAAGAGGGCTCCCTGACTGTGTTCTCGTGTGTTTACTGTGTTTGTTACCAACTGCCGCTTCGCTGAACTACCAAGTGTTGTTGTTTGCAGCCACTCTAAACGATGTGAAACTCCCTTGAGTCTACACAGTTACTCAGCCTACAATCATAAAGCAGGGTAACTACCCGTGCTGGTACCCAGGCGAACAGGCAGGCTCTCATTTCACTTCCTTTGCCACACTCGCGTCCCACTGACAGCCCGGAACTCATCCTTCGTTCTTGGAATTAGGCAGACTTCAAAAACCACAGAGCTCTGGGATAACAATGCCAAAGCCCCTACACAGCCAAGGTGTCAGTCAGGGGTTTATGATCCACTACAAACCTCCCTAACGGAAACTTTACCTGAGAAAAGGGAATTCCCTGTGCGATCTCTCTGCTCGTTCTATTCCACAGACCCGTAGAGCCCTGGGCAGTCAAGATACACACTGACCAACTCAAACGCTGTTCAGTACCTGTGCACTTTTAATGGAGAGACCACAGAATCCCAGAATCCTTAGGGATGGGAAGGGACCTGGAAAGATCATCCAGTCCAGTCCCCCTGCCACAGCAGGATCACCCAGACCCAGTGGCACAGGAACACAGCCAGGCAGGGCTGGAACGTCTGCAGAGAAGGAGACTCCACAGCCCCCCTGGGCAGCCTGTGCCAGTGCTCCGGGACCCTCCCTGGGAAGAAGGTCCTGCTGAGATTGAGAGGGAACCTCCTCTGTTCCAGCTGGCACCCAGTGCCCCTTGTCCTCTCACCAGATGCCCTTTAGAAGAGCCTGGCTCCATCCTCCTGACACCCACCGCTCACAGATTTAGAGACAGAAATGAGGTTCCCCCCCCTCAGCCTCCTCTTCTCCCAGCTCCAGAGCCCCAGCTCCCTCAGCCTCTCCTCATCAGGGAGCTGCTCTCCTCCCTTCATCATCTTTGTTGCTCTGTGCTGGACACCCTCCAACAGCTCTGTGTCCTCCTGGAACTGAGGGGCCCAGCACTGGACACAGTGCTCCAGATGTGGTCTCACCAGTGCAGAGTAGAGGGGGAGAAGAACCTCTCTTGATCTGCTAACCACTCCCCTTCTGAACCCCCCCAGGATGCTGTTGGCCCTCTTGGCCACCAGAGCACAGTGCTGGCTCTGCAGATTGAAAAGATAGTATCTTCCAGTTTCCTCTGAAGCTCAGAACACAAACTCAGAGGACTTCCTCCAATTCCTAATTTCACTACTGGAAAACAGAGAAAGCAACAACCCCTTTCCTAACAGCTTGGATTTAATTAACAGTTATGTTTTCACCTATTTGGTAGTGATCATCTTTGTGGGCAACAGGCTCCAGCATAAGGAGAGATTAGGCAAGTGTTCATCTTACTAGCCAAAGGGCACTGAGACTGCCACAGCAGCCTATCTGCCAGAGGTTCCTGCTAAGGCAAGGGCCCTGCAGGGGATCCGATGATATCAAAAGGGTATCAAGGCCATAAATCATCTCAGTAGCCCTCTCTGTGTAGCTAGTGGTAAAGGCTCTCACTCGGATGGCTGGTTTCAAGAGGTAACTCTTCCCCAGAGCAATTTTATGTCTTTCTCACTTCTAAGCAGCAGAAGGAACAGAGACCATACTGTACGCTCACTCCCAGCTTCCTCGTCTTGATTTCCCCTCTAGGGACAGAGGGATCAATTCCTGTTAGCAGTAACCTCTCTGCTCCTCCTCCCCTGCATGCACACCGACAGGCTTTCTGAGACCTGCTGATTTATTGCCACAGGTACTGAAATCTTTAGTTCGTGGGCCACTGCTGCTATGGATTCTTTTTCAAGTGACACTCAGTACCCTTCTGCATACAGAATCTTCAACGTGAACGAGTCTGAGATGGAAACCTGCTTGTCCAGCCCCGAGAGCTCTGCCCACATACAGACTGCTTTGTTAAAGAGCTGCTTTCTAAAGGCACTAAAACCTATCTGCCACACGCAACGGCCACCGACTCCTGTTCTGCAGGCTTCGTATTTCTAAGAGAACTGAGTGAACAGGCATTTCTCTGGAGTTCAGGTGAGCTAGGATCCCAGACCAGGAGACACAACTGCACCCCAGAACACACCCGCCACACAAAACACGTCTTTTGTCTTGTCGCACAGCTTTTACCTGAGTAGATTTATCTTTCATACAGGAAGGGTAGTGTACGTGGGGATCACGTGGCCACTGTCCCGTGAGGTAAGGTCCTGTTATTGTGTCCAAAGAGGAGGTTCGCCTTATGGTACCCGAAGCTCTGATTTGCTGGGGTTTTGGCCTGTCCACTGTAGAAAACCAGAACAAAACCGACAAAGAAGTCAGACTAAACGTGAGGTGAAACGTCGAGAGCTAGCTATGACACACAACGGCAAGAACACAGCATTGTCTGGAGCTGAGAGGAACTCCGTTGGGCAAATAACATCAGACAAAGAGAAAAACAGATAAAAGGGTAAATTTTATCAGTCACCACGCTTGAAGGGTCCACCTCTGCAACGAACTGAGTTACCTACGTAGCATGCTGCCACCAACAAAGCCCACCAAGCAAACTCAGCAGGGATGATGGAGCTCAGGAAAGACAGACATGGAGAAAGAGAAGATGACCTGTCAGCACTGGGTTACTTCTCTGCTGTTCTGTGTGTCAGCTTGCTCAGCTTTCTACATTCCATGACAAAATCAGAGCAAATCATGACCAAAACGATTCTCTGAAGATGATGTACGTCTGACTTCTTGCTTTCACGTGTGTCACTCTGTATCACCCAAACACCAGCCTCAGCGAGCTCAAAGGACGTGACTTGTATTTCCCGCTGGCCGAGGCAGCTACAGACCACGTCTGTCCTGTCTCATCACAGCACTGCGAGTCTTTGACTACTTCTCTTCCCCCCACCAAGATCGTGAAACACTTTTCCCTGTGTTTCATTTAGGAAGCAGAGAGTAGGGTGATTCACGAGGCTGATGTGGGAAAGCAGATCTAGAGATACACAGCATGCTGTCTGCATCGTCTCGCTTTGGTCTTGAGGCAAGATTTCTTCCTATGCTCCTTTTCTAGACCTCGCATAAGCCAGCCTGAGGCCTACGTTAGAGGAACCTCGTATCACAGAATCGCAAGGAACCTCATCCAGTCCAATCTCCCTGCCACAGCAGGATCCCCCAGGCCCAGTGGCACAGGAACACAGCCAGGCGGGGCTGGAACGTCTCCAGAGGAGACTCAACAGCCCCACTGGGCAGCCTGTGCCAGTGCTCCGTTACCGTCACTAGGCTATCTAGAGCTGTCAGAGCTCAAACGACCGAGTCCATCATCATCGCCTTACATACGTGACTAGGGTGTGTCTGCACTGGCACGGCACAAGTACAGTAGGGCACAAGCTACTGTCACAACAGAGCGTTCCAGAACAATTCAGAGCTGCTGAAGCACTCCGCTAGCTGCTCATTCCAGGCAGAGCTCTAAACGCTGCGAAGGGGAAGCAGGACAGCATTCCGGAGGGCTTCATCAATATTCACAACTATCTACAGTTTCAGGCTGACTGCAGCCATGCTTCAGTCTCTACCTCAGCCGGTGATACCCCCCACGAATGAATGGATTTACCGCAACAGTGAGCCAGAACAATCCAGTTGTCTTCCTGAGTGCTACCGCACAAGGACCTCAGCCCTGTCTTCAGAACAGGTTCGTCAGAGAGCACAGCACTTAAGCTGCAGTATTACCTACCAAGTTAGCTAGAAATTACAGGAGCAAGATGTATGCTCATGGGAGGGCAGAACTCCTCCTCATGAGGTATTTATGTCACGAGTTTGAAGGGTGAGGTATCGTTACGCGTTTCCACCTGGGTCCATAGGGGTCCATCTGAGGTGAAACCCCGCATGAACCTACTTCCCAGCAGGAATCAACTAAAATAAACTGCTTGGAATGATCGAATTATGATCCTACATGCTGCACTGAGAGCCAAAAGGATTCCAGTTACACCACCTAGACTGACAGAAGAAAAGGTTTCCGTGTCTCTGCCAGCAAAACGTAATTGAGGCTGAGATGAACACATGACAGCTCTTTTGAAGAGGACACAGGGCTCAAACAAAACCATCTGCTACAGCTCTAGAATGAAGCTATCACCTTCCCATCGAACACAGAAGAAGCTAACCTGCACATAATCTCAACGGCGTGCTCACTGCCCGCTTCACCTTAAATCATCCCCTCTCTCTGCCACATGTGTGCGGAGGGAAAGCACCCGCAGCTGACGAGCAAGACCGCCAGCTAGCACTGCAGAAACCGGTTCAGCTCAGTCACCCAGAGCCCCATGTCAGCATCTTCCCGTCTCTCTCTCAGTAGCATAGCAGATGTGGCTCAAATTCGGACAGAGCTTTTCCCCCTCATCCTTGCACGGCTACACCCAGCTTCAAACCCTGAAGTTATCCCAAGAACTTCTTGGATGACACGGATTCCTCTCGTGTGGAGTGAAAAACATGAAATAAAACTAGAATTACTCTTCTTTAAAGCTAATATTAATATTTTTTTCCTTGAAAGTTCATCTGTAGCTTAACAATTTACCCGAGACAGCCAAGGCAAGGCACCGAGTTCCAGGAGAGGGCTCCTATTTTGCTGTTCCTGTTGTCAGCCTAACCCTCCCCTGGTCCAGCTTGAGGCCGTTCCCTCTTATTCTGCCACTGGTGACCTGTGAGAAGGGACTGGCACCCTCCACTCTGCAGTGTCCTGCCAGGTAGCTGTAGAGGGTGCTGCTGTTAAATGCCTGTGTGAATATATGGCTTCTAGGGATAAGAGCACCGTTGCTTTGCTCCGCACCCACGCTGGATCAGAAATGGTGCTGGATAAACCGTGTAAACCTTGCACTGTGTTCCCCGAACTCAAGCCCTTGAGACAGATAATGTGGAGGACCCAGCAAGCGGCTCCACAAGACCTGTGGGTCTCCAGTTCCTTAACGTGGTCTCATTACTGCTCCTCTGCACATCACAGCACAGCTTGTTTAGCAGGACTAGGAGATGCTGATGACTGTAGCAGGTATCAGTGTGAAGGGGTCTCTGCTCTGGAACAGTGTGGTGAGGGTGGGTCCCACACTCTGAGCCAGCTCTAACACAGTGCCACATGCCAGCTAATCAGTCCTCCTGGAGTCTCGAGCCCTGGAAGGCGCACTGCAAACCCAAGTGGCTTTGCAGCGTTTGCCCTGTGCAGTCGGGTCACGGCTCCGCACCCCGCAGACCACACGGTATTCAAAGTCTTCGTTACACAAGGAATCTCAGCTTTCTGGTTTTCACACTAATGGAGAGTCGCCTGTTCACTAAAAATTACACCCAGATTTACACCGAGTGCCCTGGCACAGACTTGGAACAGGACTCCTCTAAAAACCCCAACGAACTGCCGGAGGATGCGGGTACGACTTCGGTTTACAGCGTCTTTGGGAAGCTGGCAGGGTAAAGGAGAAGCTGTCTTCCCAGAAATAAGTCTCCGCTCAAGGTCTTAAACTGTTCATTCCTTACTGATAGCTGTGTTTGCATCACCGGGGCGGCTGACGGTGAGGTACTCAGGCACATCCTTTCCCTGATCCCCATTTCCCTGCTACTTCACCCTCAGCAGCTGCTCTGCTTCACCCGATATCATGTGCCCAGTGATCACCCTTGCGATGTTTTCCTCCTCCACAAAGAAACCATTAAACAACCCATCTGAACTGCTTGATACTCTTCTCAAAAGGGGAGCAAGAAAGTCCTGATCCAGAGGAGCAAGTTTCCTAAGGCATGCTTAAAAGCCATGTTCCTCAAAACATCCTGACAAGGACACAGCCTGGGACGCACAGTCAGGGTCTTCTTCACACTGGAGGTCCAAAAGCCCCCCGAGCATTACTGCAGGAAAAGAAAGAGGGCCCCGTTTTGAAACCAGCGTGCGCAGTGAAACGTGCAGCCCACCTCTTGCTGAAGACACGTGCTTTGTGGAACTGCTGAGTACGTCCACCAGACCTTCTTCCACGGAAGGAACTAGCCTGTTAAGGCGACTGGAGCCTCGTGCTTTCATTTAGGAGTGAGTGTAACCTTTAATTTGAAGTTGGAGGATGCAGGGCAACCATTTAATTGCAGCAATTCTAGCAGAGGCTCAGTCTGGCCACATTAAAGGTGGGAATTATCATGCCTGGCAACTCAGAATCTGGGAGAAGGGGAAGAAATGAGAGTGCTGGCACTGCATACAGCAGCCACTGGATCTTTTCACAACTGGCATGCTTGTGCAGTGAAAGAAAATCAGGGAAAAGCTCCTTAATCTGAGTGTGGGTGCATCACCACTGAGAGAGGTGGCTGAGGTTCCGTCCCTGGAGACAGGGATGATGCCATCAGGCTTGATGGGGCTCTGGGCACTCTGGTCTAGCAAGCGATGTTACTGCCTCTTACAGGGGACTAGATGCCCTTTGGAGGCCCCTCCTAACCCCACAGGCTCTGTGACAATATCCCAAGTACAGGTTAGATTCTAGAGTTCACAGCTCTGCAGTTTCCTACGTCAGAAGGAAATCACGTGAACGTTTGGCTAAGCGTGTTGCTCCAAGCTGAACGCGGAGAGAATCGGGTTTAATGAGAGATGGTGACGCTACTGGTATCTTTCAAACATCAGAAATAGTCAAGGATGTGGTCTGATGGTAGGGGCACGTATTTCAGAAAGGCTGCTAGGAATAGGCAAAGCTTACACAAACCAGCAGGAGGACTTGAGAAAAGGATGTCACGTTACCGATCGCTTAGCTGGGAACTGTTAAAACCCCAGCAGACAGGCTTTGCACACTTCTCTCCATCTGCTAACCACCCTCCTTCCGATCGCCCCAGGAGGCTGTTGGCCCTCTTGGCCACCAGAGCCCATTGCTGGCTCAGAGTCACCCTGCTGGCCGCTAGGACCCCCAGGTCCCTTTCTCCTGCACTGCTCTCCACCAGGTCAGTGCCCACCCTCTCCTGGTCCCTGGGGTTGTTCCTGCCCAGATGCCAGCCTCTCCCCTGACCCCTGCTGTCCCTCGCTCCATCTCTCTCTGCCCAGCTCTCGCTGAAGTGCCAGTACCGTTAATAACTCATTTCTGGCCGATTCAATGAGCATCATACACTGCAAACAGCTACCTCCCAATTTCACAGTAGCAGACACGAAATCCTTGTAAACACCAACATCTGGTCATCATTGTCAGGCCAATGCGTAACGCTAAACACGGTTTAACCAGAACAGTATCCTGCATTACGGTTTCAAACCCCAAGTTCTTACGACCTACTGCAAAGGATTTGCTACTAGGAAAGATGAGCAATTCCCACCAAAATCACCTTCCACTGACCCAACACCAACGGGTTAACAGCTACTGCTCCAGCGCAGCCATTCGCATCTTCTGGGGTTCACCAGCAGAGAACGCCAGTCTGGTTTTAAGAGGGTGACAGCAAATCCTTTGGTAGGATACAGCAGCAGCTACTAAGTGGTGCAGACAGCAAAGAGGCAGGGAAGGTGAGGAAGAGACACAAACAAGATCGGGGCAGATGACAGAGAGAGCAGGCTGAGAGCACAGCCCAGCACGGCCCACCTGGGTTCCCTTCCCAAGACAGGCCTCCAGAAGCTACCTACCCTCTTGTGTCTTACTAAAGCAGTGACAGTGTGAGCAGAGTCACCACCAGGCAGCCCAAGGGGATTACATCAGGGAACAGCTCTAGTTCTAGGTATTCACATGGCGGGGTGAGCAGGACAGGGAACACGTATTCCTGTTTCAGTGGAATTGCTCCCAACTTTGGAAAAGCAGAGTTGGAGAGACTACCCCGCTGATAGGACTGGTAACACAGACCACTGGGAATCTTTACGCTGGGTGCTGTACCTGGACTAGCGACGTCTCCAACTGCGATGCTTTCACTGCCCATCGCCCATTTCCAAGCTTTAGGATTTTCTATTTGAAAACACTCGTAATGCAAGCCACTGGTGGTGAATTTCAGAGTCAAACCAGGAGGGGAAAAACTAAAGCATGATTACTTTCAGGAAGAAATAAACGCCCAAAATGTGAGAGTTTGTACTGTGCAAGTGCAAACAGCCGTTTGCCTTCACCCCCAGCTGCAATCCACTCCATTCTGCAGCTGCCCACACCTTAAACGTGGTGACACAAAGGGAAAGGGAATAACCTCAGGCTGACAACTCGCTGAAGGTTTCCAACAAGGAAATACAAATACTGTACTTGCCTGGAAAAGCCTTAAGCTTTGTTCAGGCACTACAGGTTTACACAGGAGGCAGCACTGAAAGGGAAGGAGCTCGCTGCATTTAAATATTAACATTAAAGCAAGAGGATGATCATTAGCACACTGAACTATCTCAAGTCTCAGGCAGAACGTTCCAGTTCTGGGTCTTTACTACAGGGTCCCCTTTGTGAGTAAAAGTATTGCTGATCAGGGTTTAAACCCTGCTGTATTAACTTCTCCTGAGCGTATGCCCGGGGGGGTTGTGGGGTCTCCTTGTCTGGAGACCTTTGAAACCCACCTGGACTTGGTCTGGGGGATCCTGCTGTGGCAGCAGGATTGGACTGGATGGTCTTCCCAGGTCCCTTCCCATCCCTAAGGATTCTAGGATACACTAAAACCACAGAGAACTAACTATTGTGCAAAGTGCTGGCAACGCTTTTCTCTAGCGAAGGCAGTGCCAACCCATTTGAACAGGAACTTCCATTTTTCACCGTGGGAAGGAAAGAAACATCGCTATGTTCTTCAGATGAAAATAATTCCTCGGCAGATGAAGGCCCATTAAAAAGAAGCTATTTCATGCATTCACTTGAACTGAAGCACTGAGGAGCACAGCCTTGATTTCCAGCAGGTTCTGCATTGGCTGTCAAGCCCAGGTTGCACTGCAATTTCAGAGTTACCCCATCAGTTATCTTTCTTCCTGATGCTACCCACAGGAGCAGCCTGAACTCCCTTTCCAAAGGAGCTAGCTTGCCACGGTGCGTTTCAGCAACGCAGCAAAGCTCAACAGCTCCTTGGGTGTCAGACCACACCTGGCCAACAGTGACTTTCCACAGCATCCTAAGACACGTGCCCTTCATCTGGTCACTCTGCCCTTTAAGAGCTATTTTAAGAGCCTCCACTCACCCCATCACAATGGAAAGAGTGTGGCACAACACAGGAACCAGGAATTTCAGGAGCCACACTTCAGTTTTAGCCACTATTGTACCATGCACGGACGCTGGTGAGTGACTACAGTAACACGCTAACTCTTGCTCACCTCCAAAGAGCAAGGATTAGAGGACAGGTAGTGATTTAAGACAGAGTGTCCAGTGTAGAACAACACAGATGAAGGAAGTAGAACTCTCTTATGAGGAAAGCTCTCTTATGATGAAGCTCTCTTATGAGGAAAGGCTGAGGGAGCTGGGTCTCCTGACCTTGGAGAAGAGGAGGCTGAGGGGTTGTGGAGTCTCCCTTCTCTGGAGACATTCCAGCCCCACCTGGCTGTGCTCCTGTGCCACTTGGTCTGGGGGATCCTGCTGTGGCAGGGGGGTTGGACTGGATGACCTTCCCAGGTCCCTTCTGATCCCTAATGATTCTGTGATATACTTTATGAGGTACTTTTTCAAGTGAACAGGGAGGTGCTTTCCTAAAGTCAATGCCTTGCAGCACTATCCTTTAAGTTGTTGTTCAGTGGAGAAGACACTCTTCTGGTTTTGTCTCCTGCAGTTAACACCTGAAAGAGCTCCATTAATTGACCTGATGAAACATTTATCAAGGACACGCAATACGCAATTCCCATTTAAAGTTAAAACATGTAACCAGAAAGCCTTTGAGCTCCAGACAACTGGTTCAAATTTAGCCAGTGTCTTTTATTTCACTGTGTTATATGCCAATGAAAGTTATTTTGGGAAGAGAGAGGCAAGCTGGAGCAAAACTGTTTTGGTCATACAATTATGGGAATACTGCTGTTATTCAGCCATCAGGAAATAGGAAGTGTCACAAAAATTACTTCCTTACCTACATTTGTTAGGAATAAAGGCAAGATCAAGCAGATCTCTGGTCTAAATGCTTATGAGGCCAAAACGCTGGATGGCTTGAGTCCAGGACGTTAAAATAGTTCCGCCTTTTGAAGTCTGAATTCTGTTTTCCTTAGAATACCGATAGTCCTGACAAATCCAGTGATCAGCAGCACTGTCTGTCTCACCCACTAGCCTCTTATCTGCTAGTGCCACAACAGCTTACAACTCAGCAGTTGTTCTGCAGCTTGTTTAGTTCGTTTCTCTTAGTAGTGTTAACGAGGTCTCAGGAGTTGCCTGGTGGGGTAAAAGACACTGGGAAGCCCTAAGAGCCGAGCTGGATGGGCTATTGCTCAGAAGTCCATAAAACTAAGCTGTGCCTCCAAACTTGATAAGGAAAACAGTTGGCACTATAAACTTTGTATGGGAAGCTGAAAAACACAGACCCTAGTATCACAGTACGGCCACAGTTACTACTAAACAAAGCGCTCGATGAAAGCAGTACTGAGCTCGACTCGCACCGAATACACCCTCCTTGTATGCAAAACATCACATACCATGTGAAAAAACAAAGGGAGCAAGACACCCTCCTCACACTGCTACAAGCTACTTCACACAGGCTGCTGACGGCAGCCAGGTAAGGCAAGAGAGAAAGCAGCTTGCTGGCTTCCTGCAGCTCTAAGTGTTTTGTTTGACCTGTCAGAAGGGAGGGTGTTTATTACTCGGATCCTGTCGATACATCTCTGGCAGTGTAAATGCAGTACCAGATACTACAGTCCCGCTAACAAAACACTTGTTCTGTTCAGCCAGGCCCTCTTTACATTGCCAACACTCCACAGCATGCATCCAGATGTAAAATCCTATCTCCTAAAGGAATAAACACGTTTAGAAGAGGAAAGGGGCAGCCTCACACGCTGTGGGTTTACCCCACAATATCATATCCATCCCTTTTTTCCCCTCCTTCTATCACCTTGAAGTCTGATTGATTCCTCACTCATTCAGTTCCAGTAATGGCCAAATACAAATGTACTGGCACTGATGGTTTCCCAGCACCTACAGATCCCCAGCCTGCATAAACAACATCTCATCAAACCCTTAGCTTCAGTTCTGAACACAGAGCAGCTTGTTGCACAACAGAACCACAGCATCCAAGGAAGGAAAGAAAAGACGATGAGGAAGAAGGAACAGGGCATGCTGCTTCCATTCATGTAGTAGTGATGTCAGCGCCTGCAATGGAAGCTGCTCTGACCTGTAGAGGCTCCAAGCCGGACTGTTTTCACAGATCTCCTTTACAAAAAGCACCTCTGGCAAGCCACTAAAGCATCCACAATAGAGAGGCTTAGCAGTACACATTCCTTGAACTGGCTGCACTGGAAAAGGCTGTGAGGAGGTGGGAACGGGGCAGGTGTCTTCAGAGGAAAAACACCTATCCATCAGCATCAGCAGCAGTCTCCAGTACCAGGCTTGTTTGTGAAACAATCCAAGGGACTGCAGAGCCCGGCAGATCCGCACTGGTGAGAAAAACAACAGGATTATGCCTCGAGCCTGCGCTCACGGTTTACAGCCCTGGGAAACCGTTCTGAAAACCTGACCAAAAAAAACCCCCCAACTTAATCAAGTCACTGTCCGACAAACTGCCAATAGCTGGAGGAGCACATTGTTCAGCGTGCTGCGGCGAGACGGCTCCTGTTTGAAAACAGAGCGCAGGGGGTTGTTTTTTTCTCAAGTCCTCCATTATTACTGCAGCAGCCAGCCCTCCGGTTCAGCAGCCGAATACTACACACTACCATCACAAACTACAACCACAGGTCCAGTACCCTGACATCACACACCAGAACACCGAGAATCAGCGAGACAAAGGCAAACCCCTGTCCCGTGGCACGCAGCTGTATTCCACGTTGTGTAAAAACAGCTCTAGGTGGCTTTTATTTTTTTGGGGGGGAGGATGAAGAGGGAGGGACTATTAGCCTCCTCTCATTTGCAAGAAATAAGGTGCCTTATTACCCTTCCCGCTAGAAAATGGTGCCTGTATTTGGGGAAAATAAAGCTGTTGACGTGTACAACTGTGGTCATTATTAGGGCGATCACGTTGTTTTCATTCATTCATTCAGGATTTGCTAGAGGATGTCAGCTCCTGCAGCAGCTGGCTTGACCTGGAGAAGGGGGAACGAATTCCTCGTCGCGCACACAGATGCCAGGGTGCCCTTCTAGTTGGGCCATTTACGCTGTTCTCTACGCCACGCTCATCAAACCCAACCGAGCCAGGCTTGCCGCTAACGCGGTTCACCGAGAGGCACGCTCAAACAAGTTCCACGATGGAAAAGTCATTCAGTGCTCATTCACAGTTTGATTTATTCAGCTGAAAACAGCCCACAGATGAAGACTGCAACCACTTCCTAAATTTAAATCTCCCCTCCACATAAAATTAATCAGGACTAATGAAGTACTGCTCAGCTTCGCAGTATTTTTGCTTGCTTGCAGGTAGCTGCCTACATTCCTCCCTCTCCAAGAGACCTTCAGCGCAGACCTTTGTGCACTGCACCACTACAATGTTTTGCTCCGAGTCCCCACAATTACGTAATTTATAGTACTCAGCAGCATCACTAGCCACACGCACCAGCTCCGCTTGTTTTGTTTCACCTAGTTTCCCATTAGCATTTCCTATAGGTTGAAGGAGAGGGGAAAAAAGGCAATCTACTTTTAGGATTCCCTACAGCAGGGAAAACACAGCCTTTAAGAATTTAAGCGGAGCTCAACCGAAGCAAAGCACGCAAGCATCCCTGAACTTGTGCATACACAATGCTTTCCCCAGCAGTAAGTTACACAGTGCCTCTGCCCAGATTATAACGCAGCTCATTTCTTCATCTGCAGAAACACTGACAGAACAGGGGGTAAAGAAACTGCCTGCGGAACCGGAGCTGACATTTTGCTCCTCTGCAAAACCCTGCCCACGTCCTCAGCCCATTCTGATGAGAGAGATGTGCTCGAGCGAGACACTACAGACTGGAAGGGTTTGCTACACGCTGAAACTGAAAGGCGGGGAGGGATGCAACAGACTCCACTGCCAGCAACACGCTGGCAACCACCACACACCACAGCTGCCCACAGAAACGAAACACGGTGAGGCTTAAGGAAGGGAGAGAGAGAACAAGCGAGGGGTACTGACACACACAAAGCATCCCCAGACACGGGCGATGCGCGACACCCGATAGCTACGCTGGGATGCCAGAGAGGGTGCATTTGGTCCGACTCATTCAGCCTCTCCAGGGCCGGGGGGAGGTAAGATGGCCTCTGCCGTTCCACCACGCTCGGGAGGTCAACAGACAACCTGACACAGGTTGAGTTGGACCGGCTGGCAACTAATCTCACAGCTTAAACTTTGCCAGCCCATTCTGGCCTGGCTGGAGGACTGCTCGGGGGGGATTCGGCTTTCCAAGGAGCCACTGAATATCGCAAGGTGACAGTCAGAGTTACTCCAGCATGCCAATGTCCTTTCTGCTCCAGGTCCGTAGCCGAACACATGCCTGAACTAGCAAGGTCTTTAGGAAAGCAAGCGCTGCGGGAGGGAAGCGCTCTGAAGCTCAGTTCTAACCCACT
Source organism: Upupa epops (assembly GCA_013397515.1). Taxonomy (NCBI): domain Eukaryota; kingdom Metazoa; phylum Chordata; class Aves; order Bucerotiformes; family Upupidae; genus Upupa; species Upupa epops. The sequence continues at coordinate 169,172 of VZRI01009846.1, forward strand.
CGAGGGACGGGGCTGGGACACCGACCTCACCCGTGAGCCGCTCCAGGGACACCTGTGCGCAGAGCAGCGCGGGGGCCGGGCCGGGGGCAGCGGGTCTCCCCCCCGGGAAGCAGGTCCCTTGGCGGGTGGGATCTGGGCTGTCTTCCCCAAGCCGGATCCCCGCAAGGAGGAAGAGGAGATGGAGGGTGACACTCAAGGGCTGGCCCCGCTCCCCAGGGAGGGAGGTGGAACGACGATGTTCGCCCTCCGCGGGACAAACCTAAGCACCTGCACCTCGCGGGGCTGTGGGGGTTGAGGGGGCTCTGGGACCACCCACCCGCTTTCTTACGGCCCCGCCGTCCCGGTGGCAAACAGGGCAGCCCCAACCCAGCCAGGCAACACGCGCGGGGGGTAGGGAAGCACCTCCACGCCAGCGCTTTACCTCGGTAAACGGGTGAGCTGGGGCTCCGTCTGTCGGGCGAGCTGCTCCTCCTGCTGCTCTCCGGAGACCGCCGCTGCCGGCCCTTCACCCTGCCCGG
>VZRI01009846.1:170541-243651 GCA_013397515.1 Upupa epops
TGGCGGGGGCGGCGCCGGGCCGCGGCGCTCGGCTGGCTCCCAGCCTGGGAGCGCTCGCAGGCGGGGTGTTAGGGGTTAATGAACGCCCAGAGATAGTGCCCGGAGAACGTCGAGAGGAAAAATAAACACGGTTTACAGGGCTCGGCTGCTGCTGAAGGGGCTCCCCGGGGCAGACGGGCTGCTCACACGGGGCACCGGGGCAGGATGACAACCAGGATGACAGACTGATGGACTGAGAAAGAGATCACCGAGTCCAGCCATCATCGCAGCTGTCCCAAGGCCGCTGCCTAAACTCTAGGTCTCCAGGACCTGGAAACACGGCCAGGAATGGCACTTCAGCCCTCTCTCTGGGCAGCCTGTTGCAGGGCCTGGCCTGACGACCCTTTCCAGTAGGTTCTTTCCAGTACGAGTGCCCAACCTAAACTTCCCCTGCTGCAACTTGAGGCCGTTGCCTCTTGTCCTGTCACCTGGTACTTGTGAGAAGACTGTGACACCCTCTCCCCCAACCTCCTTTCAGGTAGTTGTAGACAGCAGTAAGGCCTCCTGTCAGCCTTCTTCAGACTAAAGAGCAGCTCCCTCAGCTGCTCCTCACAAGGTTTGTTCTCCAGACCTCTGTTACCACTCCTGCACCTCAATGTCCTTGTAACTGAGGTGCCCAAAACTGACCCCAGTTCCCAAGGTGAGGCCTCACCAGTGTTGAGTACTGGGAGACTATAACATCCCTACTCCTGCTGGCCACGCTGTTTCTGACACAATCCAGGATGCCGCTGGCCTTGGCCACCCGGGCACACCGCTGGCTGGCTCGTGTTCATCCCATTATCAGTCAATACTCCCGGGTCTCTTTCTACTGAGCAGCTTTCCAGCCACACATCCATGAGCCTATAGCTTTGTTGTGACCCACATGCAGGGCCGTGCAGAAGCTCATACAGTTGTCCTCAACCCATCAGTCCAGCCTGTCTGGATCTCTCTGTAGGGCCTGTCCACCATCAAGCAGATCAACACGCCCGCCCAAGTTGGTATTGCCTGTAAACTTATTGAGGGTGTACTCAAACAAATCATCATTAAACAGGAGTGGCACAAATACAGAGCCGAGCAGATTAAGAGCTAAGAAAATAAATGGCTGTAAAAGCAGTGTTTATGTTGGATCTGACGCAAAGAGGATGCTAATGGAAGTGCTGGAAAACTGCTGTGAGTCCTACTGGCTGGAGGAATCCAGCTCAGTGTGGTGGCCTCTCAGATGCAAAGTGCAGACTTTAAAAGAATAACATAGGATACAGACAGAAGTAGAATGGGTGCTGTTTAGACAGCTATATTCTGCTATATAAGGTGCTTTGAGTCCAGCAGTAACCAAGAAAAGATGTCACAGAATTAACCACAGCCCTTTTTTGAATTCTGTGATCAGCGCAGTTGTCTTGTAGCACACCTGAGGTTCCTACAGCTTAACTCTGTACTTCTGAGGCTGTCTATAACTATCCTTATCCCCTCGTAGCCCAGTAACCAGTCAATAGTCCCAATGAGAAACTGTACTCTAGGAAAATGCATCTATTCATGGGCTGTTAACGAGACTTTGTTTGCACTAGCCCCATGTGATGCAGTCACCGCGGTTATGTTACAGAAAGGGTTGGAATAATACACCTCGCAGCCACATCGACATGTGCTCAGGCAACAAAGCCACTGCTAGAAAATAATTTTAAGACAAATCAGCAGCCCTGTACTTTTCCTCCAGCCTGGTCTGTCTTTGCTGCCATGAAGCAAACGTGTTTGTGTGACTGTGCTGGCGTAGAGATGTTTCCCCCACGGGTTTTGTACTGCACTTAATCAGAGCCTGTGCAGACCGTCTAGTTTATTTTTTCTGCTTCACTGCACTAGAATTCAAACGGCTGGAAAGCATTCACCTGCACAGAGCAGGCTGCCCGCACTCACACCAGCAGGGTTGAACCCCTGTGTGTGTTAGTGCAGAATGTGTTTTAAGCCTCTGCCTGTAGCTTTGTCAGGTAACGTCGATACGGTAGAGCCTCACAGACCAAATATCCTTCATGTCAACTGAGAGAGAAGGTGCATCTTGGATCAGGACAAGGGAATCATAGACTCATCGAGTTGGAAGGGGTGCCAAAGGTCATCTGGTCCAGCCCCCGTGCAACAAGCAGGGCCATCACTCACCAGACCACATTGCCCAGAGCCCCACCAAGCCTGAGCTTGAATGCCTCCAGGGATGGGGCCTCCACCACCTTTCTAGACAGCCTGTTCCAGGGTTCCCCCACCCCCAGATTAAAGAACTCTTTCCTGATGTCTGACCTAAATCACCCCTTTTCCAGCTTAAGCCTCATCCTTCTGTTCCAAGCCCTGTTGAACAGTTCTTCCTCACTGGAAGGTCATGATGAGGTCACCCCAGAGTGTTCTCCTCTCCAAGCTGAACAAGCCGAGCTCTCTCAGTCTGTCACCATAAGGGTTACATCAGATTAAAAGAAAGATGAACTAGCAGAACTTGAATTCAGGCACTGTTCTACAACCCCTGCCAACAATTCCATTGTGTTCCTCCCCATCAAAACAAGGGAGAGATTTGAACAGGAAGAACAGATGCATGAGGTACCGTGTGGCACAAGGGCAATGCCACAATCCCAAACACAGAAAGAACCCCCAAACCATGGGGCATAGCAGTGTCAATAGCAAGTCTTTCCTTACAACCAGCTGAGGACCATGCCACAACCCCACCGTCCAAACTGAACCCACATACAGCCTGCAGAGCCTTGTAAGCAAGCGAAGAAGGAAAGATCCACTAGGGCAGCTTCCACTCAAGCTGCTACCAGCCACATCGACAGATGTCCAGGGGACACTTGGCTCCTCAGAAGTTGTTCACATCTTCAGCCCTTTCTTAACTAGAATCAGCTGACCGAGTGTCACAACAGCATGCCATGAGTCCAGGGAACTGTGGTTTCAAAAGTGATGAAGCAAGTATTTTCCCTGGCTTCTTGAAATGGTTTGCTGGCTGCTGAATTTTTCATTATGTTTTTAGCCCAGGTTTCAGAGTACATCCCTCAGGGAACGCCACTGCCCGGAAATATCCAGGAGAAGCTATCGCAGAGTGGAGTGAAGGAAGAACTGAGCTCCTATCATAGAATCACCAAGGCTGGAAAAGACCTTCAAGATCATCAAGTGCAACCACCTGCCCTACAACCCTCAACCACCAAACACCACCTCTGCCCTTTCTCTGACCCCCTCCAGCGATGGTGCCTCCACCACCTCCCTGGGCAGCCTGTTCCAGTATCTTCAGCATCTTCCTATCTTTCCAAGACCCCTATTTACTTTCAACACCCTGAGACAACATTTCCAAAGCCACCTAACAGGCATTTCTTGTGTCTCATTCCCGTGCTCAGCAGCTACCTTGGCCGTGCTTCGGGGACTCTGCTGTGGAGCTGACAGGGATTTCTGAGGCTTACATTTTCTAGGAGGTGCTCTTAGCCCAGCTTCTGGGAGAGGCAACCCGAAAGCAGTGGGAATTCTACATCACAGCAAGAGCGTGGGAGCAAGGCAGTGAGCTCCAGGCATGGAGCAACGATAGGAAAGCGTGAGGCAAAGCTAGAGACATCTCTATTCTCAGTTACTGGTGGGTTCACCTTTCAAGTGCAGAAAGAGGCTTCCTGAAGTGCCATGAGCCACGGAAACAGAGAAGGTCTAGGCAGTCACTAGCCACTAATCCTCATCTATCATTTCTTTCCTACTTGAAGGTTTTAGAGAGGAAAAACTCTTCAAATCTGAGCAGATCTTTTGTTTCCAGACACCTACCTGCGTCTGGCAATCAATACTCCCTGCCAGTCTAACTACCCTCTTGTTTTATTATTTCTTTATCTCCCTCTATGTTTCCTTTGCTGCCCTTTGCCCATTCCACTTAGAAACCAGTCCTTTGTGATTGTCTCTGAGGTTTTCACACAGTGCTTAACACAAACAGTAATGAGAAAGAGGACATTTGTCTTCATGTATCTTGAGAGCCATTCCCTGTATTTTACTGATCTGTGATGAATACACGACTGGGAATATTACAGCTCGGGAGATGAAGCGCTTACATCCCAGTTACACTCTGGAAGAGAAGACAGTAAGACTGTAGTTGCAACTGCAGACTACAGCAACCCCAACCAACCCCAAGTGCAGCTCTCAAATGATAAAACTTGATGTAATCTAAGCTTGCCTCTGCACACTTGGCAGCATCCCCAAGCAGGAAGGGAAGCACCACCCATAGCTAGGGCCCCCGTGTGAAATGCTGCTCTCTGGCACCGAGTAGTTCTGCTGAATCAGGAGTGGCACATTTTCCTAGAAAACAACTGTCTCAAGCTGTTGATTTGGGTCTTGGGCTGTTCTGCCTTTTAAAAAGTTGTAGGTAGAGCAAGGCAGTCATGGGAAAACTGAAAGTCAGGGTATTATTTCTACTACAAGCTCTTTCAACAGCTGGACACTGTCATCACCCATGCTCCATCTTCTCACAGCTCCCAAATGTTGAGCGATCTCCTCGGATCAGCTGAGCACTCTCTGCCCACAGGCTCTGGGAACTCACCTTGCAGTTGTGCCCTTACGTTCTTCAGAGATGCTGTCTCAAAGTCATTGTTCCCACTGCTGCTTTTGTTGCCTCTCACCAGTGCCAGCCAATCGCATTCGGGTGGTGAAATGCAGAGGAGCACAAAATGAGACAGGACATTTAAAAACAACAGACCCAAACCCACAAAAACCCCACAAAAAAGAAGGTATCTGGGAATGGGGTAGGAGGGCGAGGATTCAGGCGCAGTGGAGTAAATGAAGGCAGCAGCCAAAACGGGACAGGTAGAGGCAGGCAAAACTCTTCCCATTCAGTGCCACTTAGAGCAGCTCCAGCTCATGATGCCTTTCAAGTCTCTACATGTTCAAGTTCCCTTCCACCAACAAAAGGAAGCCCAGTACTGAACACTTACCTTCACATTGCTGATCATCCAAGTTCGGACCAAACCTCTAGTGAACTGTTAGATCTCCTTCCCTCATAGCTCTGTTTTCCTGGAGCTTGGGAAAAGGCGTCGAGTTGGCCAACGGAGTCAAACTGTTTATCCTCGGCGAAGCAGGATTTAGCAGTGGTACCATTATTTACTCACAAACTGCACAATATCCCAGCTAATTTTAGCACTGAATTGCAGCAAAAGGTCTTGCAGCACTGTCTTATAAATCAAAGGCTGCCTGTCACTGTCTTCAATGCAGTGTGCAGGAATGCCTCTATAAATAAGGGTTGCTTAACAAAGACACAATAATCACAGAACCTTAGGGGTTGGAAGAGACCTCCGAAGAGCACTGAGTCCAACCCTCTTGCAGATCACTCAGAAATGCATCCAGACTGGTCTTGAAAGTCTCCAGAGAAGGAGACACCACAACCTCTCTGGTGAGCCTGTTCCAGTGCTCTGTAACCCTTACTGTAGAGAAGTTCTTCCTCATGTTGAACATTCTGTGCTCCAGCTTGAATCCATTACTGCTCTTCCTGTCACAGGGCACGAGTGAAAAGAGTCTGTCCCTGCCTTCTTCACACCCAGCTCTCATGTATTTCCAGACATCAATGAGATCCACTCTCAGTCTTCTCCTCTGCAGACTAAAAAGCCCCAGGTCTCTTAGCCTTTCCTCACAAGGCAGGTGCTCCAGTCCCTTAATCATCCTCATAGCCCTCCACTGGACTCTCACAAGTAGATCCCTGTCCCTCCTGAGTTAGGAACCCCAGAACTGGATGCAGTACTCCAGGTCAGGTCTCACTGGGGCACAGCAGAAGCAGAGGAGAACCTCCACAAGCACTACTGGAGAGTAAACTTGCTGCCTCTACATCTTCAACCTATGAGAAGATTCTCTTGTTAAGCAGATCTGGCAGCTTGGTTGGATGAATAACGAAGAACGCATTGGAGAGCTGCACTGTTTAAAGGACTGGGGGGGTTGTACCCCACAAGCAGTGTACTCTTAATGAGGATGCTGCACTTGGGGAGTTTCTGCGCATACACAGGGTTATGAGGCCAGGGCAGAGCCACAGAGCTGAGCTGAGATGCTGGAAATAATCATTCTCTCTAGGCAGGTAGTGTATTTGCCTGTAGAGCAAACCTTCACTTGTAAGTGCGGTTTGCTGGTGTGACAGCCCTAAACCAGGCTTTAACAGTTTGCCTAATGCTGATTTACATAGGATAAAAGTGCATTTACATAGCACTGAGGAACAGAGCTGTGAAAACAAGGAAGCATGCAGTTAGCTTAGGAGTGCTTGGTTGAGGTGGCACAGGGTTTAAGTGAAATACTGATGCCTCTCTGTTTTAACTGCGTGCTTCCGTGGGTTTGTGTGAACATCTCATGGCCTTAATTGCAAGAGAAAGCAGCTGGGGGGATGTGGATCTCCTCTGCAGTGTTTACATCCCGAACTGAAACAGAATGCAAGATTTAGGCATCATTAAAAAGACAGACAAAGCACACAGAGTCATAGAATCAAAGTTGGAAGAGACCTCCAAGGCCACCAAGTTGACCCAACCCCACCCTGCCCGCTAAACCCTGTTCCCCAGGGCCACATCTACACATTTTGTGAACACCTCCAGGGATGCTGACTCTACCCCCTTCCTGGGCAGCCTGTTCCAGTCCTCTGTCAGGAGATGTCCAACCTAAACCTCTCTTGGCACAACCTGAGGCCACTTCCTCTTGTTCTGTTGCAAGTCGAGTAGGTCTCAGTAGTTAGAATAACCTCCCGTGAGGAGAGGCAGAAAGCTTACTCCATGAGTCATTTACAACACCAAATAGACAAAGCACTGGAGAACAAACTGTAAGGCATGTTCTCCCTGACAGAGGGGAGAGCTGCTGGACTTAACGGAGCTTTTCCTTTTTCAGGCTCGGTAGGACGCACGGCAGGAGCGTTACAGATACAGTTCATCCTCCTGTCTCATACCCAGTGTGGCTCTTGGTGCTAGCACGGTGCAGTGAAGGCCCAAGTCACTAGCCCCTACACTATGAAGTAAAACTTCATTTGCAACACCAAGCCCTCAAGAATTGCTGAAACTCAGGATCATCTAGGAAGTGGTCATTACCAGTGCAGCTACACGGTGCTTTAATTACAGTTCCGTAAGAGGTCTTGCACACCCAGCTATCACGGGTCCTGCTATTAGCTGCTACCTTTCAGTGACAAAGCTCTGAGTCAGCCCTGTATGCTGGCAGAACGTGCTCTAGGTGTCCAGTGGAGCCCAGGAAACTGATAGAAGACAACAAATAACCCCTTTGCCTTGGTGCAGTAGGACCGTGTCTGTAATCAGACGTAATTATGGAATCAGCAGTCGTCCGAGCTGCTCTAGTTTTGCCTGTAACCAAGAAGAGCACTACTGCAACATCAGAGATTATGGGTTCTCGACAAGAAGAGTGTTATTCAGCAGATCTATCTCTACGTGTTTCTTGTCACAGAATCACTCTGGTTGGAAAAGACCCTGGGATCATCGAGTCCAACCATCTACCCTACCCTACAAGTTGACCCCTAAACCACATCCCTCAACACCTCATCCAAACGATCTTTAAACACANACCTTTGAAGACTCGTGAGGAACACACCTGAGACTGCTTTTCAGCTTGTGACCTCCGCACCCTTGGCATCCAACGCGTTATTTCCATGTTGGAGGATAACTCACAAACCACCTATGGATCTGATGTCCTGGATAACCACCCCGTACACCGATGGACTATCAAGAGACCCCTGGATCACACAGTCCAAAGAAACAGCCCGTTCAAGCAACTATGCAACACAGGAAGTCCATAAGGAAGGTCCTTTCTTTGAGAGATCAGAGTGGTTACAGTGAAGTACGCCTCTTGGGTCAGTTCTTCAGATCCTCTGTAAAGACTAAAGCCCAGACTTTGCCTGAAGAAGTCCTTTCCAAGTCATGCGTGAACTTGGACCGGCCAGCCCGGGAGATGTAAGCCCACTTAATTTCCCTGATGTTTGAGGTATAATGTAAGTGCCACTGGTGGAGACAGAACTACTAGCTTTACATGAAATATGTGATGCAGTTGTTTAGTTCCGATAACCTTGGGATGCAATGTCTTAGGGAGCAGATCCTCTCTTGCAGTACTGAGCAATCACAGAATGACACGGATTGGAGGGGACCTTGAAAGACCATCTAGTCCAGTAATGGCCTTGGCTCCTCCAGCATCCCTGCTATGTGAGACAGAGTATCGATCAGAAAATGTATTTGGAAAAGGGACGACGTGTGAGATAACTCCTCGCAGAAAGTACCGGGAAAGGAGGAGAAAGGCGGTTGTTATGCAAGGGCAGAAGAATCTGTACCTCTTCATCTTGGAAATAAGAGGGGAATTAAGGCTCTAGTGACTTCTTAGCTCACGGGGGACACACACACTAGCTCTGAATTCAGAAGTGGGTGGAAAAGGAATGGAAGAAGGAAAAGTGGGGAACCTTAAAAATGTTACCTGAAGATGAATTAACAAAACCACCGCAAAGCTCCCCCAGGAAACGGTGTGTTTTGTTTTACAAGTTACCTAGTTGATCTGTAGGGTTGATCTGGTACCACAAGAGCTGGTACTGACTACTCCCCATACCAAGCCTCTGATGTTAGGAGAGTCAGCCTCCCTGTTTGTGTGTACGGTGACCGTTCTGCCAAATACCTCACAGACACTGCAGCTGTATCAGTGAGAAGGATCTGGGCTGCCACACAAGGATAATCCTACAGTGGCGTGTCAGCCTTGAGGAAGGGTGTGATTATCATTCCAGAGGAGTGTAATGTGAACCAGTGCCTCCCATTCAGCCAAGTGGTTCAAGGAGGCTTCTGCTTTTCTCTCACTGTTTCTATTCCCCTCCCTTCTTTCTCGTTCCTTTAGCAAACTGCTTATCGTCATGGTAACTTCTTTTGTCGCGTCCATTTAAGATGGCCAACTCTCCAGCCAGTGCCCCAAGACACAGTGATCCTTGGAAATGGATCTCCAGCTACATCACGAGCAGAATACTGGGTAGATGGGAGTTTCCCATCTTGGGGTGCCTGGCTGGCTGCTGCCTCTGATGAGTATCACACAATGACAGGTGTTCTAGCAGAGTCTTTCACCTGCTGAATGATTTCTGCTAAGCCTGGTGTGTCAAGGCTTCTCTAGCAGCCACAGCCTGGGACACACACAAGGTTCTGGTGCCCATTAAGGGTGACATGGCACTTCCACACCTTTGCCTGAACAGATTTTAAAGATGGATGTTGTCTGTCACGTAACTTCAAGGAAGCAGGTCCTCATGTACTGAGTATCAGGTGTCTGATCCTCCCGGTCACCTGAATTCATAGAAACATCGAACCCTTCTACAGTGTCCCTTCAGGTAGTTGTACAGGGCAGTAATTTCTCCCCTCAGCCTCTTCTTGCTCAGGCAAAACAGCCCCAGCTTCCTCAGCCACTCCTCATCAGACCCACTGCGTAGGCCCTTCACCGGCCCCCTTGCCCTTCTCTGCACCCACTCCAGCACTGCAATGTCTTCGTTGAAGTGAGGAGCCCAAAACTGAACCCAGTGCTCGAGGTGAGGCCTCACCAGTGCCCAGTACATGGGGACAATCACCCTGCGCCTGCTGGCCACGCTGCCATTTGGCTTCTTGGCCACCGGGGCACATTACTGTGTGCCCTTTTTTTTAGGGATCCTCTGACCACATCAGGCTACGCTTATTTCTGGGTCGTCTGGGGTCTTGTTCTGGTCTTGCAGGAGGAGTAACACTGAGGGAGCTGAGTCTGGAACGTAATGCAGACACGTAAGGCCAACAGTCTCAAACAAACAGCTACCGCACGACAACAGCAAGAGAGCCCGGGCTTTTAAATCTAGACCAGTCTGTGAACCAAAGGGCCTTCGCTGCAGGCTGCACAAAGGAATGAGCAGCTGCAACCGTCTCCGCTGTGGAGAAGGGGCTCCTGGATGTCAGTCCTGCAAGAAAGCAGGCCTTAATGGACATTATTTTCTAGAACGTTCCCTGAGCTCTGCTGGCAGGGAAATACACCTGCCTTGTAGCTGAGAACTGAGAAGAGGCACTTCCCAAACAGCACACGGTTTGACTCCCGAAAGCTTTCCTTAGGGGCAGAAGTCATTAGCTATCATACAGGTCTATTATATACCCTGTTTATGCAATTAGGAAGCATTATGGCTAATTAGTTGTGGTGCCGACTCCTGCAGCAGAATCTGGTTAGAGAATCAACAAGACGCTGTCAGCTGCCACGGGAGCTAACAACTTGCCATTTCAGGCCAGCTTTCACATCACAGTGGTCCGTAAGTCATGAGCAGTCGGGGACTGGAAGAGGCTGCCCAGGGAGAGGGTTCAGTCCCCATCCCTGGAAGTGTTTGAAGATGGTTCAGATGTGGTGCTTAGAGAGCTGGTCTAGGGGTGACCTTGGTAGGGTTATTGGTCGGACTCGATGATCTCCAGGGTCATTTCTAGCCTGACAGCTACCAAACACATAGTTCTTAAAGCAAAGAACTGGTAATATTTAGAAGAGAAGTAGTAAAAAACGAGAAGCAGCAAGCAAGAGTGAAGTGAGAGTACGTATTTACTACAGACTACGTATCTGTGCTGTAATCTACAAACAGCTTGAAGAGGGCACTCCTTACTGAAGTGGCAGATACCAGTTCCCAGCTTCCTGAATGCACCATGAGAGTGGGGTTTGAGAGAGCCCCGAAGGAAGGCTGCACAGCTCGCCCAGCCAGTGCAGCGCCAACTTGCTACCTTCCACAATGGGAGTGAAGCCCAAAATCCTTTCCTACCTTTCTAGCAGGAGCTGTTTACCCTGAGAAGAGCAGCGGTATGTCACCTGTCATCTAGAGAGTGGCTGCTGCGTAGGACACCTGTGTTTCTTCTTTCTGGCAAGTTCCCCTTGCTGTGGAGAGATAAAAATGAGTTCCAGTTTAGCGTGACGGTCCTGCCTGGGTAGGTGTGCTGTAAAACACCATCCCAGCACTCAGCCGGATCAGTGTTTTCAGATGACTACAATTCCTCTCCTGGGGTCAGGCCCTCCCCACCGCTTGAGTCTGGATGAAATATGCCAAATACTTTCAGCTGGCTTTTTTCTCTAGATAAATAACTCTAGAGCAGGAGCAGGAGCCTACTCTGATGCAATACCTAGCCCTTCAACGACACAGACCGTGGGAGCTGTACAGCCGAGACTTTGAACTCGGGTTTTGAATTTCCCAGCTCAGTGAGTCCTCTATTTGCCATGTTATTGGCTTCTCCTGGGAGGGGTCTCCAGTCCCTGCTCCTCATACTGGTGGATTTTGTGTGCGCAATTAAACAGCAGGGTCAGAGGAAGCTTAGGAGGAGCCCAAGGTCGTTGTCCTTAAGGTGTCCAGCAGCAGGCCCTTCTTCCCTCCACAGTCAGAGAAGGGAGGCAAGAGCCAATGCCTCTCCTTCCACCCTTTTCATCCCTCTTCTCCTCTGTCAGAGGCCAGCCTTAAGGAGTTTGTGCATTACGGGGATGGGCCTGGCCGTATGATAATTAAATATCATTGGCTACTATGCATTTTATACAGAAGGAGGATGAAAGAGTTGCAGCAGGACAGGCAGGGAGATTCAGCTCCAAACATCCCGTCTCCTGAGTGAAGCAGTGTGATCACCCAGGTGTTTAGCAGGGGGAACCCCTGACCCCAACGTCTGTACCTAGATAAAATTTAGCAGTGGCTATAAGAGGAGGAATCAAAGAGCTCATTTCCTGTCAAAGGGACAATTTATTCAATTGGAAATCCTTCCGTTTTTCCTTTTCATCAGGGAAAACAGACACCCATCTGTTTCAGGTCAGACTAAACAAATTCTATTTAATTTTTCAGTTTGGCAGCTGATCCGAAAGGACAGGTAGTGCAGCTCCAGTTCCAGTGTTCTCTCTCAGCAGCTCCTCTGCAGGTAGCAATTAATCTCCAGCAAAATCCCCCTAGGATGGACAAGCACACCTCGATGGCTTCTCTGGGATACCACTGGCTCTGTCAGTCAGACGAGACCATCTGCAACAGCCTCGTTGAAATCTGAAATCTGAAATTCCCATCCAGCTTCACCTAAGCCACTCCTTTGTTTTCAGTAGCATTAGACAGGATTAACTGTAGAAGGAATTGAGTCTTCAAAGTTAATTAAGTAGCACCCAAGTGTCTTGGTTTAATGACTTCATGAGTTCAGTGTGTTTCGACCCTTCGATTTCGGCTCCCTTTCCTGAAGGGCACGGATGTGGAGGAGCATTCCGTGCAACGTCTTGGCAAATCCCCTTCTTGTTTTTCACTATCTGCTACTGGTTGTGAGTATCTGCTCCACTGGGAGCCCCACGAGAGATGCCAGAAGTACCATATTTGGAAGTGAACCAACAGTGGAACGAGAAAAAACAATCATCAACGTGCTTTATTTGGGAAGGAATCCGTGGCCTTTAAGGAATAACAAGGGAGGAGAGAGGCCACAGAGTATTAAATATTGACAAGACCAACAGGCAGTGCCTTACAGTTTGAAAATACACAGAAACACGAGGAGAAGGAGCAGCCAGGGAGCTGCTGCCATGGAAAAGGTGACCTCTGCAGATAGATTGGGAAGGAGATATCCAGAACCTCGGGGAATAGCCTGCAGCAGGCTAAATATGCCACAGAGATGAAGCCAGGGGGAAATTGATTCCAGAAACAAGGAAACTAAAATGAAATAGAAAACAGCCTGCTAGGTAAGTGTGTGTGTGGAGATGAAAAGAGATGCTTCCCAGTTATTTCAAGGTGGAAAGAGCTTTTCAAATATTTCCTATTTGCATTTTCAAGTAGATAGCTGGGACTCAAGGTATCGAGAAGAGGACCAACCTGCTGCAGGGTTAGTTCAAAGGCGATGTAAAGCCATTCAGAACATGGTTGTTGCTCTGAGATCAGTCAGAAATGACTGTAACTAGGAATGGGGAGAAAGCTCAGTTTAGTGCTAGTTCCTACTGTACGTGGAGGCAGATTCATGCTGCTTTTTTATTGTTTCAAAATAACACAACTAGGTATTTTATTTTTTAAATGATTTTAAGAAAAGTTATTGTTTAATAAAATAATAAAAAGCCACTGCCATTGACTGCTTTCATAAAGCAAGGAGGAGAAAAAGGATGTTAAAAACAAGACCTGGACACGTCTGGGTGCTTTCTGGTACTTTAAAGTCGCATAGAACAGAGTGACTTCCAAGCTGAGGGAATTCTTGCAACAGATGGCAAGTGCCAAGCGGTCTGTAACGATACCACGGATGAAGATCAGGACCTAAATCTGATCAGCACACCGTTAACTCCAGCGCGCTGCAGCTCACCAGCCCTCAGCTTCTGGTGCCAGTGTTGACAACGATGGAAAAGCATGGTGTTGCCTTTTTTCCCACCACTTCCACACGCAGAGACGAAACAGCTTCCCCAGCTCTGCCACGGCCCAAAACAGAGGCAATTTCCCTCTTTGTGATAATAATTCCTGTATTTCCAGCCTAATCTAGTTTGCACTGCATCTAGAAGCCAGGACGAAAGCAGAGGACCCAGTAACCATGGAGATTCCAGATCAATAACCTAACAGTATTTGTTTATAAATTATCCATAGCCCCTAAGAGCACCAGTGAAAGGCTACAGGAAAGCTAGATCCAGGCACTGGGGCCTACTTACTCTTATTTTCTAAAGCCCACTGTGATTGCTTTCTGTGGCTGACTGCCTTCTCATTCCCAACGTTCTTTCCAAACTGTTTGCTAGGTTAGGAGAGATGATGGTGTGGAGGAGAAATGCAGAGGTCCTCAAAAAAAAGGGAGTGGGGAAACACAGACTACACAAATATGAGCTGGATGTGATCCCCGGCCAAGGGGGATCACTGTTCTTGACTAGATCCTGCCAGCTCTTCTCCACAGCTGACACAGCAGTCACTGGGAGAGGGTAGAGCACGTGTCCTTCACGTTCTTCCCAGAAAGAGTGGGGAGGCCTTGGAACAGGCTGCCCAGGGAGGGGTTCCGATGGTGTTTTAGGAGATGGTTTAGGGGTTGGGGTTGCAGGACAGAAGATCAGACTTGATGGCCTTGGAAGCCTCTTCCAACCGTGTCGATTCTATGGTTTCTTAAATTACAATGAAGATAATGATATGTGTCCCTTTGCTTTCCTGAGATGAGACGTTTTCACACTAAGTCAGTATTAACATTTCTTAAAAGCTTTAAAACATAGAACCATGTTTGGTAGTTAGATGGGAAAACATTTTAAATGGGAAATGTGAATTTAATCCCCTCAATTAAGTTTAAAATATTTAAATACTTAACCTGATTGCTGCCAACTGCAATTTCCTATAATAAGGAATTACGAGGATAGAGAGGAGTTCTTAAAGGCACATGGTTCGCATGGAGCCACCAATGATTCAGGTCTAGAAACAGCAACTTCATCTGCGTTTACAGCAACCTCAGCCCTGCACACGAGCTAAACCCGGGAAGATGTCGGTGTTCTTAGGGGGCATTGAAATCTAATGCTTTGCCTTCACACGGACTAGCTGGTAACAGGAAAGTGACAGAGAGTCATACAAAGCATCGACCATCTGATCTAAAGGATGAGGAGACCTTACAGTGGCAGGTCAGAATCGTCCCTCTGCTCTGTTTATCCCAAATATCAGCTAAATAAACCCTGTAGAAGCGGCTTACTCTAGGTCAGAGGAGTCTGAGATCACCAGATAAACGCAGGAGGAAAGGTAAAAGGAGGAAGCCCAGTGTTGCCGAGTTACCACGCTCTTAAAGACGCCCCTGTCAGCGATTACAAACTAGACCCTCAGTATTTTAACAAATAAAACCAAGTGCCAAGCAGGCACCTCTTTTCTTTCTTCTTTTCTCGTTTTAACTACTGGAGATTCCAATTTCATTTGTAACAAGTGCTCTCCACTGCATCCCACCGCGGGGATGTCTTTCGTCACCTTCTAACCCTCCGGCCATGCCTACGCCGGCCCAGTTTGCTGAGATGGTTTTTGCAGAGATAACCTGTGCTGGCACCGGTTTTGGAATACGTTCTAGAAGACTTTCCTCTTGGGGACCAGCAGATTCCTGGGAGATGACTTCCAGGCCGAAGCGATGGATCAGAATCAAGCGGTGCTTCAAAGGATGACTTCTTCAGCGCTAGCTTCGCAGTGTGTTTCCTGGGGGAAGCAGACTGCTGGTCTGTGTGTGAGCCAACGTAATTCCTTCGAGCCGGATAAGGCAGCCGGGGCCAGAAAGGGACTGTGCAGCTAACTGCAATTTATCCGAAGACACCATAATCTATCTGAGAATTTCCATGTGAGATCTTATCCTTCACTTGAATTACCTCATCTGTTTCAGGAGGTCGTGCTAGTTGGCTTCTATACTTGCTAACAATTCATTTTGAAGAAAATCATCTTTGTGCAGCTAGGCTGAAGGGGGGACACGCTCCGAATGCTTCTCCTACTCTGTGCTACGAAGACAAGGATATACAAACCCACCTATACCAGAAAGTGGGGCTTGGGGTCTTAAAAATAGCCAGAGCATTCCATTAACTACAGGGGATCCTCGCAAAGCAAGTCTTAACTGGCTTCTTTCTGTGTGGCTTACTCTTCGAGCAGAGAGTCTTTAGCATCTTGGCCTAAATCTCTTATCTAAGCAGGATGAAATCAGACAATCTGCTAAAACTGGCAGATCACGGGCAGGCAATCTTGTCCAGTTCCAAGTCTTTGAAGCTCAGTTACTTTCAAAGACAACAGAGTGGGACTTGAGAGCCACCTTGCATGCTTACAGGACGTACGTCAGGCCTCTGTCATTGTGTGCTGGACAGGCAGGACGTAGGAAGTCAGTCAAATCTGCATTACTTTAACTCACCGGTTACTGACACGCACCATCCCTTTCTTTAAGGATTATCACCCTTGATACGCCTGTCCTGGCCACGAGGGCACACTGCTGGCTCATGGTCATCCTGCTGTCCACCCAGACCCCCAGGTGCCTTTCCCCAACCTATCTGGTACCTGGGGTTGATCTTTCCCAGATACAAGACTCTACACTCGCCCTTGCTGTATTTCATTCGATTTCTCCAGCCTGTCTAGGTCTCCCTGAGAGACAACCGGAGGAGGGACCAAACTACAAAAGACACAGAAGCCAAATAACAACAGAGAGAGCCTTCAAAACAACTGGGAAAATAAATACCAAGTCTCTGGCAGAAGCCCTATCTGAACACGTAACTGACAAAAGCAGTGTTACAGGAATCCAACCACGTCTGCACGACCAGACCACGCCAAGCAGATGCACCAGTGGTTTCTAAAAACAGATGAAAAAGGAAATTACAGGCCAGCTTCCAAAACATCACATGCTGCTTGATTTCCTTAAGGAAAACAGACAAATAGCAGATCCCTTCGCAAAAAGGGTGACACAGTGGTCAGACCGAAGTCCCAAAGACTTTTCCAGTTCTAACAAGTATCGGTGGCTCTAAATAAGTAATTCCCTTCTCACTGTGATGGTCCATTTCACCTGAGTCTTTGTTTTCTGAGCCAGCTGCTTCAGAGGTCTTTGCCAACGAGACCTGGATGGATGCCTAAAGCTGACCTCCTAGAACAGTTACATGAACCTTTGGATGTGAGGGACTCCTCCAACACTGGGGGATGTCTGGAGTTGAGGCTCAGTGTTTCTTTGGTTGTTTCTGCTTGTAAGCTGTTTCTTTTCTGTTCTCTTATTGAAGTGTGTGTGTCAAGTGACTGAAGAGGACAGCCTCATAAGTGAGATCTTGGATCTCACGAGATTATTTTGTCTTTACAGCAAGGAAAAGTGAGTTGAACTGGCTGGCAGAACTAACCTCTCCCTTGTCTCTGTCCTACGGCTGCTCATCAGAACTTCCACGGCTAGATATTCTCTGTTGCTACAGAAGTTTTTTTAGAAGGGCTTCTCCAACGTCTCATCATAACCTGCTGAAAGCTTTACAACTCCTGGGTGATTATCTGAACCATGCAGCGTGCTCTGACTGATTTGCTTCTGTACGAGGGATGGACTTGACAAACCACTGAGCTGTGATACAGCAAGGCTCTCTGAGCTATCCCCACAGCTCCTGAGAAAGCAAACCTTCCTAGAATACCCACTGACTTCAGTTTTTTTAGTAACACACAGTCCAGAAAGACTTCAGCATGAAAGCAGCAGACTAGAAGGAGTATCTGTTGAAAGGAGTACATGAGCCATTGCTACTCTCTCATTATTTATGTTCATGCACAGAGGCATTAGCACTAGGGACCTCTGTGCTATTTACTACATAACAAGAGACTATGGGGCACAAATACTGATGCACTCCCTGATTCAGATCAGGAATTAAATCAGGATCCTGGGACAGTGCCACCGTATTCTTCCCACCTTATCCCAGTACAGCCAATGATGGCTACTACAGAAATTACACATGGAGGGAAAAAGTGCATTCTCCACACAGAGTTAGGAGGGGCTGCATCCACAGAGGACAAAGAGTGCTTTGGATCTTTGAGATTATTCTGCTAGCCTGGCAGCACGTGCAGGGGAATCAAAACACTCTCACCCGCTAGCATCACACAGTGTAAAGACAAACTTCACATACCTGTATGCAGAATGGGCTCCAGCGTGAAACAGACAGTGAGGCATCATTCCGAGGAGATCAAGTTTACTTATTGTCTGAACTGACCAGCATCTCCGTTTCATTCTAAGAGCAGTAATGTCTCCAAGTTAACTCGCTGTCAACACAAAGGGAACAGGCAGTGACTTTTCTCCCCTTCTCATAAGCATGAAAAAATGGTCACCAGGCCTTGGATCAGGCGGCCCGAGGAGGGGGCTGGATTGCCATCCCTGGATGCATTTACAAGTCTGGTAGATCTGGGCTTGGCACAGTTAGGTTAACGATTGGACTCAACGGTCTTTTCCAACCTAAATAATACTGTGATTCCCTGGATACTTACATTTCTTCTTCTGGATAGCTGTGATTCTGCAGAAGACAGGCTAGGAAAGTGTCTGTGCGAACAGATCCTTTTGCAGAACGAAGCCCAGGCTCCTCTTCAGAGTCTCATCTCTGGGAAAGATGCTGAAAAGTAAGAGGTAGCTCTCTGGGAGAGCAAAAGGACTCATCCAACTGGTAAAGAACGAGCGGGGTCCCAATGGGCAATAGGTAATCAATATGCAACAAGAACTTTCCCTCGTTTGAGGAATCTGATATATTGACGGAAAGAAATCATGCGCAACGCACCTCTTTCTAACCCTGGGAGCTCGTTACAGAACGCCAGGCTTAATGCCAGTGTGGAGCTGCAGCACAGCGCATCGATGGGCTGAACAAAGCCAGCGTGGCTTATCCAGCCTCCTTCCTCTAGCACTATAAAGAGGAGAGACTACCCGTGGAATTTAAGGAGGTTTTCTGCCTATCTGTTGCTGTAACAGCCGGTGTCCAGCTTTGAAATGAAGTCTGGTTAGTCTGGAATTGCCCTGTCAGCAGAAGAGCTGCAGTTACCCAAGAAGGGAAGGACTTTAGGACTTGCACTTCTGGTTCCTCTTCATACTCACTAGGCTGAGCAGAGAAAACCCAAAGCAAGATGAATGAGCATGTCATAACACAAGGGTGGCTGTGGGGAGGAGAGCAGTTTCTCAAGCTCAGGTTTTATGCTATTCCACTTGCCTTACCCAGGAGGCTGATTCGGTGACTGTAACAAGTTCTACAGCTAAGAATGCTATCGACTGAGTTACCGACTGTGTTATTTTGAGGTACGGTAATTAACACGGTGAATAGGCTCTTCATTTGCTCTAGGGTCAGAACCTCTCATCTCTGAGCAAACACGTATTTGCCAGCTGCTGTACAGAGCATCAGGGCTCGGCTGACACTTTAAACATCGTAAACTGGATGTGTAGCCACCTCCCTGACTGACCTGCTGGACGCGGCATCCTCTGGCTCCACTCGTGAGACTGTCACCAGGGCACTGTCTGTAGGGACCAGCTCCCAGTCAGCCTTCTGCTGGGCTACTCTGGATGCAGTTATTCACTGATTGACCTCCGAACGTGCGGGCTTCGCTCCTCCTCTTCTACATTTAAAACGAGACTCTTCCAGAGACTGTATTTACAACTTTTTTAGAGGAAATAAGGACTGAACAAGTGTCTTGGTACATTCGATTTATTAGAAAGTTCCACACGGACACTATCACACAGCACAGAGTACATCTCTTGCAGGGAAAGTGTAAAGAACTGCAAAGAACCCTCAACACCTGTCCCCAGCTGAAGTAACTAAGTAAACTGTTGAATAAAGCAGTGAAGGGCTGGCAATGTGTCCACCAATGCCAGTGACAGCACTCCTGTGTCCCAGGATCACACCTCAGTCTTTCATTAGTTCTGCAACTGGCAACCTGTTTTAATTCTCATGATGGTATCAGCTACAGTTCAGTCTAAAAAGTGTACACACAGGTGGATAATCAAAGCAGAACGATCTCCTTGGGTTCACCTTACGGCACCCAGGATGTACAGAACGGCCCGGCCGGGCAGTCGACTATCCTGCTGTCAATACCGATGTGTTTAATAGGGTTTAATCTCACAAACCCAACTGGTTTGCTTCACTGTTGGTCGAATGTTTGAATGACAGCATCCTGAAAACCACCTGGTGCTTGCTGGTAGTGACAGACACACCGCTACTCACATACAATAAGCAGTAATCACTCAGTGTAGGTTAACACACGCAGTTCAGATTTTCCATGAACTAAGCCTCTTCTGAAGATGTTGTGCCATCTCCACGTTATTAGAGGGCAGACAGCAGAATCCATGAATCTTACCCATTCCCAGCAGTTCAAGTGTGTTTTTGTCTTGTCACAGAGGGAAGAAATGAGCCTTTGCTGTCTGGATACCATTAGGCTTCAGTCCACTTTTTATGGGTGATCTCAAGCACGGGAGAGGGCAGTCAGGAAACGCACTCTCTGGACCCTTGGTCATTACCAGTACCCTCGCGGGGTGTAAATTTTACCCTTTGTGAAACATGATTCAGGACGAAGGCCAAATGTTTAACCTGCTGGCCACATTTCTCATCTCATGCAACCTCCTCTTACTCTCCTTTTCTTTGAAAGGAGTAACAGAGCCCAACGCTGACAAGATGTAATTATTCTGAATTATCTAACTGTAGACCAAAACCGAGTGCGAAAAATCACGTGTGAAGTCAGCTGGCAAAGAGCAACCAGATGTTGTCAGTCTGTTCAGTCCTCAAGAGTGTTTTGCAGTTCTGCTTCTACATCAGCTGAGCTGCAGAACCATTTCCAAGATGAACTGAATCACGGTATTTGCAGAATCAATAAGCATAGAATGTGAGGGGCTGGAAGGGACCTCTGGAGATCATCTAGTCCCACCCCCCCTATCCAAGCAGGATCACCTAGGACAGGTCATACAGGGCTGCACCCAGGCAGCCTATTCCAGAGCTCTGCCACCCTCACAGTAAAGAAATGTCTCCTTATGTTGAGGTGGAACTTCTTACGTTCTAGCTAATATCCATTACTCCTTGTCCTACTGTTGGGCACCACCAAAAAGAAACTGGCTCCTTCCTCTTGATACCCACTCCTCAAATATTTGTAGACATTAAAAAGATCCCTCTCAGCCTTCTCCAGACTCAACAGCCCTGATTCTTTCACCCTTTCTTCATAGGACAGATGTTCAGGTCCCTTAAGCATCCTTGGAGCAATTGCTTGGCCCCTCTCCAGTAGATCCCAGTATGATTTTATTTTTAATTGTTTTAATGATTACATCTAAAACAATAATGGAAATTAAATTTAGTGCTTTGGGTCTGCGCTAACTAGAAAACCCAGCACACAAACCAGTCCTAAACTACATGGTGAAATTAGTTCTTCCTGCAAAAAAGAGGTCTGAGAACTTCCCAGCCCACAGCCACACTGTCCTCAGAGCGCTAAACCACTGCCAGCCCCCGACATGGGGCACGGGTGAAAGGGGCTTGCTCTTTGAAATGAAGAGGGTTCCAAAGTGACCATCCCAGTTCAAGCCCCTGTGAAGTCTGATGTCACAGCTCTAGCAAACAACAGAGGTGATGCTGAGTATCACCTTCCACACATAAAAAATCATTGGCTGTTACCTAGCTTGAATGTTACTTGGCTTCTGCCTTTTCCTGGGAGCACAGCAGCTGCCCTGTAACTGCAGCTTCCAAACGTTAGTGAAGATAGCTGTCCACAATGCCAAACACACACAAAAACCCAACCACAAATAATGACCTAAGGCACCCTCACAAAGCAACTTCTCCATCGCTCCCAGTGTTTGTCTCAAACACTGTAAGAGGATGCAAGTCTGACAACACACACAGAAACAGACTGCTAGGGGTGGCAGCGGACCCTGAGGGTCGTCTAGTCCAACCCCCAACACGCTCACACACAGAAAACACATGAAAATACCCACTTTTGGCACAATATAAATACTCCAAAAGAGAAAACAAGGGTAGTTTCTTGTGTGTCACAGCTCGTTATTCATCACAGATCAGGATGTTCTACCAGAGAGCCGTTGCTCATGCGACGGCAACCCTGGCTCTAGTGAGGAAAAGCATGCTTGAAGGTTGCGAGAGGGGACAGAGCGGTCGGTGAGACTGCATGTTTAGGTACTTAGGCGTTTAATTTAGCTGGCTCAGAAACGATGTAATGCCTTCCTGTTGCTAAACACTGCCATGTGTATCTCTGGCACGCAGATTAAAAAAAGGAGGGTGTGACCATTAAAAGAACATGTCCTGAGATTTCCTTCTTCAGGGGGCATAGGTTAAAATGGAAAAGCTGATGTGTGTGTAGATCAGGAACACATGTGGTAATGAGAACAAACAGCAGCCAACAGGCAGCCAGGGAGGACTTCACCAGGCACAAAGTTGGGAAAATAGTCTCTACGGGAGAGGGAGCAGAGCAACAGGCTTTCACTTTGAAATCGGTAGGTTTAGCCAATTCTGCTAAGTCTTCGTAATTATTTAAGTGCTCATAATTAACTCTGGGTTTTAAAACTTGTTTGAACTGGAAAGCAGTCTCTCCAGTAGTGATAATCCTAATAAATCCAAGTTTAGCCTGAATACCAGTTTCTACCTGTAAACAAATCAGAGGTGATCTTAACGCATGCAAGAAGATCTGTGTGTGCAGCAGCCGAGTGGAGTAAAACAGCGCTGCTACCTGATGTGTGAAGGCTTCATCTTAAGGTTATGAAATACTTTTGTCTCCTGCCTACCTACTGAAAGTGGACACCAACAGCCAGTCTCCTACGCAGGCCGAATGCTGCTGGAGGATCTGATCCTGAATCAAGTTTTCCTTGATTTCTTTGGAGATGAACAGAACACTTAACACAGCAAATCACAGATCATGTAAAGCTAAGAAATGTAACCCAGCTGCGAATAACATTCCTGTGGATGAAATGCATCTGACACACCAGAGGCAGGTCCCCAAAACGTGGATTCAATTCAAATAGTCTTTCTCAGCCCCTTAAGACTCATTCCTTGACACAGACAGGGAAGTTCACAGTTACATATCACACAGCACTGAATTTTCAAGTGTAAAGTCATACCAAAATCTTGATAAATTATCGTTGATGTTGTAGGTGAGCAGTCGGTCAGGAACATCGTTACAGGTGCCCTGCACTGCTAACACATGTGGTGCTAGGGCAAAGGGGACGTCACTCAGGAGATCTGACATGAAAGGGATGCTTTCCAAGTTTGAACTCCTTTCATTTCCAGCCTCTGCACTTGACACAGTCAGCTGCGATCGGTCCCCCGTATTTGTCTAAAGAGAACAGAAGAGAAGGCGTTTAGATACTATAAACCAGGCAGCTTGGACCTAGAGCAACTGCAAAAAAGCAAACAAACAGAGCTGGATCCAGACCCAGCTCCAGTACCAACTCTCAATACATGTCAATGGGATTATGTGGGTCACAGGGACTTCACTTAAGGCTACACTAGCAAGATGTTCTGGAATTCTTAGTGAGATCTCCCCACCTAGTGTTACTTTGCATTTACAAACCCCAGACTCCTCGTCATGATGTCCATCCTGTTTAGGGAAAACTGCTCTGTACAGCTCCTTTCACAAACTGAGGAAGCTCTACCTTTCGTTCTCCCCGTGCCTTTTCAGGGGTTGTCCCACAAAGGCATGACTGTGATGAGATAAAACCCCTCCTATCCCAGTCATTTCAAAGGATTAATGATATTGCTTCCCAACTGGAAATGGAATTGCTAGCCTGGCTGTTGAGGTCTGTTAGAGATGGCAATATATGCACTGCCAAACACGTGCCTTGTAGAAACCCCCCCTAACAAGCCTTAACACAGTCACTACACCCCCCTTACCTAACCCAGCAATGAAGTACAAAAACCTCTCTCCTGCAGACCACAATTTACAGCAGATAGGATGTGCTGGATCCAAGAGACTTGCTAATTTCGATCTTAACCTACCAGTATGACTTCATTAAGCCTCTGTCTTAAAAATTCTGCTGGTTTGAAACCAAAGTATTTAAATTATTTACAACTAAAACATTCAACAAGTATTTACTGTGTCTCTAGAAATCAAATCTAACTTGTTTTACTACAGCAACAGAATGCTATGCAAATGGATAGCTTTCACGTCATGCCCAGGAACAAGATGTTTATTACATGGATTTCTATTTTGTGCAAGCATACATGCAGAAACATTGAGTGATTTGTTCAAAAGTGCTTAACAAGTCATGTCGGAGCCAAGAACATCAGACATGAGTTTCTGATTACAGTCCCGATTTCTTTCAACCCTCTATGCTCAGCACACAGCCAGAAAAATCCAAAGCTTACACTGTTATCAGGGAAGGGAGAGCCCTGAAAACTCGAAATGCCAATTTGGTGCTCGCCTGATCATGAGTTAAACAGACCTAGCCGCACGGAGGCTGCTTTGCTTTCATCCTAAATTACTCCGTGGCTTTTAGGAGAGTTATGCTCCTTAAGATCTGCCCTGTGCTGGAGCTGACTATTACAGATCGAGCTGTCACCGAGAACCTGAGGTGGTGGCTGTTTGACAGTTCTGCTGGAGGTGAGGTGGTGCTGATGTGTGCTTTCTAGCCTGGAAGTGTGTTCACACGCCTATGCATTTGGCCACTTAGGAGGAAACTCTATCTCCTTCTAAAGGAAGGACTGAATTTGACCTCTTATCACAGGTGACAGAGAAAGCTTGATCCTCCAGAAGCTACTGGGACCGAAACAGTGGTGCCGCACACGCTGAAATGGTCCCTCCTTTTGTTTACACTCACAATTACTAGAAATCTTAAGACAGAAATCTTAGGATCAACTGCCCAAGACCCCTCACTGTAATGTTACAGGGTAATTACAATTTCCTTGGAAGTTTTAATAAAAGGAATGACTGCTAGATGTAACTACTGACATTACTGGTTATGATCCCAACCAAGAGTACTGAATCAGCTCTGCAGAGAAGGAGACTCCACAACCCCCGTGGGCAGCCTGGTCCAGGGCTCCGGGACCCTCCCTGGGAAGAAGGTCCTGCTGAGATTGAGAGGGAACCTCCGCTGTTCCAGCTGGCACCCAGTGCCCCTTGTCCTGTCCCCAGATGCCCTTGAGCAGAGCCTGGCTCCATCCTCCTGACACCCACCCCTCACAGATTGAGAGACAGGAATGAGGTCCCCCCTCTGCCTCCTCTTCTCCCAGCTCCAGAGCCCCAGCTCCCTCAGCCTCTCCTCATCAGGGAGCTGCTCTCATTCCTTCATCATCTCCGTTGCTCTACGCTGGACACCCTGCAGCAGCTCTGTGTCCTTCTGGAACTGAGGGGCCCAGAACACACAGAACATTCTTTAATGTTGATATTTATCTGACCTCCCCTAAGACTTCAATTATGTTGTTAAATTTGTAGCTGCTATAAACTCAAAACCTTCCCCTAATTTCCACTCTGCACTGATTTGTTGCGTTCCCTCTTGAAAGAAATAACCAGCGAGACGTTTATGGAGGTGCTGGCATTTGCCTGTGTTACAGCAGCCCCATATCCTGAGCGGGAGAGCGGAGCCAGAAAGCCCCAAATGAAAACCAGAGAAAGGCTACATCCAGGAATCAATTAAACAAGACCTTCAAAGACCCTTCTTCCTCACTCTCACATTCCTGGGAAATATGAGCCTTGACTTGCTGTCCTATCCCGCTCGCCCAGATGATAATCAGAAATCCTTAGAATCTAATGCTTGTTTTATTTCCTGAATTCTACTTTTATGAACAGCTGTTTCTACCTTAATTGTCCCACAAGCTGGATTAACTCAATTGCTATTGCAAATCAGGCTATCAGGCAGCAAAACTAACATCAAAAAAGAAAACTTAATAGAGTAAAAGCAATCTTAGATCTTCCTTTTTCTTCCAAAACTTAAAGTTGTCAGAAGTTGCCCAAGGGGCAGCCCCAGAATGAGAAACCCCTTCCGCGCACCGCACGCCCCACGTGCTGACAGTGACAAAGAGTCAGCTTCACTTATTCGACTCCCACTCCACATTTCAAAGCAAGGCTGCAGTGAGGAATGATGTACTCCATTCGAATTATCTTCTTGTTAAGCATCTCTTCAGCACGCCCGATCTCTGCATACCGCCGGCGAGATTCTGAACTGTCTGTGGATGGCAATGGTGCTTGAACAGTCAAAGCTGTGCCACGCAGCCCTGAAAGGGCTGGGCACAACACAGCGCGTGAAAGTCAGAAACAAAGGCGAGCATCAGGTCAGTAAAGCAATTGCCCTAATTTGATCTTGGGGCCAGTGGTCTTTGGGTCCAACAGGAGTTGGTTCCCATAGGACAAGATCAGTTTAGGGCATAAATGAAGCATAGAATGTGATGGGCATGAAGGGACCTTTAAGGGTCATCTAGTCCAACCCTCCTGCAGTGAGCAGGGACATCCCCAACTGGATCAGGCTGCTCAGAGCCCCATCAAGCCTGACCTTGCATGTCTCCAGGGATGGAGCTCCTACCAACTACCTGTCTGGGCAACCCATGCCACCCTCATCGTCAAGACCTTTTTTCTAACATCCTATTTCAGTCTCCCCTGCTCCAGTTTAAAGCCACTGCCCCTCGTCATATTGCTGTGCACCCTTGTGAACAGCCCTCTCCAGGCTGAACAATCCCAACTCTCTCAGCCTGTCCTTGCAGGAGAAGTGCTCCAGCCCTTTGATCACTTTCATGGCCTCCTCTGGACCTGCTCCAACAAGTCCACATCTTCTTCTGTTGAGGGGCTCCAGAGCTGGATGCAGAACTCCAGGTGAGGTCTCACCAAAGAAGAGTAGAGGGGCAGAATCACCTCTCTTAGTCTGCTGGCCACGCTTGTTCTGATGCAGCCTTCTGGGCTGCAAGCGTGCACTGGTAGCTCACATCCAGCTTTTCATGCACCAACACATGAGAAAAGGACCATGAGAAGTGCTGTTCTTTTGAGGTTCACTCAAAAGTTCCATCAGCACTGCCCCCAGGTACTCAAGGAGATCGTTATTTCTATCTGGGAGAACAGAAGTGGATGGAAGGAGGAGTGCTGGGGACCTTGCAGGAGCTCCCTGCTGTATCCAGACGGCTTCTGGTCACCTCTCTCTCAACAGAAATGCAGTGAACAGATCGGTAACACCAGCTGAACACTGCTGTTGTCAGTGGTTGCAACAGGACAGACTTCAACGCTTGAAGCTTCAGGCTAAGATCGAGTCCTCGGAGAGGCTTTTAGAGACAAGAATGGCTGTCAGTGGAAATCAGCTTTCTTGTTTGCTCTGGGTCCCTCTTTCCCAGCTCCTTAGGACTCATTGTGCGAAACAGCAGCGATTTCTCTTTCTGCTTCTGCTACCTGTACAAACTTTGTGTGACTAATAGGCAGCAAGGTTTTCCCCATTTATCACTAGTGCTGTCTAGGGTAAAACAGAACCAGATTTTAAAGTAAGCATTTAAAGACTATTTTCACTTATTTGTGACAGGCGGTTTAGATATCTTCCCTTCCCATTTTCCTCTTAAAGATGCTTTTCAGCTGCTCCTTACACTAGCACACAGCCAAGGTCAGGTTAATGTTGCTGAAATCTTAAAGAAAAAGATTCTAAAGAGAGGTTGAAAAGTACCTCTGACATGCTACGATTCCACGTGAACACAGCAAAGCTCCCCACAGGGGTTTGTAGTTTATTTCTGTAGCACGTATGCTGAAAGACTCAGAAGTTCATTAAAATGGCTACAGTAAGTAAACGGCAAGCCAGGAGATCCGTAATTGAAAATGCAGGCAGATCCAGACACCCAGCAGCGTGTCCCACAGCCACACTTCTGTCATCAGCAGTGAGGTCAATACATTGCAGAATGAACAGGGAAGTCTGATGAACGTTTGTTAGGGATTTGTTCTGTAGCCTCATCCAAAAGCAATGAGTTCTTGTGTTTATTTTGCTGCTACCTGACGTAGCACAGAACTCAGATGTTTTCCTATCTAGTCAGATCACCTATTAAGAATTCGTTTCCTGTAAAACTCCAACTGCATATTGAAATTAAAGTATTGAGGTAATCTTTTCTCATTTAGCAGCTACATTTGGACAGTGTTGTTAGTGACAGCAAGATCTGAGTTTCTCTTTACCAACTCAAGTAAAAAAAGTCCTAAAGACTTTCTGGGTAGCTGATGTCCCACACAGGAGCACCTTAGACACAATGGTTCTGGCCTCCAAGCCATCACCTCTTGTTCCAAATGCCTTCTATCCACAGCAATGCCCCACACTGTGAACACCATCAGGCCGTGCTGGCACACAGCCTCATCCGGCGATGTGTGATCCGCACTGCATGTTAGATCAATTTCAATATTTGGAAAGCCCTGAAGGGATGCTCCCAGAGCGAGGATGAGAGACCAATCAATTTGTTGACAGGAGCAAAGTGAACCAGCATTACTGGCTTTTAATGCACCCACATGTGTTTGGCCAAGAGATAGAGGATAATCAGTAGTTTTATCTGGAGATTAAGCTAGTCAGATCCCAACATTACAGAAAGGCTATGAAAATGTGATGGGAACATCTGGGCACCCAGCTAGAACGCTGCTTGCCACAAATAACCATCTGATGTAGCTGAGCAAGGGAACACAATTAGGTCAGCCTAACAGCGAGTCTCTGCCCAGACTGAAGAGGAGGCATGGAAATGGTGCTTCTGGGTACTCTCGGGAGTGGATGTCCCTTCAATAAAGCCTTGCTCTCAAAATGAACAGGACCTCTTACCTGATGCCTAAGGAAGCTGTTCTTTACATCCATTTAGGGTCCTTCCACAGCAGCTTAACTAAGAATGCTTTCAGTGAGCACACCATCTGCCAATTCAGCTATCAAAATATTCTATTTTGACGGAATATCTCAAAGTATTTCTAAGTTATTTAGATATTTACCCAAGGCAGGGCCCACCAGACAAGCACAGATAATTTCACGTTTGCGTCAGGAAATGCGGGCTTTCTATCTGCTGTGCTTTCCGGTTTCAGTAGGAAATTGTGAAAGGACAGCACTGGAGAACCAAACCAGAACTGCTGCATTTCACAAATCGATGCCCTACGATGCTAAGCATCGCAGCAAGGTAGATCATTATAGGTCAGCTGTAACAACAACACATCGATGAGATAATTATGGATTAAGCAATCCCTCGGGGGGATTCCCTCTTGTCCTAGAAACCATCTAACAAACTCCTTGGATAGAAGGCAACAGCTATTCAGTATTTGAGGGAGAAACTGGGCTGTAACGGAGGGAAAAACCCAAAAAACATAGAGTAAAAGCAAAACATGGATCTTCACTCCAAAGATGGCTCTCTTTTGGTTGTTTATTTTATTACACTTACTGCTGCAGTTTTCACCCATTAAATCTGCTGACATCTGTTGGCTGAGGAGCACATGTCAGATTATCTAGAAGTACAACATCAGATCGACATGAGCTGCTTCTTAAGGTGACAGTAGGAAGACACTAAACACAGCAGCAATTGCCAGAGACATAATTATTTTTGTTGATGTATCTCACATCAGTTTGATAATCCCAGGTGTCCCGGACACCAGACATACAATAATCTTGGTAAATCCTAACGCACAGCCATACCATCTGTCAAAAACACTTTTCTATGTCTCCTAAAGAAGAGCCACATAATTGCTCTCACAGTAGGACAAAAATACATGGTTGTGCTAATTTGCTTTACAAATGGAACAGTTCATTACTGAAAATAACCCCACCACATTACTGGGGTTTCTAGCACTCTTCATATATTACAACTAACCTTTCCATTCTGCTCTCTTCTATAGCCTTAAACTCCCGGTGAAAGCTGATAAAGATTGAATTATGTGGAAACTGCAGTACAGTAATGGAAAACTCACACGCACCAGAAAATTCGCCCACTCCAGTATCTCTGCTACGATGGTGCTGCAGTTATAATTAGCAGGTTTGTATTTCCCAGTCACAAAGAGACTAATTTAAGTTCTTGGCCCTACTGAATGCTAAGCGCTTTGGCTCCAATCCAGAGAAGCACTTAAATACAACTGTGACTTTGAGTTCAGGAGCATGAAGGGACTGCAGCAGGGTCACACACGCTGGGTGAGGCCCACGATACTCATTACCCTGCTGGACAACTCATCTTAGGGCTGAGTTGGCAACAGGAGAAGACCCTCCATCAGTACTCACCAAGAAGCCTGGAGGAGCCTGAGGGGGGACCTCATCAGCGTTTATAAATAGGTAAAGGGTGAGGAGGAGGGAGCCAGGCTCTTCTCAATAGTGTCTAGTGACAGGACAAGGGGCAGTGGGAACACAGGAGCTTCCGTGTAAACATCAGGAAACCCTTTTTCACTGTGAGGGTGAGAGAGCCCTGGAACAGGCTGCCCAGAGAGGTTGTGGAGTCTCCTTCTCTGTCAACATTACAAATCCATCTGGATGTGTTCCTGTGTGACCTTCTCTAGGTGGTCCTGCTCTGGCAGGAGGGTTGGACTAGACGATTGTTTGAGGTCCCCTCCAACCCCTCCACGTTCTCTGAGTCTGTAAGTTGGAGAGGACACTCCACATGGGACTGTTTAAAGCAGGAGCTTCTGTTCCCCTTCCCTACAGCAGAAGATAAAATGTTTGGACTGAAGCTGGCCTTTAAGAACACCCTTCCTCCAACAAGTTTCTAAACAGCTGCAGTTCCTCAAACATACACGCAACAGCAAAACCCCTTAAAACGTGACAAACTGCAGGCAGGGCAGTTGTGACAAGAGCTGTTGCGTGTCGCTAGTTGCGGCAAGATGTTGTTGCAAGCTTGAATTTGTGCACTAGCTCAAGAAAAGTATGCAACATTCTACGATTCTAAGATTATACGAAGATCCAGCAGTGCCTGAGTGAATGGGAAATCCCAAAGACATCAGTTGCCCAACAACACTCCAGAAGAGGTTTCCTTCAGAAAGTCAGCCTCAGCCCCATGTCCCTGTTGAAGAAGTGCCCCATGCACAAGGCGTTACTCCGTTTTTCCAATCACATTTCCATGTTCCACAAAGTGTACGTCCAACAAGTTGTGAAAAGATGGTTTCCAGCAACTGAAAGAAGCAGCTGAAGAACCAAAACGCCTTTCTGTTCAGCTCAGCATGACTAACATCTGACAGTATTCTGCAGCCTAACGTATTGCTCTCAGCATTTCCCAGCACAACCATATGCAGGGTGCTGAATGGACTGAGAGCAGCCCTGAGGAGAAGGACTTTGGGGTGATGGCAGATGAGAAGCAAAACATGAGCCAGTAGCCCAGAAGATCAACCCTATCCTGAGCTTTATCAAAAGCTGCATCACCAGAAGGTCAAGGGAGGTGATTCTCCCACTCCACTCTGCTCTTCTGAGACCCTCACCTGGAGGACTCTAGTGATAGGACAAGGGGGATGGTTTCAAACTAAAGGAGGGTAGATTCACACTGGATCTTAGGAAGAAGTTCCTCACTATAAGAGTGGTGAGGCATTGGAACAGGTTGCCCAGAGAGGCTGTTTCTCCCTCCCTGGAAGTGTTCAAGGCCAGGCTGGATGGGATCCTGGGCAGTCTGGTCTTGTGCAAGGAGTCCCTGGATGTTCTCTGAGGACCCTCTCAACCTAAGCCCTTCTGTGATTCCATGATTCTATGCTGTATTTATCAGGTATTTTTGTTTTAATGTTAACAACTGTATTTTTTTAATTAATGTTGTGTCTCAGTGACATACTGAACCACAGAATGTCTTTGGTTCAAGGAGACCTCTAAGACCTGTGACCCAGCACTGACAGGTCATGACTAAACCAGTTCTCCAAGGACCAGGTCCACACATTTAAATACCTCCACAGATGGTGACTCCACCACCGCCCCGGGCAGCCTGTTCCAATGTTTGATAACCCTTTTGGTGAAGAAATTTGTCCTAACAAGCAGCTAAACCTCTTCTGGTGCAGCTTGCAACCTTGTCCTCCGGTCCTATCACTCACCACCTCCGCGTTTCAACGCTCTTTCTGTGAGTTATTATTGATCTATATTGAACAAAACGCATTCCCAGTTTTGCTAAATTGACAGACTTCTCCCACCAATGCAGGAAAATACACTCAGCACTGCGAACAGGCAGACTGCCTTCCTAACGGCCAGAATTACCCACTTACTTTCTGCGATTCTCAGCGACGTTATTTAATCTGTTAAACTGAGAACCCCTCTGAGTAAACATGAAGTCCAAATGCTGAAATCTAGACCGGAATTAATAACATAGTGCCAAATGCTGCCTCTTCACTTAACTGATGTTGATGCAAGCTAGCTCATGGAAGTGTTTTTGTGACATCCATCCGTCTTTTAATAGAAGGGTTAAAGGAAACCTTCATTTTCACTGTAATATCTGCTATTTATTTTGAGATTGTTGCTTCTTTCCTTTAACTGATAAACACTTCAAAGCTACTCGAGTCCCTGTTTTACTGACATTCCACAGACATGAGAAAGCACTGACACTGCGGTAACAGGGGGCTCACGATGCCTATCGAGAACATCACAGCCAGGAAAAGTCAGCCTGTGCAGCGGGTAACCACAACATCAGGGCTGCCTCAAAATTGCAGGACTTCATTGAAACACACCCTGGCTCAGGCAGGCACGGATCCAGAAGTCAGACTGAAATGCTGTGATTAATTATAACTAATTTATATTTCCACATTACGAGAAGAGAAACCCTTTGTTACTTACGGCATTGAAGATTCCTGTATCACAGTTTTTCATTTGAAATTTAAGAGAGTCTACAGATCACACACAGATGTTGACTGCTCTTAAAGATGCTCATGATCACACACACCTCTGATACAGAATCACAGACTCACAGGGTTGGAAGGGACCTCCAAAGGTCATCTGGTCCAACCCCCCTGTAGCAAGCAGGGCCATCACTCTCCAGACCAGACTGCCCAGAGACCCATCCAGCCTGACCTTGAATGTCTCCAGGGATGAGGCATCCACCACCTCTCTAGGCAGCCTGTTCCAGGGATCCACTGTTCTCAGATAGAACTCTTTCCTGATGTCTGACCTAAATCTCCCCTTTTCCAGCTTAAAACTATGACCCCTCATCCTATTGTTCCATGCTCTATTGAACAATTCTTTCCAAGCTTTCTGAGAGGCCCCTTTCAGTACTGGAAGGTCACTATAAGGTCTCCCCTGGGGCCTTCTCCTCTTCAGGCTGAACAACCTCAACTCTCTCAGCCTGTCCCCAGTGCAGAGGTGCTCCAGCCCTCTAATCATTTTTGCTGCCTTTGGACCTGCTCCAACAGGTCCTCAACCTTCTTGTGTTGGAGGCTCCAGAACCAGATAGGAACTCCAGGTGAGGTCTGACCACTGCAGAGTAGTGACCAAGAGACTTAGAGGTAATAAATATTATAAATGGCACTCAGAAGAGAGAGACTGACAGAGAGAGTTGTTTCCAAGGTCGGATAGGAGAGATCAAGTCTAGGTAAAGCAAAACAAAATGCCCCTCAACAGCAGAAAAAGCCCAAGCCTTTGCAGTTTTACCCTGCAAATACAGACAACTACATGCCAATGGAGAACAGGCTCCTGCTCACTTGCACTGACAAGAAAATACGCAGAACTGTGATTAGAAATTCTCTTTGGTGTACATGGATTAAACACGAAATCCACTAGATGAAGAAAAGGAAATCCAAATGCACAGCCACAGCACACGGTACTGAAACAGAAAGCAAACAGACAATACAGACAGCTCATTATGCTCAGACATGTACAGCATGTAACATAATGGGAGCTGCGGAAATGAATTGCTTGTGTAAATGTTTGATGTGTTCTGTCACTACTCACCACGCTAATTCTTCACCATTCAATAAATTCTAGCTACTGTGTCTGAAATCAGCTGCTACAGAAACCTCATCGGTTTGCAGAACGGAACACTCTCCTACCTGTGGAGCTTGATTGTATGTCGGTCCGGCATCCGGGAATGGAGCTTTATCCTTTGAATCTCTGCTCTGATCAGCAATTGTGTCACCTAGCAAAGTAAAAAAATACTTATAAAGTCACCCCAATCCTTCATATTTTATGGAGAGTAAGAAAAACTCCCGAGTCTTCCCAAAACAAAACTGTACAAATCCCTGGGAAAGGGGGAACCTTCTTTGCACATCTGTGTTCTGTGATTCTGAACAGGAGGGAAGAGGAAAACTGTGAGACATGAAAACTGTGAGGAATGGATGTCTGTCCGTTAGTTACAGAGAGAAACTCCGAGCAAAAGAAGATAAAAATAAAAAAGCTAGGCCCCTATTTCTGCATATTTTAGGATCAGCAAGCTGTGATACAGGCCATGTCCTGAGGACATATGATTTGGTTCATTCCCAGCGC
Organism: Upupa epops; assembly: GCA_013397515.1. Lineage (NCBI taxonomy): Eukaryota > Metazoa > Chordata > Aves > Bucerotiformes > Upupidae > Upupa > Upupa epops. Next base: position 204,216 of record VZRI01009846.1, read on the forward strand.
TGCAGATCGCAGCAATAAACTAGAGACAGAAGTATTTAAATTGATTTTAAAAGCAGAAGGAACTTTATTAACCTTAACAAAAAATCCCAGCATTTGTTTCTCAGATACTGTAAAACAAATACCCACCTAGTCTGTCTCCTCCTATCATCTTTTTGGACTACCTCCTTCTGCTGCTAGTGCCACTCAGTCAACAGTTCGTAAGAGAAGTCACCTTAGAAAGCTGAAAGAGGCAGTTGCGTAGTTTACTGGTTTATTTTTATTTGAACTGATGCTGCTTTCTGTAACAGAGTGTTTTGGAAATCTGTTCCCTGACAGCATCCTGGAGCAACAATTATAAATGAAAGGGTTCATGTTACTGTGGTTTAACTCCTTTAACAGCCTTCTTTTTTCAGCTGTTATGTTCCACTTTCTCCACGGGTTTAGCTAGAGCGCCTGGCAGAAGCTGCAGAGGGGAGCTTCTCCCATGTCCAGTTAGCCTGGAAGCTGGTGACACCCAGGTCCGCGCATGTTTGCTCCGTGCTGTCACCAGCCCCCAGGGACTGCCTGCTCAGGTCCCCACGGTACAAGGCAGTATTTGGTGAAGCATCTTATGAAAACAAGCAGCAATATTTAGTCATTGGCTATGCTTTAAGACAGCCAAATATTATTCCCACCAGAATATTCTGAGAATCGTCAATAAATTACCTTTGTTCCATGTTTTTAGTGTCTATTAGTTCCACCAACGTCTACACTTTTCAAGATCTCTTCTGGAGCTGAACAATGCCTCTCAGTTACCAGTGACTCTCTACACCAAATATCCTAGAGCACTTGTATTCACATCCTCTTTAACAAGAAAAAAGAGGGAAAGACCAAGATAGGGAGCCAGTCAGGGTCCAGTTCCACCCCACAGCATTTGTAAGCCCCTATGCGATAAGGTAAGTAAGAGCCATGAAAGCAAACTCTATCAAACCCCTCGTGTACATTTGTAATGAAATAAAGAGGACTGCAAAGAGAACTCTTTAGAGCTCTTGGAAGTGCACCCTGCAGTGAAAGGTTGTACAGCTTTAGGGAGGCACGGAAGTGGTTATGAGCTGCATGAAGAGGACAGTAAGATGCTGCAGATGAGCGTGCAAACAAGTTTAAGCTGTGCCACGTTTAGGCTCAATCAGTTTCTCCAGCAGTAGGGCTGCTGAAGCACTTGAACAAGCTAAGGAATTATGGCTGAACCAGTGGGCCACTTCCAAAAGATTTCAGAGGCAGGTTAAAGGAATGTCCGTCATCAGTGGTTTCAGTCTTGCAAAGATAAGCAAGATGAACGAGCTTTTGTCTTCCCTGCTAGTCCTACATTCCATGAAGGATGCAGCAGGACAGACTCTATGTAACAGCCCTCCCTAGAACCAGGATTTGCGAAGGGAATTTATGCTGGCTGCATTGAGACTTGTGAAGATGTGAGTGGAGTGCCGAAAGCTGGACTCATCAAGTGTGTAAGGGAAGAGCAGCACAGCCAGACAGTAGCCAAGGGACAGCTAATTGAAGTCAGTGAGATTATTCATATTGCAGAAGGCTGGGTGTAGGCACAAACATACTGAGAGTTACACTGGAGAGTTAAAAAACACAGGGATGACTTTTGACTCCCTGTCTTTGCATACCAACACTCTGAAATCACTTAACAGTTTCTCTGTATGAAAGAAACTGAAAGACTAAATTCACGCATGTTAATGCCACCCGGAATGCACTGTCTTTCCATGTCCGTAGTTGAAGTTAGCAGAATAAGATGGAAAAAAAGAAATGAAAAAACAGAGAAGCATTTGTTTGAAACCAGGCCTAAAAGGCCAAAAATACGACTATGTTCACAGGAAAAGAAGACTAAAGCCAGCTCATTCAGAGGGAACTTGAATTTTTTCACTTAGAACTTTCACATCCAACTCCCAGAGGTCCTAAGTTCTGAAGGAGACCAAAATGGAGCAACGTTTAGAGTGTTTCACAACTCAAATTGCTTTTGTAACTTGAACTTTAATGCACAACTCTTCTTTGCTAAAAAAAAGCAAACTGGCAAACTTCTACAGCCTGCCACATGTTCAGGCATACCGTCCTGCACGGATAAGCCATGAATCTTTGTACAGACTGTTAATACTTGAGTGACAGCAGTGAAAGGGAGCTGCACACACACCAGAGATGCTCACTAGCCCAGAATAGCTTTCCAGCTACATCAGTATTTTTGGTGTACTTCTTCCACTGCTTTCAATCTCAAATATCCAAACAGATTAGTCACCCTTACTTCTTCAAGCCCAAATAATGAATCTCACACACCTCCCCAGCTTCAACAGTTCCCAGCACCACTTAGCTTGCCAGAGCTGACCCAACTTGTTTAGACACATTATTTCTGTTCAGCTTGCCTTGTTTTCTCATTGACATGAAATTCTAATCTCTTCCCTTAACTGGAAGTCATAGTTTCCCTTCCCTCTGCAGGCTTGGTCTTTCAAAAGCTTCTCTCTGATCTGGCTTTTCCTCTTCTCCACCACAAGCCTGCAGTCTCCCGTCTACTGTCGTGTTAGGAAAGCGGACGAAGATAAACACTGAACAGACAGACATCCCATAACAGCACAGACCTGTAGCAGCAGGAACTCATGTGGGTTCTTTTGAGCACTTGACACCTTGTGGTTGACAGTTTTCGAGTGGAAAGAAGAGAACTAACAGCCCAATCACTCCTCCCTCGAACACCCTGAGAAAACCCCAAATGATTCCCCTTACGAACCCTGATGTAAGGGGATGTAACTGTAACTCAGCAAAACGAAGCAGCCGAAGTCTAGGTCTGCAAAACAATCACAGACAGGCCCAAAGAATTGGCGTTGCACTCATAGTCAGATCCATATTTCTCCTTTAACTGAGCTTGTGCTGGATTTACACCAAGTTCCTCTGATATCTTCTTTTTCCAAGAACTGCAGCCAGGTGTTGCACAGCAAAGAGATATCCTGTCCAGTCGTCAGCTTGTACAACACACACCTCCCCTCAGACCTCACAGGTTTTGGTTTCTTCAGAAATCTGTGCTCAGCTGCCTATGCAGACCTCAGTGAACTCATGTATAGAAAAGTTCAACCACAAGCTTGGCTTCTACTCAACAAGGAAGTGGTGTTCCTATTTATACCCTTTCCTCTTCCAGCACTTTGGTATCCTCAGGCATTTCAAAGCCTAGGCCACCCTTAGTTAAAAAAATTAAAACCAATTGTAAATACAGAGTCTCCAAGAACTAAGTGGTTAGACCATTTGTCCTGGTCTGTGGAAGGATCCTGTGAGACGGCAAGGCATGTGCAACCCAGCGAGCTACAAAACACAAGGCTTTCCAAGTGGCACCTTCAGCTTCGAAAGCGAGACAGCTATTGTCCATTGGATGATCTTCACGATCTCTCCCAAGCGCAATGATTCTCCGACACTAAGGGCTTTAGAAATCTTTGCTACTGAGCACCGAATCACAAAATATTTTGGGTTGGGCTCTTTAAAGATGTTGCACTGTACACAACTAGAGCACACTGTAAGAAAGCGTAGGCGATTTGACACTACCCACTGGTGATTAACAGGCCACTCAATGAGTGATCTGAATCAAATAATGCACTGGCAAGTTGCTATCTTCTTTGTTAGGAGGGATGGCTGTTGATGGATAAGTGGCTCTTCAGTTGAAAAGGGAACGAGTCCTGTAAACCCTACGTATTAATCCTCGTTAGTCTCCGTGTGCACATGGCCAAGACATAATAGCCTTACAAGAATATGTACACTTGGCAAAACGATGAAGTCATCCTAGGTTCAGGTCACCTTCTTGTGGTTTCATATTAAAGCTTTCCGTATCAACAGCAGTTTCATTTCAACAAGCTAATAATACCCCCCTAAAAATCCAACGTATCAGCAAAAAGGATCCTCCACAGCTGCAACTTTCAGCAAAACAAGAGTTTAAGAGTTTATGCTGCATAAGGGTGAGTGAGGAGGACTGTCCAAGCCCATGCTAAGGCATTGGTCTGTGTCAGGCTAAGCAGGCACACAGTTAAGTCTTCTGGCAGCATTATACTGAGTTTCAACAGTGTCTTTACAGGTGGGGTGTAGAGAAGCCTACAAAGAAATCTTTGACTGGAGGCAGAGTTTGCCAGTATCTTCTCAGATGACTGGGAGGAACCATGAGAAAAAATCTATACACACCCTGCAGAGTGAGAATCATGACAAACTGATTTCTTCAGACTTGTAAAAGACAGGGGAACCTCAACAATGTAAACATTCTCTTCTCCATTTAAACACTCGATGCCACGAGGTTCAGCCCTTTCCTAGTTGTGAGCAAATCCAACTACAGCACATGTCACTGAAGTGGGAGTGGCAGGCCAACTGGCCACCCAGTTTCATTTTGGTAGCCCAGCCTTCTGCAGGGCACCTCAATGTAACATCTGAAATTTCTTCAGGGTCTTCTCTACCCACATCCCACTATCGCAATCACAGCAAACCCACAGACTGGAAACTCCCATACAGAAAATTCAGTCTCCCCAGACAGAAGCTTTCAGGAGATGGCAACAGAAAACAGTATCAGAGGATCAGAGGCTGCTGTAGTCTCAGTATCTGCCAACACACACACTGCTAAGTTTGCAAAAGCCTTCTATTTTTGTTCATTTTTGTGTATTCAACTTCTTAGAAGTCTGACTTCTTTCAAAGCTTTTCTGGATGCTAAAACAACGAACACTTAGGAGTTTAAATCCAATGCCAGGTCCAACCATTTCGCTGAGGCTCAATTATTCCAGTGACCCCAACCCCCATTTATATGGTGTTAAGAGGAGCCCAATTCTTGCAGAACACTGGAGAATCAAAAGTCAAAGTTCCACAGCTAAATTCTGTTGGAAGGAATTCCTGGAGACTACATTCATCCAAACCTGAGTTCAGTGTAGGGCTAACTTCAAAGTAAAACTATGTTTCTCAGATGCTTCCAAGAGATTTCTGAGTATCTGAAGATGGAGATTTCACAGCCTCTTTAATCTCTCAGCTCTGTCTTTTCTATTTGTTACCTCCAGGTCCATAGTAACGTTCAAAACAAATGTAGAATTCATTCGTTCATGAGCCAGGATCTCCTGTGATGAAATGGTTATTTGGCTTTGGTTTCCACTTATAATTTCATGTCAGGCCTAAAGAAATGCTGAGGCTCAATCTCATTCTGATTGACCGGTGTGACGCATCCACAGGAGTACTCTCTCCACCACTGTATGTGCCAACATGCCTTTCTGCACAGCCCACACAAAATGCCAAAGCCCCTGACCGCAGCATACCTTTCGCTAGATCTCACTTGTCCTTTCTCCTATTTAGAAGCTCTATTCTGGAGTTCATTACGCTGGAAACTGCTGTACCTTTCTTATCTAGCTTTGCTCTGCATGAGCAGGCAAGACGACTTATCAGCGCAGCACATCCTTGGTTCTGAATCAACCAGCATAGCACAGATCCACCTGAGGGCTCACTGCATATTCAATCATTTTCTAATAAGCTGAAAGGAAAAGCCACTCCAGAGAAGTGTGTAAGTCTTCTGACCCAACAACTGTCCTTGCCCATGCCTCAGAGAGATCCTCAAACCTCTTCCTTCGTTCAGCTGACACTGTTCTGTGAATAAGCCCCAAGAGCATCACCCCTAAAATAAAACTCCACAGTGCTGCCTGGAAGGCACGGCTTCGATGCCGTAGGCCAGTCTCTTGACATTCCTAGAGATCTCCAAACCTCCCTGTCATTCACTGTATCTGCCAGTCAAACCCCTTCTCTTCGTATCAAACCAATGGCCAAGAATCCTAGCCCACCACAGATGCCCAGGTGGACCATCCCGGGGAAGCAAATCTACTTTCTGAAAAACAGAAGTTCCCTAAGCTTTTTCATTGTTCCATTTTAGATGCATTGCTTACAGAATCACAAAATAACTCTTCCCCATGACACTGAGAATACTTCACTAGCCTCAGGTAACCACGAGGCTAGCACTCCCTCCTTCCGTTGAATTTCTTATGTGGTCCAAGCAGAGCACCCCTCGGCAGCCCAATGTGATGAGGACAGAGGCTTTCCTAGCCCTTAAAGATGCAGTGTGCTCTGCCTGCCCAGTCTCCTGGTTATGCTGTGTAACCTGCACGTCAGGAGGTCCAGATGCATTAAGATGATTTGCCTGTCAAAACCCGAAGTGCTGATAGCTGAATATTTGCATGGGAAGCGCCACAGAAATGCAAACCATGGCAGGAAACAAACAATGCACATTTCAGCTGGCTTCCTCGGGAATGCCATTGACATGGCCAATCTTCTGTCCTAAGAGCACAGGAAAACCTTAACTGTGGCTGAAACTGGCAGAGAGGACTCAGAGATGTTTAGAGAACACGATCATCTTTATCTGTACAGTAAAAAGAGACCAGGAGTAACACCCTGGCTGAAGGAAAATCCCCACTGCTCTCTGGTCTTTCCAGCCTGCCAGAAGGCCATTTGGCAGGTATTGCTGGGAATAAAGGCAAGGAGGTCACTATATTCATAAAGGGGAACAGTCAGGGCTGTCATAGCACGGTAGAAGGACTCGATAGTCCTCCAGCAGATCCTGGAGGAAGTGAACTTAACTTCTAGGGAATGATGTATTTTATTCGATCTTGATAGCATTTAAAATTTGTTTATCAAGACAGAATTTTTGCATAATGAAAAGGGGAAAATCCCAGAGAAAACTATGTGCATCAGTCCCGTGGGTTACCTGTATTAGGGCCACCTGCATCTTCATCCCACTGCTTCCTGTGGGATGCACTGTGATAAGCAAAAAGGACCAGAAGACCTGCCATATGAGGAATGACTGAGAGAACTGGGTCTGTTGAGCCCTGAGAGAAGAAGGCTTGGGGGGACCTCATTACCATGCACCAGGACATAAAGAGTGGCTGCTGAGAAGATGGAGTCTTCTTCTCCACAAGGAGTCCCACAGAAAAGGGGTGATGGATACAGGTTGATTTCAATGAAATGTCCAAACATTTGCATCTGCACCAAGAAGTGATTTTAACACAGCTCCCGAGAGAAAACAAATGTGTTATGCAATACTTCAGTCATTCTTTACAAGTCCTGCCAGGACTTTGCACCATACTCTTATCACACACAGAGGAAATCAAGCAAGGTCAGAGCCAGATGGAACTTTTATCATGAGCTGTCAACGGCATGGAACTTTCTGACGGCTACGATGACGTCTGCCAAGGGATGCCTCTACTGCACGGCAATTCCTTCCCTAAACTCTGTGCACAAATTGCATTTTCCAGTTGAAACCAAGACATCTCAATTTGTCAAAAACCTCCCCATCACCCCATCAACGAAGCAAAAAAATACCCAGCTCCAAGAGCGCAAAGGTCGACAGGAAGGTTTCAAAAAATACTGTTTCTTGTTTTCCCTTTAGTGAACCACCCACGACCCGAGAGGCTTAGATGCGCTGTGATGGGCTTCAAACACTGCAGCCAGGGTTTCAAGGGCAACCCAGGCTCATGGGCACTGAAGATCCATGGTGGTATGGTATGTCAGCTATACTCACAAGGGCAGCCACACCTTCTAAGAAAAACTCATGTTCAAAGATAAAGGACCGCTCTCTGCCTCAGGCTTTCAAGCTTGCAGCATTCAGCAGACTAGAAGCACTGAAGCTTCTGAACTCCCAAAAAATCCAATGGGCAGACTGTCCCAGGGGCTGAAGCACGCATTTCTCCAGGTTCTGGGGCTCCTTACAGGATTTGCTCAATGTCAAGCTCACAGACAGCTGCACCCTGCACACGTAATTCTTCTGCAGAACGTTTTCATGCAGGAACACGGTTCGAATAGAGAACATATCTGTTTCAAAACACGGCACGCTGAAAGCAGACAAGGCCATCCTGCAAAGAACAAACTGTGTGAGTCTGGTAACTCCCTTCTGGCTACTATTTGAACAACTAACTGTCAGTCGGCCTCTGGTGTGAACACTATTACCTAAGGGTGAGTTTTCACAACACGGCTGAGTCAGGCTGACAGCTTGGTGCTGCCAAAAGGCGCAGTCCTGCCTCTTCCCTCGGCCCCGCTGTTTCCTTTGTGGTAGCTCACAGTCTCTGGAGGTCTTGCAAGCCACAGGAGCTCACTGAACTGGTTAAAAAAGACACACACATACTCCCTTTCTTTCTGGGTCAGTTTTCTACCAGGTTGGTCAAGCATGCCTTCCCTTTAGTGAAGCAATGTTGACTGTCCCTAATGGCCCTCTTGTCCTTGATCTAGAAGCCAGTGCCAAGGATAAGTTGTTCCATCACCTTTCTGGGGATGGAGGTGAGGCTGACCGGTCTATAGTTACCCCCTACAATTTATTTCATTAGGAAGTGGTCCTTTCTGTTACCACCAGCAGGCTGTAGAAGACATGAGATCCCTATGTAGTTCTAGTTCTTCTCTTTTCTGCCCAAGGGTCCAGCAGTGCAACTGGTTTTCTGACTTCTTTTCTCTTCTGAAAATCTTGTATTCATTTTTACTTTTTTAGCCCCAGGGAATCAGACAAGTGAACATCCCCCACACAAGGCTGGCTTGCTGTGTTCAAAGAGTCATCTCTGGAAGCAAACAAGCACAGCTCTTCCAGGGTTTCTGTAAAACGGCTTTAAGGACTGCTACATAATTTTATAAAGTCATTTTCTGAAAAACTTGGCATCTTACTGAGTCAGTGCAAAGAATCCATCCAGGCTTTTCGTCTTTGTACCGTAAGGTCTCGCAATTGCTATAAATTCTGGTTAAGAACAGGAGGAACTGTGAAGATGAGCTCAAATCAATCGTACTGATATTTTTTCCCACCTCTAGCCATTCTCCTTACCGCCACCATTTTGAACTCAGCACCCAGAGAAAAGCACAGACCGACTGCTGTCTCCCTATCAAACAAGCCAACGAACCAGCTCATCCCGTGCACAAAGGGCTGTTACTAGATACCCATTCACCTGGTTGGATATTGGCAGATGAAATTCTAAGTCACGGTGACCTGAACTCCTGTATCTGATAGGCAGCTGCTACAGTAGATGAATGATTTTAACGAAACAAGAGATAATTAAGTTTCCATGATGCAGTGACTGCTCTATGTGCACTCTAGTCAGGAACGTGTCCTGTATTCCGAACCCGAAAGCCTTACACGGTGCTCTGCACACAACCACTATGCACAAAAACTAGCAGGAAAAGAAACCAACCAGCACCATGACACCCCAAAGACACAGCCTCTGCCTGCACAACAACTGGCTTCGTATCTTCTTTGAGAAGAGGTGAGGACAGGCTTAGTGCCTAGAGGATGGACACTGTACATGACTGTCGTCACACCAAGTCAACACTGTGAAAAGGAACAGCTCTGCCTGTCCTCTCTAGTCTGGGCTGCTCCTGCCATTCTCTTCTGTTCCGAGGTTTGCCTGGCTCCTCAGGGTATACACGCAGCTGTCTAATCCACAAGAACTGTTTGTGCTGACTGAATTTGTTCTCACTCTAGTAAGCAGCCCTGGATCCCTGTCAGGTGTCTAAGTATCATTGAGCAAGGAGATACTAAAAGGCAGTGGAGCAGCTCACCAAAGCCCAAGGACACATCTCCACCCATGCAGCCCACCCTAGTCTTTCCTGTATCTGGTTCCATCGTTCAACCCCTATGAACCAGTCCACCTTAGCAAAACAGCCCCAAACTAATCCAGAACAAAGTTCCCAATTAAATTAAATGGCAAAAGATTCTGAAATGGGATGAAGAAACCAGTCCTCCTTCCACAGGGGCAAAAGACCAGCCCAGCTATGTGCAGACACAGACTAAACCAGGGTGATTTTCTCAGCAGAGCAGCTATTTCTGCAAGCAACACGATCAGTCATCTTTAATTGCTGCCTAGATCACGGTGACATTGTGTGAGACCACGTGAGTGGATCTAATTGCTCACTGCCAGTGAGCAGGGGAATTCCTGTTCCACTCACTCGAAGGCCCTGCCCTTGCACTGACTGACAAACATCAGACTTTCCACTTACAAACCCATCTTCTGGGAGCGGAGCCCTCTGCAGAGGCAGCCAACACCAGAGCTGGAGAAAAGGAGGAAAGCAGCACTTTTGCATTTGGTGGCAGCAAGCTGACCAGATCAGCTCATCCTCACCCACCAAACCCCCACTGGCCAAGCAACTTACAGATTTTAATAAGAGTCAGGGTAACAGTTGGGAGAAGGCAGTGCACAGGGTTTTGCCTTTGAGATTTCCCACAGTACCGAGTTTTAAAGCTCTTGTGCTTTTAAGAAATGCCTTTGCTTTACCATCCTGCCCCAACGGGACTCATTAGGAACAAAGGCCTCCAATACAACAGGTCTCAAAGTCTGCCTGTTGGGAGTTTGTCAAAACGTAGGTGTGGTGTCCTGGTGCACAGAATGTGCTCTTCCCATTCTATTGGGAAGGAGAACAGATGCAACACAGACCCCCTGAATTTGAATGTGAGGCTCTCCATGCAGCTACTGCTAACAGGCTTCCTCAGAAAGTGACCAGGAGACACTGGTCAAACACGCCTGCTGCATGTGCTGGGAAGCAGCTTGGCATCCAGTGACTAAACTGAAGGAACTGCTCCTAAATGAACACGTCTGAAATCAAACAGACCCCTATAAGCAACTAATCCATGATTTCTACACCCTTCTCTGAACCCAGGCAGCTCTTACGAAAGGGTGTGATCAGAACCAATGTGTGACTGCAACAAGGAGAGTTGGGACATACAGGACGTGAGCTCTGTGAGCAACTCAGCTGCTGAAAAGATTTTAGGAGGAAGAAAATGCTCTGGCACAAGACACTTTCCAGCCCCTCTCTGCTTTCCTGAGGTCCATCCCATATTGCAGCCACCATACAGGTGAAATGGTGCCTGCAGGGCAGGAATGATGTGGAAACAAGCTTCTCTGCCTTAATCATGAGAAGATCAAAGCCTTTCTTAGACTTCAGTGCATTCATGGAATGAAGGTGGTGAGTTTGCCTTGCTGAAAGTTGTTTATACATTCATAATAAACAATGTACAAGATGACTATACTACAAATGTGGGCTGCAGTGTGGTTTACTTCTCCACATCTGCTTCATTAATCAATTATCAGTTATAGTGCTAATCAAAGGTAAAGAAAATACAATACATCCTAGAATTAGTGTGTCTTCACTGCTGTCCCCAAATCACAAGTTAACAATTCAGGACTGAAACACCACTGCTGCATTAACACCCAATAAAACCTTTTCAAAACTCTGTCACAAGAGGCCTCAGGTGCCCAAAAGGGGCTCTCAGTTGCACAGACATGCTAATAATGACTGCCTTTCACCATCTTACTTCTAACACATGGGTCTCAGGTGAGCATTCACAGCTGAAAGCCCCAGCAGCACATCAGAGAATGGGGTTCAGAACACAACCTGACCACCATATTGTTCTGCCACGTGTGAGTTTAAAACAACCCAGCCCTGCCAACACTCCTAGTGTTCAGAGGGGTCCGGCAGGAAAACAGGATGGTTTTCTTAGGTCAACCCCCATGGCATGGTTTTCTTTACCTGTATTAACCTGAGACCGGGCTGTTATCATCGGAGATCTGCATTACCTACCATCCTCCCTAGCTTGCTTCCCACAGAAGTGTCATTTGTGCTAATCCCTGCTAAGTGAACCAGAAAGGAGAGAATGGCAGGGATCCAGTTGACTCATTAATGCCAGTGTAACGGATTAACCCTTTTACATTGTCTTTCCCCCCACCAATTAGTCAGCATCAAAGAGGTTTGAGACTGCACACAGTGGAAACATAAAATGGGACGAAGTATTTGAAAACAAAGGAACTCCATCATATTGTGCCACAAAGATTGCTATCTTCACAGTACTTAAGAACAGCATTTGTTTTAAAGTTAAGCTAAACTTTATGGAAAAGGCAGCGAGAGAATGAAACTTTCTGCTCTGTGTAATTAATCCATAACAAACATTAAGGGTGATGAATAGTTCAGCACAACACGCGCAAGCAGCCACTCCAGGTTCAAAATAGTTATCAGTTGGGACTATAAAACTACTACAAAGTGTTAAAAATCAATCTGTCTCTTTTTTTAACAAAAATATGGGCAGGACTTCTGATTTGTGATGCAAAACATAATGGTTTTGGTTTAGTCAAACTGCTATTTAGAAAAAAACCCTCTTCTAAAACAGTCTGAGGTTTGCTGTGAGACAGAGCACTTATTTCCCCAGTTCTTCCCTGCTTTAAGAAGTTTTTCTGAGTGTGCAACTGCCGTAAATGCTACCAAAGGTTAACTCCCAGTGCCTCTCGGAGCCTTCTATTCCATTTGGTAAAATACAAGCATATTTATCTCTTAAAATAAGCATTTGTATGACAAGTTACACCTAAACTCAGACAAGCACCACATCCCAGACAATTTAAGAGGGAGACTTCGACTGCATTTATAGTTTTCCTAAAGTGGGGCACTTTTTGTTAAGAACTTAGAGACACTTCATCAGAACTTGGATTATGGCAATCTATACCTTGCATTCTAATGCTGCAGAATTAAACCCTGCTGCACGTGATACATGTAAAACATCATTATACACAAAACATTTCATCATAGAGCAAATCTGTACTGGTATAAAGCTTCTCCTTTTAAAAGTGAGGCTAGAGTTGTGAGAGTTCAGTGAATGCTCTGCTTTTAAGACATCTATCCACCATTTATATTTGCTTCACATAGCCGGTGTCAATTATACTACAGCTGTCTCACAGGGCATAGCTGGCCATCTCCATCATGAACAGCCACCGCCGAATCTGAAGTTCTTGATTGAAAAGCTAACGGTTTTGTGAGCCAAGCTCCAACTACCGCAGCTGCTCCATTTCACAAACCAGGCACCATTCAGCCGCGAAGAATGGCACCGACTCAGAATTGTTCTTCCTGAGAGTTTTCACAATAAAAAGAAATCACACTACTTCCAAATTTTCAAAGACTAGGGAAAAAAAAGTCTTCGCTATTCTGGAAACAAGTGTTTTCTTTTTACTCTGAGCTTTTGATTTCAGTGTTCCTCTATGAATAAAAACCCAAATCCAAGCCCAAGCCCTCCCCCCCAGGCAGACACATACCACACATGTTCCTCTAGATACTTTTAATGACCATCTCCAGCGAGTGTGTACTAGATATATTAATATTTGTATTAAATAGGACTGCACTGCTTAATGTTAAAACCCCCAACAAACTACTAACCAGGTGATCGCTAGTGACTCTGTTAAATATCATATTCACTGACGGGATAACTCCTTCATAGTCTCCCTCCTGATACGCATTATTCCTGACTTATCATTATCCAGTGATAAAAAGACTGCAATTTCCTTCATCAAGACAGGAATATCAGTCTGCTCCTGATCACTTTCTCTTCTCTACAGACCTGTGAAATAAAACTCTCATTACAGCAAAGCCGCAGCAAATTAAATCATAATATGCAATTTGACTAAAAGCCACGTTTAGTGCAACCTGTAATGAACAACTTTCGTGTGCCTCCTCCTTTTCCTAGGTAACCATAGTAAAAAAACACAAACCACAAAACATACTCACAAAAATGCTGAAAGAGAATGCTCTTCTTTCCTAAAACTTGTTTTAACAAAATACCAGATCCAAACCCATTCCAGAGGTTCCGACAATATCCTAATCACACCTCCTCAGTGTCAGGCTAGCAGAAACACTTTACAGTTAAATGTACTTTTACACTTGTGATTGGCTAGTCAGTTTTGGGGTTCAGTTATTTGGCTGCAGGAAATTTATTTGATGTCCTGGTCAGAGATGAACTGGCTGTAGCCAAAAGCACTTCATTCAAATACAAACGTTCAGGAGTCTTCCCTACGCTAAAGCTGACTGACACAAAAATGAGAACGCCCTTTTCAAGGTGCTCAGATTCGCTCCTTTTCCAGCAATGAAAAACAAACTGCATCAAAGATACCTTAAGGAGTTTTCTTTAAAGTACTGACTGTAGCTTCCCTTCCACCACTGAATTTTATTTGCCTTTGCCCCTCAGTTAAAACCTCAGGTTAAGTGTATAGACTAGACAAGGCTTCTGAACATCACAATTTTTAGTGTCCACTGCATGTTTTAGCATGACTACAAGGAAATTCTACATGGTTTTTGCTTTATTAATGAAATCTGAGAGTAACAACTCAGGATAACAGTGAACACTGAGTATCTTTCGAGTATTTCTTACGAACAAACCTCACTACTGTAAGAACTAGCTGGTGGGTTCAGTGTCACAAGTTAACACGCTCCTCCTGAAAAGGTTGTCAGATTTGAAAGTTGCTTTTAAAGGTCTGTTTGCAGAAGAGGATAAAACTAAGAAAGACACTGAGAAAGATGGAAACAAATGCAGCGTTTATCTGCAGATGAGAATTTCCAGTTTCAAGTGAAACACTACCTTTACTTTGAGAGCCTTATAATTTGTATTACAGAACTCATTTGTTTGGGGCTCTCCTTGGGTTTTTCCTTCAATAGTCCATAACAAAAACAAGGACTTATTATCATCTTCAGACAGATCCTCTCATAAAGCTATTTTGCCACTTCCAGACTGATGGGCTTTGTTGTTTTGGGGTTTTTTTTAAGTCTTTGAGACAGCTAAATTTGCACAGCTGTTGAACTTCTTGAAGCAAAACTACTAGTTTTGTTTTAGAAGTTACTCCTTCGTAGCTGGCAAACTACATTTGCTAAGACTGCACATAAGATAGAGTAAGCAGTGAATATTCACACTTCAGGGAGCAAAAGCTAACAATCTGAATCCACGTGTGATTTATACTCTACCCATGTATTCAAATGAAGGATCCTGCACGACTTCTGATTCTCAGTTCTGCAACTTGAAAAGGCAGGGAAGGTGCAGCCTGTCTGGGCCACACAAAGTGTCAAGGAAAACACCAGTCTGTTGTGGTACCCACCAGATCCAGGTCAATGGACCCAATTTAACTCATTTTAATTGATCAGGGAGAGAGTGCAGAGGGGAAAATCATTACGAGTTTTTAATGGATAACTCATTTGATGTCTGTTATGTGTGCATGTCACCGTTTTCTTATGGCTGTCCTGCCCTGCTCCCTCCCCACTTCTTGTACCCTTCCAGCATTCTTGCTGGCAGGCCAAGAGTAGCTGAAAAGTCCTTGACTTCGTGTAAGCACTACTGAACACCAACTAAAACATTAGCATGCCATCAACATTTTTCTCATATTAAATCCAAAACACAGCACGGAAACAGCCACTAGGGAAAAAGAATTAACTCTGTCCCAGCCAAAACCAGGACCATGCCCCAGAAAAAGCCGGTAAGGAGCATGTCAGACCTCAGGCACCCTTGGAACAGCATTTTCAGATTGATCTTCATACACAGCTGTTTCAAAAGGAAGCTTCCTTTCTATACTCTCATGACTACTTTCCATATCTGCTCAATTTTTGCATCTCAAGCCACATGACCTGGGAACGGTATCTCAATCTGATTCACCTGAAGTAACATGAGGCTGTTTCTTATGTATCATGCAGTCATGTAGTTTTAAGACAACGTAGCTGAGATAAGACCTGGCCAGAAGAGCAGGTCCTTCAAACTGTCTGCTGATACCTGGCACTTTGGTGAGACAAGTCAGCTTATTAATCAGGCAGGAAACCCCAAAGCCAGGGGGGGAAGAGTTGACTTGTTATTCACCAGCTTAGTGAAACAAATCAAGTCACCAAGAAATCAGGCAAATGGTTAGCCATCCTCAGGTGCAGGGGAGAAGAAGCCAGCCCCTTTCTTTTTTCTTTTTTTAACAGAAGGGTATTATAAGAGTGGCTCTTGGAAGCAGCACTAGGCTGTGTGTGCGAGAACCTGATGGAGATTTATTGCAGATCAACTAAAACCGAGCTCTGAAGTTCCATCATCACTTATCACGTGTAATGCAGCACTTTTTACTGCACAGAGTTTTAGAGGGCAAGCATACCCATCAAAAAGCACCGTGTCTATGGCACGTGTTGTGATGGGTATCTCCAGAGGCATGTATGTATACAGGGCTACTTTCAAATTCTTCCTCTTGCTTTGAAATTACTGCCAAGTAGAATGTTTCTTTAAAAGTCTTGACAGCAGAAGTCGCTGGTATTTTAAAGCTGCAATGGCAGAGCAGAATCCCCACTGAGAAAAAAAATGAAGTCGGGGAATTCAAAACAAAAATCACTTTACGCATGTACAATAAAGTCCAAAGTACTTTTTAAAATCGCAGCTTGGAATTCAGTACAAAATAAATGCACATCGTCCACACCCTAAATTTCATTTGCATTTGACTGCGTAACTCATCATGATAACAGTACATTTGCAGCCTCTTATCAGTCTCCAAGATCTTGCCACCGTTCCCCAGTATTATATTTTAAGTAGCTCTACAGTGGAGAAGTGTGCTAAAACATTAAGGAAAAAGGCAGGCAAACCAAACCTACTGAGGATCTACGTGGCACCAGCATTTTGCACAATAACCCCAGCTCAAAAATATGCTAAGTAGAACCCCACATACTCTGGGGAACTAAATGGGAAGGTGTCCCATTCCCAACAGCCCTGATGTGTGATGTGTGGAAAAGCCAGTAATCCCAGATAACAGAACATTGCCACTTAACGTGTATGTTCCCCTAACTGTGCTACCCTTAAAATATCTCTGCATCCTCTCATAGGGCTTGATTTTGGTCCTATGAAAAGATGAACAGTACTTAACCACGATCACATCTGCTATAGGAGGAGAAAGGCGCCACTGCCTACACACTGAAAATCAGCTTGTCATCTAAGGAATTCAATGCAGGTACCTAAATTGGAGCCCAGTGAGGTGACGTGCTCACTGAAGCTTTCTGAGGGCAACTCAAGGTAGTCAAGCAGAAGTGCTGGATATGTTATTCTAAGATTTTTACTCTATTACAAGAGTTTGAGCTCTTGATTTGTCTGTAACTGCTTTAACTCTGCATCCAACACAATGCTCCTTCACCCCTCTTTTTATGCAAATTAGATCACTTTCACTCTGGCAAAAAAGAAACACACACTTATACCCTTACTAGCTATCTGTGAACTGCTAATTGAGTTTCTCCACAGTTACGGTTACTTTGAATACTGATGCCTGTGTCTAGGTTATCCAGCCGATATGTCATGCACAACACACATGCCTAGGTGTGCTGACTTCATGTACAATAGCATCGTTCCTATTTTAAAAAATTAGTGTTGTTCAAAAATTAATTGGGACACGTGAAAATAATTTGTATTAATAAGCTAAAAATTAATTAAATTATTACTTACTAAAACACACAGGGACAGATTTCTTCACAAAGAGATATGAAATCAGTCCCTCCTGGTTTTGTAATTCTTGACTTATGATCTATTAATTGTCTCAGTTCTGCGATTCTTTGTATAGTCTTTCTGCTGCAGAGACAGATGATGTCTCTTTGTCAAATGCCGTGCTGTTTCCCGTTGTAAGGAATTAATTGACTGTTACTATTCAAGTCCTAACAAACAGCATTTCTGCTGTCCTTTGCTAATGATGCCATGCCTGCATTTTACATAGCATTTCACACTACATTTGGTTCTCTTTCTATTTTAGGGCAGCTTATTTGTAAGAATGTGCATTTATGTTTATATTATCTTGACCTAACAGAGCAGATCTGATTGCTTTTTAAACATATGCGAATAATTGGCTTGGAAACAACCGGCAAATACAAGTGCTGTGTTCAGTGTGAAAGCAAGAAAAGCCAAATTGGGCTGGCGCTTTAAATAAGCTCAGCTCGCCAGCTGAAGTGCAGGTTTTTCTTTGGGACCAGGAACAATACCATGGACCTGGCTCTGGGATAAAAGCAATTACGTCTACCTAGCTCACTGAAAAACAAGCCTAACCTGCTGGAGGACCCAAAGAATAGATCTTATTCAATGTAGAATGGTGTTTGAGTGAAGGGGGAATATCCAAGACAACGGTCTCTTGGGGTCTTCTTGGCCAGTAGGTTGAGAGAGGCTCTCCTCCCACTCTAGTCTGCCCTGGTGAGGCTGCATCTGGAATACTGTGTCCAGTTCTGGCTCTCCAGCTCAAGAAGGGCAGGGAGCTACAGGACACAATCCAGAGCAGAGCGACTAAAATGACCAGGAGGTTGGAGCACCTTCCTTATGAGGAGAGGCCTAGAGAGATTGGGCTCTTTAGACTAGAGTAGTACCTGTTACTTTCCTTGATTGCCTCAAGAAAGGCCTTTGTTTTACAGTCTAAATCCCCATCCCCTACTAATGTCTCCCACAATAACTCTCTTTTCTTCCCAAGGTATTTTATCCATATTTTGAACGACTATCTCAAATGCTTTCTGGCTGAGGAGCTGCTGAAATAGGATGCCCAAGGAGGTGGAGTCACCATCCCCGCTGGTATTTAAAAGACATATACATGTGGTGCTGAGAGACACCATTTAGTGGTGACCCGGCAGTGCTGGGTCAACAGTTGGACTTGATGATCTTAAAGGTCTCTTCCAACCATAACAACTGTGTGGAAAAGCTACTCTAGTTTGTCTAACGATACTCATGGTTAATAAGAGACATTAACTGCTCCTATAACAGTTGTCCTGCCTAAAGGCATTTTACCAAACAAACATAAGAAGTATGTAAAATAAAACCTAAATGAATATAAACATAATTCTGAAAGACAAACGCGGTATCAGTTACTGTCAGATCA
Organism: Upupa epops; assembly: GCA_013397515.1. NCBI lineage: Eukaryota > Metazoa > Chordata > Aves > Bucerotiformes > Upupidae > Upupa > Upupa epops. Next base: position 222,836 of record VZRI01009846.1, read on the forward strand.
GGTTACCTCCAAATTACAGCTGTTCAACATTTGCTTTGAGAAGCAGAGGAGAAGTGCAGAAGCTTTCGACGTAAGTGTGCTCTCATATACCGTGATTTAGGGCAAGAATATCTGAAAATTCAAAGACCATTCTGCTTTTGAAACATGATGCAAATTCAATTACATTTCTGGAATTTGAAGTTCAAAGACATTACTGCAAAGAATCCACATACAGCACGAGTAAGTAGCGTCACATCTGAAACACTCACGTTTTAGAATAGCCTGTTGTCATTAATTGGAGCCGTTAATATGACGTGTATGCATAAACAGCTCACACAGTATAATCAAGCCTTAACTTTTGCACTTCCTGAGTTCAGTTCTCGGTTCCATAACCGACACCATCTGGCCAAAGGCTCAAACATAGCCTCATGCGTTATCACAACAATGGTATCTCGCATCAGTTGGAGCAACTCAAGCATTTCTTATCCCCACAGCTGCTTGGTCACCAGTCCTGCAGAAGAGCCAGCAGAAGAGACCATACTCATGTTCTTCACTGCATTTCAAAGCAACGTGTTAGGCTTAGAAAACATCAGCCTTAGCTTGGAGAAAAATTCATAACAATTAATGCAGCTAATTGAGTTTCCTATCCTTTAAAAGGTAGCAATGACTGATTAATATTACAGCTGATTAGCAACAACCTTCCCAGGTAACTATTTGGTTCAAAAAGCCAGCATTCGAAGCTCAAGTCTATGGATTGCCATGCCCCATACATGCAGTGGACAGGGCTCAAGCCTTCTGCTGAGATGGATGACAGGTTCACTTATAATTAGCTCTACATCCATAATGGCTGGCAACTCACTGCATCAGTTACTGCATTAACGCTATCACTAAAAGGTCTTTATGTAATGCAGAAAACCTAGTAGTCACCACTAGTCTTTACAAGCTGCAGAGCACAGGCTTAATTTTAGGCCACAACCATGAAGATTTGCTCCAGATAACTCAATGACCAAATTATTGCTGATGAAAAAATCATTCTGAGCTCCTTTTCTGACTTCACCCCACTGCCACCCTTTCCACATTAACTCCCTACCCTCAAACAGCTTTCACCATTCACACTTGCTGCAATTTTCCTTTTCCAGTGCAGCCATGAAGACCAACTCAGCTGATTCCTATGATGAACACGCCAATGCCACCAGTCATGAATGGGAATAGTTACAAAACAAAATTCATAGGAGTTCTCAAGGCAACTCACCACACTCTACTCCCTGGAAGACATACATCAGGTTGTTATTTGGCAACAACCACCCCACACTTATTTTTAAAAGGGAAGAAAATTCCACAGTCTTTTGTATTTCTTGTTTCTTATTTGTACAACTCTTCTCTGTCTTTCAGGAGACAAATTCCTGGGGCAGAGACACCTTCTATAACACTGCATCGGGTACTAGACAAAACAAAGCCATTACCAAACAGGAATTACTTCTGTGTAAAATCTTGTTTAAATCAGAGGTGAAATACAGCTTTTATTACAAAGACTAAAGAGAGCGTATGAAGAAAAGAATAACTGCAGCTGCAATTTTCTGAAAGCTATGCACAACTTTTTTTATTTCATCCTTAAAGTGAAAAATGCATTGCCCTGACATTTAACATATCCATGTCCAAAGGAGAAATGAAGCCCATTTATTACCTTCTATTTCCCTCTAATGGACTGTTTCTTTTCAAGCTGTATTCCCTGTACTAACACAATAAAACCTCTCTCCTCCTCCCCCCAAAAAGCGCTTTGCTTCAGCAAGGACTTCAGAACTAAATGCTCAGAAAATAATCCAATGTCCTTTCTTCTAATGACTAGCCAGCAGGAGTGTTCAGGCACTGTGTAATCACTCCTCCACTATATCCTGCACTATTGCATTAAACTATAATTTAGTTGATTTACTTCTGGGAGTCATTTATTACGTTCTGAGTTCCGTGGATAGTGACAGGGCCCATAAATGAAGCTGTACAAAACAAACTCTTATCAGCTGGACATCTATTACATGCAAGTTTGGTAAATATGAAGAGCAACGCTCTACCAGAACACCCTTTATACAGTGAAGTGGAGGTAACTCTTCTTTTGCTCTGCAGTTTCTTTCATTTGCTACTTGCAGCTAGAAGTGGAACTGGTTACAGATTTATAATGGACACCACTTAAAGTGAGGCAGAATTGGTCTTTTAAAAAATGGCTGATCAGGATTAGAAGTCTGGAGTCAGGAGCTACGTGGTTTCTATAGGGTAATAAGCAGCTACAATAGTTGAGAAATCCTACCTGCCATGCACCTAGTCCAGTGTGGTCAGAGCTTTGTCTAAATGACCCGTTATTGCCCAAAGCAGATTCCATACAGTAGGGTTTATAAATACAAAATTTAATGGCAATGAAATAAACCCTCTAGTACAACAGAGCAGTATAAAAGAGTTGTCTTTTATAGCTGAGACGGGACAGACCCACCTACATACAGCCAGCCAGCCATAAATCTTACAACTGTGCTACCTTGGGTCACCTCAAAATACGCTATCTAGCACTAAGGCATGGTGTAAGAAGACAGTTCTAATGTGGTTTCCCTACATACAGCTCTCATTTTGCAAAACTGTCTATGAAGCAGTATGTCCTGGCTATAAGCTGGTATGTGTAACTTACTTTGTAGTAAACCAGCTTAGGCCAAAAAGAGTTCTGAAGAGGTAAAGGTTTGGTTGTTCTCTATTGCAACAGTAAAACAACAAGGAAAAACAACTGACGAAGTGAACCACAAATGAATGACTTGTGACTTCTCGGTTGGTATGATTTTTTGCTGTAAGAAAAAGTTCTGGTTTCACACCAAGGAACCTGCAGCTTCTCAAAGAATCTCCTCACTAAGAAACCAAAGGTTCGTTTTTGATTTAAACTGTACCAGGACAAAATTCTGCCCCAGCAGAAAAGCCTGACCGACCTCCAGTGGACTCAAAAAGCCCGCAGAGATGTGCATAAAGTTGTATCATGGTCGTTACCTCCTCACCGAATCAGCCTGGTAGATACAGCTGTGTAATACAAAACCGAGAAACTCAGGTAGAACAGCAAGCCAGACCATTAGTGGAGCTAACTGCTGGTAACTGTTTTAGTCAGTCATGATCCACTAACTTACACTGACTTGTCAGTGGTGTTAAATACGTTTTCTACTTAATTCCAGGATCTATTTCTAATTACCTTTGTCTATGTTGAGTTTTAGAAGTGCCCCGTTACCTGGAAAAAGAACTACTTTTGATAAAACACCCCCTTGCATTGTCCACACAGATTTTTTGTGAAAAACAGCAGTATTTACTTTGACTGTTCAGACAACTTCAGTTATAATCTCATAAGCAGCGCTACACCACATGTTCCTCGTTGCACATTTATTTGCAAAAATGTGGTAAGTACACCTATGGTCTGCAGGTTTACCCACAGGGCTGGTTTCATAATCTATTTGATCACCATCAAGTGCAAGCTGTGGCCAAAACAGGCTGTGCTGTCACCCTTTCTCTCTCCACCCACATCCCCATCCCAGCCAGACGGCATCACAGCCCTCAGGCCAGGCTCTCGTCATGTACCTGATGAGCTGATCAGCTCTCCGATCCAACTTTTGTGCAGCCACACGAGCAATGCTAGCACATGGAGCGTATGTGGCTGCCATTCTTCAGTGGGTATGCACCTAGGCACGCAAAAAGCAGCTACGGGACCACGGACTAAGAAACGCTCCCTACCCGGTTGGGCCAAAATGTTATGCAGGATGGCAGATGTTGCAGATTTGCTCTAAATACTACACACACTTTTACAGGAATCCACATCTATGCTTCTGGAGAAATCATATTTCAATTTTCCTTACGGATCCACTTGAGTCCCAGTATCCTCAGACAACAGAGAGATGCTAAGTTTAATATTATACCCAGATCTAGATCTCAATAAAGTAGTAAGAAAGAAATAAGAATTTCAACATTCAATTACTTGTTTTCAAGATAAGATCACATGGGTATTTGATTAAAAGCTGAGAGAGATCTTAATCATATAGCAGCACACGGCAATGACTCAGTGAACATAAATGTCAACAGGAGAGCTCACTGAAGTCAGGTTTTTTGTTCGTTATTCAGATGAATGCTAAAGTGAGAGAAAAGATCAAGGACGAGGTTCTTTGTTAGCTAAATGGTATTATGACAGGAAGCAGTCGAAAATTAATGTGCTTTACCACATCAACCTACAATAAAAGAAGACAAAAAGCATAAAACTCACTAATCAGGGTAAAAGTCCAGAAGGGAAACAATTAGTATTTAGTCCAAGGAGGAAACAGTCCAAGAGTCTGGATTCCCCCATAGCTTCCAAGTTGGTAAATGCAGTCCTTAGTATCAAACATACAGCAAAGAATCAGACGAGATCTTTACCAAACACAGACTGAACTGCTACAAATGAACTGCACAATCGCTCATGAAAGCAGATTCGTGCTGTTTGTGGGGAAACATGTCTCTTGAGCAAACAGAAAACCTTCAACTCCCAAAAGGAGTCATTCAAAATAGTCCACATCTGCAATTTTAGTGGCTCTCCTAAAAGCAGCAGCTGCCCAGGAATGCCATGGCAAAACTCAAATGTAAATATACCTGACAACTATTTATGGCATGTTGTATACAACCTTAACTACTCTACCTTTAAAGCTGACATCTAGAGGACTTTCCAGTTCACGGAATACTTCTCAGAAGACTGCTCCACTGAGCCCTGCCAACCTGGCTCATTTTGCTGCATGTAAACGTTCCCCAGTTAAACCCAACAGGGGCAAAGTCACTGTCCTCCCTCCATCTCGATGGGATTTTTTGTTACTTACTCATACCAAAATACTTTTAGACCAAGATACAATGGAAATTACTGTAGTCTCCATTAAAAATAAGTCTTTAAAGAACATGACAACACCTGTGGCTAAATATTCCCAGGCAGTTGTTACCCACCAGCAGCAAAAAGCCAAGTGTTCCATTGGGCGTATCTGAGGATGGCTACCAGCCCCTTTGCTGGCAACCTGACTTTGCACTATCATGCCAGCTAGTTTTGGAAATGGCACTCCTTGACCAGCCAGTTCACATTTGTGGGGCTGAAGGAGGTAACAGAGGAGGGCTAAGAGCGCTGAGCAGGTAAAGCCATCGGAGAGCAGGCACTGTGGGTTTTGCTTGGAACGGAATGAGTTCCATATAAATGGAACAAGCACTAACACAAAACCAGGTAAGGTCAGGCGCTAGATGGGAACCAGAGAAGGGTCTCGAACACGATCAGAGGACTAGAAGACCTGCCATATGAGGAATGGCTGAGGGAACTGGGTTCGTTCAGCCTTGAGAAGAGAACGCTTGGGGGGACCTCATTACCATTTACCAAGACATAAAGGGTGGCTGCTGAGACGATGGAGACTTCCTTTTCCACAAGGAGTCCCACAGAAAAGACAGGGGGTGATGGATACAGGTTGCTCCTGGGGAGATTCCAACTGGACTCCAGAGGAAAATTTGTCACCATGAGAGCAATTACACACTGGAATGGTCTTCCCAGGGAAGGGGTGGATTCCTGAACTTCAGAGTTGAGGCTCAGCTGGAGTGGGCCACAGGGTGCTGGGCCAGCTCATTTCAACTGTACTTCTTTAGCTTAAGGGGATGACCCTTGTGGTCCCTTCCAGCTTAAGACTGGATGACCCTTGTGGTCCCTTCCAAACTGGTATACTGGGATACTATGACTTTAAAGATGCTTTTCCTTTCAGATACAATATCTGCACTTATTTGACTCAAAGAATGAAGGATTTCCACAGGTCCTGACAGGTAGCCAGGAGTGGACAAGTCACACTAATTTACCAGGGGAAGATACACTTAAAAAGCAAAGCTATTCTATTTAATAATTCAACATTTTCACCTAGAACTTACGTAAGAAGCACTGTAAAATACTTTTCATCTCATTAGCTTCCACTAGAAGGAAAAAAAGCCCCAGGACTGAAATCTGTGGGTTTTGCTGTTAATGCAGAAACCTACAATTTAGTTCCCAGTACAGATTTCAGTATTTTTATGATAATACATTGCATTCCATCACTATTATCTGTAAAAATTAAACGCCTTACCTCCCCAGAAAACAATGAGCTATACACTTCCCAAAGCTCTGGACAAGATGGGCTCCATTTCATTGTTATTTTTCTCAAGGCCAGACACCGCTGTGTGCCGTTAACTTTGAATTCTTAAAATAAAACACTCCGCTTTGATTACCTCATATAGATTTTGAATGAGTCAGTAAAGCATATGACAAAAATAAATGTGGAGAGGAAATGAAGGTATTTTCTAGAACTATTTGTAGTAATCCAGTCATGCTGAACTGATTGTATTTCCTCCTATATTGAAAATGCACAGCTACATACAAAATAGATGTCATCAACTTCAACGTATGTGCCATGCAAAAGATAACAGGCAAAACACACCTATAAGTCTACTAGCACTGCCTGCAGTTTACAGGACGTTACTGTGGCCAAATCCTGAAACCACCAATTTGTATAGACAACCAGATATCCCTGTGAAAGACATTCCTGGATAAGAATGCCTAAAGATTAGGCTCATTTTTCTTAAGAACTGCATCTTCTCACTGGTACAATATTTATTTTAATGAAAGCACTTAGACACAAGTAAATAGTTTGCAAGATGAAGTTGTTTTTTAGATGTTTTTAATTAAAAGAAGCTGTGAAGTGTAATTATAACTGAAAGTTTCCCCTAAGTGTCTGGAAACCGGCCAAGAGCTCTTGGTTTCTTAAGTCTTACGAACAACAGAAGCTGCATTCTGAACAGCTAATACCTTGTATCATATCTTTGGTACGCTCATGCTTTTTCTATCTATCAACCTCTTTCATTTAAAATTTTCTTAGCTTTGGGGTCAAAAGGGCACTCTAATTTACATGGACAAATGAACCTACTAGACAAGCCACCTGAAATCGTTTAGTTCAGAAGTAAATTGAAGACATTTGGTCCCGCTCTCATCTCCTCTCATGTTCTAGGGCATTAACAGAGGGGTTAGTTGCAACAGTTCCACCACAGGCAATGTGTGACAACCCAAAAATCCCCTTAGTCAAAAGGGCATCATCATGGCCAATGCTAACACACCTAACTATGTTCTGATACTCTTCCAGCAAGGAATACCAGGATCCAAGACTGGAATGGTGTTAAGAGACTGGGTTTAATCTTTTCCAGGCTTTTGCTACTCTGTCTACCTGGTTTTTGACTGCTTTGGATCTGCCCTGGAAGGCCTCGCAGGAAAAAGTCAAGAACTGTGGAGCCCTGCTTCCCTTGACCCACTCCACACTTGGCTTTGAATTCTTTAATCTCCGACAACATGCTGACTTTTATCTGCAGCACACACTCCTATTTTAATTCATTGTTCAGAAAAGAATTCACTGACATGTGGCTTGCTAGAAGTATTTTGTTCAGAAGCAGGTGGTGCACACGTAATAAAAGTTTTAGTAGTGTGCTATAAGGCTCGACTCCATAGTCTAGTATTTCTGCTATGCTGTGTAACCAGGGAAACAGTCAACAACTGAGCTTCCCCTGCTAAAACATGTCCAGCACTTACAGGGAAGAAAAAGTGACCAGTTTAGGGTAAAATAAATAAAACAAAGCCTCCTCCATCCACAGTGCTGTTTATTCTGTATTTATTTGATTTGGCTACTAAGTTTACATCCAGATCTAAGCCACAGAAACATTTCCACCATTACCATGGCACCAGTTACATGCACTGCAAGAGAACCTCGGTTCGACCAACAACAATAACAGCACACAAATCCATCTTGTGGAAGGAAGGAAGGCCACAGACACGCTTCCAAGCAAACAGACTGCCTACGGTTTCACAGGAATCTACAAACTGGTCCTGAGCTTCTTCACCACATCTCTCAGACAGACTCCACCATCACACCTGGTTTCACAGCAATAAAAAAAGCATCTCAGACAAAGTAAAACTGAAAGCAAACGTTCAACTGTATCCCCGCAGTACACCGGTTATCATCTGCTTGCAGCATCAGCGCAGCACATGGCTCAATCCTCTCAGAAAGGGCAGAATACACTAGACTGGTCCTCGTTTAGGACCAGGTATGACATCAGGGCTCTTTTGCTACTTCGAATTACACAGACAGACCAAAAAATTAACCATTGGTTCCCCTCCTGCTGACAAAGGTAACAGATGAAAGACATCAGTAGTAGAATGGAAATAGAGGTCTTCAAGCAAGAGCCCCTGCATGTGTTCATTTGCACTCTGTATTAAGCCCAATCTCTAGAATCAAGATCAAAAGTGCCTGGACATGTTCTCACCAGAAATGTCCTAACTTCATAATTCATTCTCTTTACAAGAAGTCCATTGACTTTAGCCAGAGAACGTAGGCAAACAGATGGCTTATGCTGCCAGGAACGCGCTGAAGACTTAAAGAAATACATATCCAGAGGATTGAGGAGTTTCACTGGACCCAAGGGAGATGGCAGAAAAAAAAGAAGAGGGAAGCAGCAGACAAGATCACGTACACACATCACACCGCCTCGAATAAGAGCACAAGAGAGCAACAGAGACGTCCGATTCATCAAACAGAGGTCAGAAAAGAGAGCATTTCTTGCTCAAGAGTAGCTGTTACGAAGATCAGCCTGTAAGATGTGCAACTGAAAGACAGCAGTGGGTATACACTGCTTAACCAGTAAAAGCCAACACGTTAAGTTGGAGAGGAGGTCTTTAAAACAGAAAAAAGAGTTTACAAAAATGTTGCTTTTTTGGTTTGAAAGCAGAAGATTGCTAAAAAAGCCCAAATAGGATAAACGAGTACCCCAACACTACTGCGCTAGGACCCCAATCAACTCCAAACCAACTTCCACAGCACTGCTGGGTGCTTCAGGTTAAAAAAAACCCCAGCAAACACCACACGGGCAAGGAAAATCCATACAGCATTTTTTGGTCTGAAGTTCTGAACAGTATCTTGCGTTCAAGCCTGGAACTGGAATGTGCTGCAAAGCTGACACTATAACTTTACAAAGAAGAATATCCCATCTCTTTACTGGCTGGTGCTGCCAGCCCCCTGGCGCTGGGGGTCTGTGCCCACCACATCAGGGAGCTGGCAGGAACGTGTACAAACAAAACTCATCCTCTTCCACTGAACAGCTGCGTCTGCAACACACCTCCCAGCAGAAAAGTAGGGCTTTTTTTAATCAACTTTTGACAGATAATGAATGCATATGTGGCTGTGACAAGTCATGCATCACCCAAAAGCATGATCCTCAAAATTTTTCCTTCTTTTTTCCTCTCATTCCTTGTTTTTAGCAGTTTATTAATACTCTCAAAAAGGTAATCTAGTCTACTAGCAAATATCTGCAAGTACTGAATTTACTGTTTAATGCTATTTAAAATTAATAGCATATTAGAACAAAGCATGACTCATTATCTTCACACAGTATGCATGTTTTGCTATCAATAAGATTAGACAGGGTATGATGCCTGGAAAGGCACACTAGAAACAATAATCTGAAAAAGCAGCCATCCCAGAAGCCACAAAATGCATTAGGGATCTAAATTCATTAGCTGTCACTTCTGCACATGAATACAAGTGTCCTGGATCTGATCGGAGAGCAGCTTAACTCCTGCCTCCCTTCACCTCTCCCACTGCATGTTCGAGGCATAACAGGCATCATTTTCCTGGAAATTAAAATGAGGGAGATGACAGCAGAGCCTGCTTTTCTCCTCATCCTCTAACAGGTCTTGCTTGGGGCACCTTTTCCCCTTTCTTTCGAAGCTGGACCTGGTTAACCCAAAAAAGGACAGTTTTCCTGAGACAGAGGTGAAATAAGTCAGTGAGTCTGAGCCTTGGAAGGTTCCGTTTTGGAATCTTAACTTTTTTTTAACCTTTAGTCATTTCACTTTCAGAAAAAAAAAAAGCACAAACCCAGCACTCACACAGGCTAGGGAGGCAAAGAGCAGCACCAGTCTGCTTACTCCTAGGTCACTGCAATTCAACAATTAAGAGCCAGAGAAGCTCCTGCACTTGCATTATTCCAGTAAAACCACCGTGCAGGCAATACAAGCAGCAGAGGTCCTCCCAACAGGAGTATTTCAGTCTCCAGTGCTAGCAGATGTACGTGTGACTGTGCTCAGCCTATGCACAAACAGATTTGAGGACTCCCACTTCTCAGATGACTGCCTGGATATACACAAATACACACCCAAAATATGTCACGAAGAACATGCTGTAGCTTCAGGTTTTGGTTTTGAATTAAGTGGACAGACACGCTGGGTGTACGGCGCTTTGATTCAGACACTTCAGCAAAAACACCCACCACCCCACCTGATTCTCTCTCCTAGTGAAGGGTGCAAACCTGTGTGCATTTAACATCCACGTTTTAAAGATAGTGGCTCCCTTCTGCTACAACTGCTTTGCTAATGCTTGTAAACATAGAATCTTTCTTAGTCACTGCCTTCCCTTTCTGCAAGACCTGAGGATGAAATCATTCAGAAGAAATTATGCAGGGAAGTCCCCAGTGAAAAAATAAAATGGCAAAGAAATAGCCATAAAGTCCCAGTCCCTCCCTCTTTCATACAAAGTGAAAGAAGCATACAAATTAATCTTGTGGGGTTTAAGTTGTTCCTCTCCCCTACTTTTCCCTGGAATGGGAAAACTATGAGCTTAAACTCCTGGGCAACAGTAATATAGTGCTCCTCTAGCCAGACCTCAGGGGAAAGGGATTTAGAGTGATATGATCTAACAGCAAAGATCTTTGGGGATGGTTCTGTAGTTGTTGTTCCAGAAAAGGTCTGAGAGTTCGGATCATTTAAGGCAGCTCAACTGAAAGAAAACTAATGTACTGTACGTGTTTAGTGGTGGCCGAATGCTCAAAGACCTCATTGTTAATCTGGGGGCAACTGAAAAAAAAAAATCAACATAAAAAGCCCATCAAAACAAACGAAGCCACCACTGACATCTTAATAGTGGCCATCGTGAGAGCTCTCTTTACAGTTTGTGCTTGTATTCCCATAGACAAAACCCAACAGCCATAGTCATCTAACCCGTATTTCTCTAACTTCACCTAGACACCCTGGCAAAAAGAACAAGGACATGAAGAGACTATACAGCTGCAGAGTGTATTTGAAGTCCCATATTTATCCCAGCTTCTGGCAGTGGGCAAGCTAGACAAACACACGTTATCCACAGCCCCGATTTCAACTCCTTGAAGCTTTTGAATGACTTTCTGTACATTGTAATTTGGCCCCATTGTTTTTGTAGCAAATAACCACGCATAAACTGAGAAAACACCACAGAGAATTAAGATGGTAACTACATCCTGTGATGTACACGGTTAACTGCAATAACAGCAAAGCGTGTGTAATTGTTAGAGACAAGCTGCACAAACAAAGCAGCCCACTACTTTTAAGAGGTCTCTGCATTCCTCTTTATTTTTTACTATCTCGCAGAAGGACATCCCCATGGCAATGGAAATAACACCAGAATAATTTAATAAAAGATATTAAAAGCTCACAAAAAAATGATCCCTGTGTAATTTTCCCAGCAAGTCACGGTCAACGCTGGGAGCAGATCCTTATTTGTGACCGAAGAAAGAGAGTACAATTTCAGGGCTGTCTCCACGCAGCCCTTATTTGTGGGAGAAAAGCAGCATGAAAAAGCTGAAGATCATTCAGCTGTGTGAGCAGAGATCAGAAAGCACATTACATTTTTGGCAACCGCCAAAGATAGGTTGCGGCAGAGGCAGATGAAATAGCACTGAAGTGCAAAACAACTGACTGAATAAATCACCTGAGCCCTTTAATTTCTTTGCCCCTCACTGAAAGATATTTAACCTAGTAAATCAAGAAAGAGCTGTAAGAGGAAAAAACCACCTTTACGCACGAGGCGACAAGCCCTCTTCATTCTGGAAAGGAAAGCTTTACACTTAGGTCATCGCTGTTTCCTAGGGAGGCCTACGACAGGACTGACCTGTAACGCTTGTGAAGCAAAGAATAACCTTGAATTTCTTTGTGCTGCCTCATTAAAAAGAAACCAGAAGACACTTCTTCGGTAAAGCGTATTTTTCCTCATCTGCTGAAAAAACACCCAGAGGCATTTATTTGCCAGAGACAGCGAGAGGTGTGCGTTAAGCTCAAGGAAACCCTTCTTCAAGAGAAAATTAAGTATCATCTGCAAAAGCCTGAATGACTCCAAGCAGTCAGGCAGTGCTTGCACCAGCTAATGACAAGGCCTGTCTTGGCAAAGAACAGTCTTCCAACCATGCTGTAAATTGCTGAAAGAGGGACTTCAAGCTGAATTATCACTTGCCAGAATAACAACCTGCACTCCCGTAGCACTCCTCCACCTCTTGTTTTTCAGTTAGCCCTAGCTACACCTTACACTTAGCTTCACCTTACAGTGGAAAATCGGACTTGTGCTAAAAATACATGACCACATCTTGATCTGTTTTCTTTGCATCATAAAGCAAAGCAGCTTTTAGCTCCAAGAGATTTAATGACCAGCGTAGTCTGAGAAATAAAGTTTACAACCAGCACTTGAAAATTCCTACTTTATACTTCGTTTTGCTATTTTTACCCTGTTTTACAAGAAGCAATCAGTGTTTTCTGTTCTTAATTCCCAAGTACATGCTGCGTTAAGAACATTACAGGGACCAAGAGAGTAAGAAACTAGTAGCAAAACTGTCAGAATCCAGTTGCCAAAAGCGATCCCCCTCCTACAAGCAAAGGTTAACAAATTCAGTGTTGACTATGTAAATACATCATTGAAGAACAGTCACACCCAAGAAATGCCCTAGTGTTTTCCGAGGTTAAATTAGAAATAAGCAAGCCCTATTTTTCTTTTCAACATATTCTACTTCCAGCACTAACTGCAAGAGTTAAAATTCAGTAGGGCCAGCCATCTCAGGAGCAATCTGGAGGCTTGGACATGTGGAAAGTGACTATTAAACATCAAGTCAGAAGGCAGTTAATATGAAAAACAGGAAGGCAACTCCAAACAATATTTTCTTAAAGAGCTGGCAGCAAACTGTCAGATGCATGTGTGACCTCAAAACAACCTTTTGCCAGATGCCTCTTTAACCTCTTACAATTACATCAGCTTCTAAAAAGACTGGTACATTTTACCATTTTCTCCTTTGGTTATGCAAATTAAGAAGATGTGCTTAAAAGACAGATTGAAAACGTTTGGCCCTGTGCATATTTGTCTGCCTTAAAGCCCCCAAATAAAGCTCTCTCATACAGCAGCACATCTTTTTTTCCTCCCCAGAATTAAAACCGCTGAGAAGTTAAACACGAAGTTTTCATCTCCTTTCTTTTCCCTTTACTAAGTGTTCAAAGCCAGGTAACTTCTAGAGACACTGTTAAGGGGCCACTACAATACATTCAGCCAAAGGAAATAATAAATCACTTTTAATATAATTTGCCATTTTTAACTGAACAACTTTTTTTCCCCCCCAAAAAAAGTATGTTATCTATCCTATGTTGCAATCAGCATAAGCCAACACAGTAACTCATATCGTTCAGATTAGAGCATGGCCTGTGTACTAACAATCAAAGAAGGGCACTTCTGCAGATTTAAAATTCATATCGTGGAAGCATCATGAACGTGTTTTGGGGGCTCAAGCCCTAGAAAGCAAAAACAACCACCCCAAACCAGAGAAATGTTATGGAATAAAAAGTAAGTAGGTCATCTGTGCTACGGTGCTAAAACCGTCTGATTTGTGGCTGAGGTGACTGTTTTTAAAATCTAGAGGTGTACAAGTCCATGAAGAATTGCAGAGTCCTCTGACAACAAACGCCATGCTTTGATGAGGCAGTAAAAACAAAGATTCCCTGTGCTGTAGAGAACCCGAAAAAAATTTTCCTTCAGGAAACACACCTCCTTATAGAGCAAAACAAAGAATTTCAGTTGTTCCGTAACCCAGTTCCTTTAATCTGCATAAGAGATGCTGACTGAGTTCACTCAACCAAATCACTACTGGCTTTCAGAATACAATCAACACATGCTTTTCAACAGTATTAATATAGCATGAAGCTTGTGCTCCTAATTATTCATGTTTTTGCATTCTGGTTTTTTCCCCCTGCTGTAAAATATGCAAATTCACTTCTTTGTGTTATTTAGGTCCCACATGGGCCTCAACGGATCTGTTTGGAAGGAATTACAAGCCAACATCTAGATACATGCTGTCAACATTTCAAGCTTCATTATTTTTATTAAGTTGGAATGCCATTATAGATTTGATATTAGGCTTTAAAAAGGTTTTTGTAAATCTGGTGGAAACCTACAATCTAATAAAACGGTGTACTTATAATTACTATTGCTGCCCTCAGTGTGCGCATGAAAGGGAAGGAGAAAAGCCCTGCAACTCTGGAATACAAGAGAAATCCCCATCTAGTGGCTACTATTGATAAACGCAGTTTGTTTTTGTATGAAATTAGTACCCAGGAGGATTAGTTTGCCTTCATTACTGAATGAAGGGTCGCCTTATGCTACTACAGATTGGTAACAGGAGAGGAGTTTTTCTTCTGAATTCCTTCCTCCTCCCTTTTCCAGTCAGCTCTGTCAAATACAATGCCCAGAGGAGCGACTAAGTTTTTGAAAAGTATAAACCCCGTAAAGTAGCACCTCAGGAAACAAGTCCTGCCTTTAATTAATATTACATTAATGCTTAATGGATTACATTCTTTGTGTGCACCAGGAGTACTCAGAGTGGCACAGGCTGACATGTGTGCAGCATTCTTTAGATAAAATTACTAAAAGATTTCAGATTATTATAAACTCAGTATTAAATGGTTTTAAGCCACATGATGATTAACTACTGGATTGATTATTCCAAAACTGCAAGGCTGTCAATGACCACACAAGCGCTTACTGTCGGGCATCAAATACATAATATAAGCCCAGCGGTTCAAAAAGTGAAAGGACACTGAGGCACTGCTTGTTCCCAACTGGCACAAAGCCCTGTGCCTTTCTTACATGTCATGTTATATTCTGAAACACTGCAGCTGCCCAGCCTGCCGTGCTAGTACCACTAAAATCTCCTTAAATATTAATGGAAAACCAACACAATCTACTGCATGTTACTACTGACCCCTAGACAAGAGAACAGCAGCAGTGACACAAAGATTTTACAAACCTCTTGACGCCTTTACCCCTTGAGGTGTGTGCACAGAGAGGAGAAATCCAAACATCACTGAACTGCAGTAACAAACGTGTGTGGGGTAGTCCTTCAATTTGGGAGGATCAGGATATTAAATTTCCCTTTCATCAGAGACCCACTCCTGAAGATTTTGAAAGTGCACATTTCTCTCTGAAACAAACCTTTAAGGAGCTCTTCAAAATACAGAGAGATCTGTGTTACTAAGATCAGTTCAGAAACAATAAGGATCGGACTGTAAGACCTTTTGGCTTGCCGGGTGACAGTGGGAGTGTCCTTTATTACAGATGTGCCATTTACCAGATTCTGAACAGTCTGAGCATCTCCAGGAAACCTTTACATTGCAAGGGCTGTAAGACTGACTATACAGAAGCACCACTTACCCACAATAACAAATCCATCTGCTTCTCTCTCTGGCACTGTAACCTTCTTTGAATCTTGACTTTTCCGGAAAAAGCTGAACATAGCCTCTATCTTTTTGTTTTTCTTTTAAGTTGTTACCTAAAATAAACACAAAACATGCTAAATAAACGTAATGGAATTTACCACTAGAAGTTCACACCATGCCAAAGGCCACACGCATGATATTAGAGCACTTGAAGGCATCTGTATGGCAGATAAGTTACCTTGTGGATGCAGCGATTGGCTTCAACTAACAAAAAGCGACATATAAAACTATAACCCAATGAATGCAGTGGAAATATCAACAACCCAATTTCAACCTTTCTAAAGGAAAATGAAAGAAGAAAACCCCCGTCTCCATTTATCCAACACATTTCCATGGTGTTCTGCTATTTCACTTACTACACAAACTTTCTCTTTAGATGCTTTAGAACCAAGTCTAAAATTTAACGCCCAAACCAAGATCCTACAAAAAACAATGCAGCAAGAATCTTGAATGAAACAAACTGCACGAGAGCTCTGCAAACTTTCATGTCTATGCATCAACTAAAAATACCAGCCCACCTACACATACGATACTAGCACATCTCAGTTTTTCCAGTTTGCAGTATTAGAGACAGCTTAACCCCTGTGTGTACTTGATTAACCGTTAGCACTGATACCTGCATCAAATTTATATGTCACAAATTTTTCCTAACACTAACTCATAACTCCAACTTCCAAAGCTGCTAAGAACTCAAAGTTTTCAACAGCTAGAACAGGAAGAGGGGAAACAACCTCCAAAAGATTATGCTCAGTGTCTCTTCCTTCTCAAGACTGCATGATTACAAAGAAGGGAATCTAAATAGCTTAAACCAGAGCAATTGGTTTCAAAAAACCCAAGAGCACTGGCTGACAGGTAGGCAGTTGGGACAGCTCTTACAGAATCAAGTCCTATAAACCAACCTTTAGAATCATGGATGCATCATGAAACACCCTCCTAAGCAATCTGAGAAAATAAAATCAAGATAAAAATGCTGCAATTGCCAGAACGCCTCACTTCCCACCTTAATGTTCACAGTACCGGGAGCACTTAGCTGCATAATTAGCACTAGCTCCACAAGAGAGAAAGTGCCTCACACTCCACTGTTACAAGCCACAGCAAACACTTCCATGTCCAGATGACAAAGTCCTATGTGAAGTGTAAGCAGCGGCTTTCAGGAACACAGCAAAAGTAGCAACAATTCCAGCTGTGGCCTGATACCTGAAACGTGAGGACTGAATAGCCCACAGGCTGGCCATGCACCGCTCGCTTATGCTGACAAGGTGCAATTTCCAGCAGCCAGATAAACTACACCAACGTGGAGAAAGCACAACCACCTATCTAATTCCATGCACACAGTCACTTCTTTAGAAAGTTACTTGTCTGCACCTCGCTCCTTTTGTGTGTTTTCCTAACTTACCAGTCACATTTCTAGTTCTGTGGGGATTATCTGGTAGAAACTCCTAATTATCTCATTTATTCCTTACCTTCCCCCACACCCAGGCTCAACACATGGCGCCAGCAGCATATTCCTTTTGCAGCCCTCGGGGAATAAGTCTTCTCCTGCTACCAATTAAGGTTGTCAGTCCCATAGCTCAAGTGATAAAAACCTGTGCTGTAATACTCAAGAGTCAGGTTTCTGCTCCAATGATGTATGAAGGAGAGGTGGTTGTGGAATAGTTTAAAATGCAATTTTACCTTCACCCTGAGTGTGCAACAACAAGAAGCAAAATCGACTTGATGTGTAAAATCTCGCAGATAGCTTTGGCTCAGTTCCTGCCAGCCACTTCAGGTTCCAGAGCTGTATTTACTCCGATCCCTCTTTTTTCCTTTGAGATCCGCATTATTGTACAGTTTTCAGCTCTGTCCCTGTGCTCCACTTTCCCTCCTTCTTGCACAAAGAAAAGCATCTTACTCAGTACATAGGTGGCACAAAAGAGTCGTGTAAGACACTGTGCACTACGGGCTTTTAACTCCTGCACATTTAACATACCTAAACTTCACAGCTTAAAGGACAACAGACTTTAGACTCAGTAAATTCACAACCAGCACCAGCCAAATGAATGCTACAAGCACTTTCACACACTAGGTATTTTCCTTTAGTTGACAGAAGGCAGCCTCAGTATGCCCATTTTTTAAACCCCACATAATTCATCTTCTTTATACAGATGAGGGTTGATTACTGTGTGTTTAGTTTCTGAAGTAGCTTTACCTTAATTCCATCGCCAGCAGTATTTCTCAACCAGAAAAACAAATAAGCCCACACACATCCCTTTTCTTGAAGCAGAAAAACAAACAAAGCGAACAAAAGTAATCCCTAAGCTCAGACCCGAAGTTCACGGGCTGTTAAACTCACTGGTTTAGTAGTAAGAAAGCAGCACATTTTGTATTTTGTGAATGTTGGGGAGGTGGTAAGGAATGAAATTAATAGTAAATATATTAACATGCCCTTCTCTGGGCGTTCACCACTCAGCAACAAAACCTGTGCTGCTGGGCACCAGGTCTGCGTAACTGCGGTGGAGGAAGGAGGGCAACTGCTTCCTTGCAGGACTTCAGTACTTTGCTGAACACAGCATTAAGCTAATAACAAAGAATGACTAACGAAACAGAAGAAGAAAGGAAAAATACCTAAACCAGAAAATAAAGTAGAGCTAGCTGCCTACAGTATGGGACCATTAAAGGAAAAGCTTAGACAGGCAGTGCTGGGACATGTGTGGTACCTGCTCTGTAAAAAGTGTTATCTACTGTGGTACTTCAAAAGTAAACGTAAATCTCCCCAGCAACGCGAAATGCAACCACTAAATTTCTTGAATTACATGTTAAAAACAGAACAAAGACCCCGTCCAACAAAGAAACAGGGAGCTGAACAGAAACACTCGTGCTCTCGAAGATAAGAACACAGTCTAAGCACTGGCAGAGTCAGGCTGGAGAGTTTTATTCCTTGCAGGTAAGATGGAGTTTCAGTTAATGAAAGCTGAGAACAACCGGTTTCCGCACAAATCTCACTGTAGAGTAAAAATGCAGTTTGAAGTAGGTGGACCTGCATGCATGGCCACACAGACCAGAGAATAAAAGCACTTAGCTGTAGGGTTTGGGTTGCCTTTTTTTTTCAAGCTGTCAGCACAAACTCACAGAAAATACACCCACCATTCAGAGACGGTACCACACTCCTGCAGTAATTCCCTGCACTTTTCCCTTCCAGATGGGATTCATTTTGGTCCTAGAAGAGACCTGAAATTGAATTCACTGCCTAAAGATAAAATATCTCCCTTGGTAGGAGTATGCAGTTCCCTTCTCCTCATGTTTCCCCTCCACCAGAAAAAGGAACACCAGTTTTTCTTTCTCCAGTCTCAATCATCGGTAGTTAAGAACGGTGCTTTTGGCACTGCTTCAGTCATTATTAAGTAATAAACTGCAAACTACAGCCGTTCTGTGAGGCTGCAAAAAATAGTTAGGCTTTCTGCAAGGCTCTGGGAACGTACATGCAGTGAGACAAAGACAAGTTACAGAGCTGCACAAAGGGGTTAATTTATTCCTCCTGCATTTTGTCAGTCTCCTTTGACAAGAAGTATGGGTGACCTTTGAACCAAACCAATATGTTCAATCTAGCAAGATTTTTCTATACGGTGAAGATCCCAGTGTATTTAGCGTTGCTTCTCAGCCTTTTCCTGCACATTCACAAGTGTCAGGAGGAGAAAGGTAATCTAGTATTAAAAACACTGAAGATGCAGAGTAAGATAAAGAGAAGAGGCCCAGGAACACAGCAAAGCAGAATGGCAGAAGCAGAGCCCATAATTACATAAATGCAGAAATGAGGTCAGAACAAGAGCCCAAACTGTCCTTAAAGAAAGAACAAGAATAACTTCCTATCTAGCAGGTGAAGCTATATGATTTGTGGAAGGAGAAAGCAGAGTATAGTTCTCTCTTCCTTAACAGCATCTGCTGTGATTCACCGATAAAGCAGCCATCAGCAGAAGGGCAGGATGCTTGCAGCCCTGCTTACGGCACAAAAATAACCAGGTTATGAGTCAAGAACACGCAAGGCAGAGAGATTTCTCTGTGACACCAGAAAAGCAGTTTAAAAGCTTTTGTCCTGGTGTAAGTTACTCTGTGAAAAATTAAAAAAGACATGTGCTTTATTTTATCTGGCATTCACATTTACCACAGCTGAGCTTCTTGAAAACAGAGGAAAGTTTAGCGTCCATGAAACAAACACAAAAGAATGGGATCTACACGTAACAGAACATGAACAGGGCTTTGGGCTGTTTGGTTTTTGCTTCCCTGTCAAACTAGTTCAAGCAGAGCCATCACAGCACTAACCCAGGCAAGTAACAAACCCCACTTTGTCCTGGTTAGCAAGCTGAACTAGCCCACAGCTGGTTAGAGAAGACAACCAGTACCGAGTTTGTGCCCATAATCTCTCATTGGGCATCACTGAAAAAAGCCTGGCTCTCTGGATTCTCTTTTCAGGTATTTATACGCATTAAAAAGATCTCACTGCACCTTCTCTTCTGCAGGGTACAGTCCTGGCTCTCTTGCCCTTTCCTCCTACTTAATACGCTCCAGTCCATAGATGTGGCCCTGGGGACATGATTTAGTGGGCATGGTGGGGTTGGGTTGACAGTTGACTGGATGATCTTGTAGGTCTCTTCCGACACTAGTGATTCTACGACTCTGTCTAACACAGCCCCGGATATCATTAGCTGCCTTTGCTGCAAGGGGGACTAGGAGCAACCTCTCCATGGAGAGGTCAGTGAAAACAGGCAAAAAGGCAAGATGTGTTGTGACAGTGGTGTGTGCAGCTGCACAAAGCCCTTACCTATTCACTCCTCACAGGCCATTCCTTCCAGCCCTTTCCCCAGCTGTGTTGCCCTCCTTTGGGCTCATGTGAGTACCTCAACATCCTTCTCAACGTGCGGGGCCTACATCTGCACAGAGCTCTCCAGGTGAGGCCCAGCTGGCTGGTGACACCGTGACTGACGCACCCGGGGTGCCGTTCGCCCTCAGGGCTGCCACTGGTGCCAGTAACTCGCCCTGAGCCCCCGGCAGGGCCGCTCCCCGGCCGTGGCTCTCCCGGCCCCCGCCTGGGGAAGGTCACGGCCAGGGCAGCCCTAGCGGTCGCGGTCCGCACCCCCAGCGCAGCTCCGCACCGCGCGGCCCTCACGGAAGGGGAACTGGGCCAACGCAACAGATTTCAGAGCAAAGGCCGGGGCAGAGCAGGGGGAGACACGGCCTCCCG
>VZRI01009846.1:243673-256616 GCA_013397515.1 Upupa epops
CCGCCCCCCCGCCGCGACAGCAGCGCCCCCCGCCCCTCCCCTCCCTTCCCCTCCCCTGTCGGCCCGGCCGCCCCCACTCACCGGCCCCCGCTTCCGGGTCGCGCCAGGCGCAGGAAGTCCCTCCTCCGCCCTCGCCGTTACCCCGGCGCGGCGGGGCCGCGGCCCCGCCCCTCGCAAAGGGCGGGAAGCGCCGNGTTCATCCCAGCGGGAAGCTGTTCGTGCTGGCGGACGGAGAAGGGAAGAATGCGACGGTGGAGCTGAGCGAGCCTGTAAGTCAGGGAGAGCTGTGGACACCGGAGGTTTTGTGCCGTTGTGTTTGGCATGGTCTGAGCTTCAGCGGGGAAGCTCGGTCATCTTTGGTTTCTCCCTTTCCACCTCTGTTGCGTTGCTTCAGCTTCTTAGTTTCCAGCCTTCAGGAACCACGTTGCTCTTTGTAAATACTCAGCCGGTATTGCGAGAGAGAAGTGGTTCCTTGTCGGATTTGTCCCCGTTTGTCTGCTGTGCCTGCGCCTGTTGTTAATGTACAGGGTCACATCCTGATCCTCTGTACTCTGTGTATACTGTTTCTCAGCCCTCTCACAGCATTCCAGTAAACTTCATGGGTAGCTTGAAGCGTCCTTTCTCTTAAAAGAGATATTAATTGCATTAATTGCTAGTTAGGGTGTGCTAATGACCACTGCACAGGAGTTATCGCTGCCTTTTAATCACACACCACCAAGGGAGCAACACCCTGGCGTTCTCTTCTGCCTATATGTTTAGGGGCTTTTCCTGTAGGAAGTGTTATAATTAGAGGTTTATACTAATTGTGATGGCACATGCTCTAGCTTCAGTGATGAGACAGGTTTACATACTTGTCAGCTGGTAAGAACATCATCCCTCTGATGCTTCAGAGGGGTTTTTGTGTCTGTACTGAATTGGTTGTTGAAAAACCTTTAAGATTGAGGCTTAGGGAACGGGGTTGGCAGTGTTCAATAGCACTGCACTGACACGGAACAGAATGTGCTGTCATGGACAAACTGTCGCTAGTGGAGAGTTCTTAGTGCCATTCAGTAGGCACAGCAGCTGGTTTAGGGACACTGATTTCACGTTTGCTGTGTTTTCTAGCTAGATGAAGAGCTCTCGGGAGTTATTGAAGTCGTGGGAAGAGTAACAAACCAGGCAACCATCATGTGCATGTCATACGTCCAGTTCAGGGAAGATAAAAGCCCATTTGGTAAGTGAGAGTTATCGCTATGACACACTCATTCCATGTTCTGAACTCTTCCAGTAACGAAGGTGGGGGAGCCTAATAGATGGTCTTTGCCGACACGCAGAGCAGCTTTCCTCAAGCTGCCAGATATGGAGCAAAAATCCAAAGGCTGTCATGGGAAAAATTCTGTAAGAAAGACAGTTTTACTGGCAGAGTGCAGGGACTGACCCAAAGCTAGAGCCAGTCTGATGATTCTCCCACTCCCAACTGCATTGTAACTGCCTTGTACTGGACCTTGTGTGATTGTGCAACCAGCAGGCCTGAAAATAACCCTCCAGAGGCTCCCTGGGGGCAGCTGGGGAGGATGAGGGGGCGCAGTGCTTTAAGTAACAGCACCTTAAGACTGTCAATTGTTTGTGGGAATTCAGCTTGTGCATCCTAACGATGTTCTTTGCCCTGCTGCAGATCTGGAACTCTACAATGAAGCACTAAAAATTATTCATGAATTTCCTGAATACTTCCCGTTTAGTACTGGGAAGAATAACTGAATTTTCTCAGCATGCATTTAGAGCTTCAGCGGGGACAGCAGCACCGTCATGTTCATGCTCGACAGCACAGTGGCAGTTACGTCCAACAAAGATACCGTTCTGTGGGCCATGTATCACCACTGAAGAACACGCTCTTTGCAAATGGAATTCCTTCAGCAAGAAGGAGAAGACTTCTGTGGGTATCTCGCTGGTTGTATATATTTACTACTTCAGCATCTACGCTGATATTCTCTTGCTAGACTGCAAGTTTTGTAGGCATCTTTTAGTTGGTTCTAGGTTATTTGATATAAAACTTGTACTGAAGACGGCTGATGAGGGGTATAATGTAAAGATTATTTGTTTACAAAACCATTGCTTTCATAAACATTTACTGAACGCTCTGGAGAGGATTTTGCATCTTGAAAATGGCCTCCAATAAAAAGAGATCTGAACACATTTCACTCATCGTGTCAGTACTGTGCCTTAGGGCACTGTTTGCAGGACTCCTACTGCACCTGACACAAGTCATTTTAATCAAGTGGGTGCAAGGGACTTGCATTTTTCACACGCAGAAGCTGTCTGGTTGGCCTTGGAGCTTTCAAGTGCAGTTGAGTTCCCTCCACAACCTTCACTCTTGATGGGAGTCGTAAGCAGAAGTCCCAGATTCAGCCAGCTTGTCATGGTGACTTGAATCACACAAACTTCCACACCCTCCCAGAGTTTGTTATGAACACCCAGCAGAATTCTGACATCTCAAGGTAACACGATCAAAGCAAAACCTAACTTGGGCCATATCCTCTCTGAGTTAATACGTATTTCAAAGTATTTTAAGTAAACCTTAGCCATGTCCATTAACCTGAAACCTGTTCAGCAGCTATAGTTAGCGCCTCACGAGGATCCCTGGCTTTGTACTTGCAGATGGATCTGCTTTCGGTCGAGGAACTAAGTCATAAGTCTTTATAGAATACCAGTTACTACAGAATCACTACAGATGGAAGGGACCTTAAGAGATGATCTACTCCAACCTCCCTGCCATGGAGTTCTAAGAGCTAGTGTAAACCTACTTCAGTTTCAAACCATTTCCCTGTGTCCTATTGCTAGATCCCAGGCCTTCCTGTATATTCTCTTCGGGTATTGGAAGGCAGCTATAAGGTCTCCTTGGAGTCTTTGTCTCTCTAGACCAAACAACCACAGCTCTCTCAGCCTATCCTCATAGCAAAGGTGCTCCAGCACCCACAGTTCCAGGAACGCTTTGGAACTGAACTGCTTCAGGCCTCTGAACAAGGACAACGCTCTGTCGCCAGAGGCTTGTTCCAGGAATACCTGTTCCTACCAAGCACAGTCACAGATCACTGCTTGATTAATCCAACAGCAATTTATTCTTCTCCACAGTCAGGGAAGTCACAAGTTATCATTGTCTAAAATAGACACCAGGGCTCTGGTGGACAGGTGTCAGGGAGTCCCCCATTTTCAAACCATACCTATGCCTGGGCAGTCTCAGCTGGGACGAGATTCCCTGTGGTATCCAGCTGCATACACTTACAGGAGCAGGCGGAAACGGGGCACTCGGTGTGGTCCCTAGACAGCCACAGCAGAAAACACAGAAAACAGGTAAAGTAAGGCTAACACAAATCCTGTCATCTATACGTTTAAGTATGTGCTGGGCCACAGGATCTCAGAGAACTCAGCATTGTGGTTACGCTTTGCTTATGTTCTAAACCAGCCAAAGGTGGCAGATGCAGCAAAGGAGCCACGTGTGTCTCAGTGCAGCCCACACATGTGAATCAAAGATGTAACACCAACATACCTGAACCAACTGAGCATGTGCCCAGCGTGTCCGCCGTGCCGACAGTTGTGACACCAAGTAAACCAGTTGTTGAACTGGGCTAACTTCTTGTCTTTGCTGAGATCCACTTTTTCATCTGACTTGGACCCTCCTGTGCCGAGGCAAACACATCCCCACAGACACACCTGTAAATCATTCTGCTTCACTGGAGTTCAGTCCCAGTAACACTACCATATTTGAACCCCGGAACATTACATGGAGAGGTGGCCTGACTTTAAAAGTCAGAACAATGACTAAGAGCTGAAATGCCGAAACAAGCATCGCACGGCTGAGCCGGTGTTTCATGTCTCACAGCCACGCTGCGCTTGTAAAGCACACCTTACAGAGAGGTTACTGTTGAAAGACACTCCATGTGAATCGGGGGCCCGTTTCACTGCCCACGGAACTGTCTCAGAAAAATCTACTACATCTAACTGTCAAGCCTCACAGTCGGAACACGGAAGCCAAAACACAGATCAGTGGAAGAATCCGAGTGGTGATGGCACCACTGCTTAGAGCTCTGCACGACTGACCTAAACACGTGGGCAAGGTCAGTTTCGTGTAGACCTCCGTGTAATGCCGAGCACAAGACATTTAGAACCAAAAGACTCCGGTCATTTCTTAGCTGTGACAGCATACCCCACACATGGTTCCAGAGCTGGTGACAGAAAGGACACCCCACTGAAATGATTCTTTCAGCTAAAAACTAATTAAGTCACATTCCAAGGTACCTTCCACAAACTTTCCATTTCTTATGGTTTTAAAACCTCTTCACAATACTGACCACCACGATGCCTGAGTCTTTTCCTCTGTCTAACCATGGAATTTCACAGGCAATCTGACTGGGAAAACTCAGAACTGGNCTGAAGCAAGCATCGCACGGCTGAGCCGGTGTTTCACGTCTCACAGCCACGCTGCGCTTGTAAAGCACACCTTACAGAGAGGTTACTGTTGAAAGACACTCCATGTGAATCGGGGGCCCGTTTCACTGCCCACGGAACTGTCTCAGAAAAATCTACTACATCTTAACTGTCAAGCCTCACAGTCGGAACATGGAAGCCGAAACACAGATCAGTGGAAGAATCCGAGTGGTGATGGCACCACTGCTTATGGCTCTGCACGACTGACCTAAACACGTGGGCAAGGTCAGTTTCATGTAGACCTCCGTGTAATGCCGAGCACAAGACATTTAGAACCAAAAGACTCCAGTCATTTCTCAGCTGTGACAGCATACCCCACACATGGTTCCAGAGCTGGCGACAGAAAGGACACCCCACTGAAATGATTCTTTCAGCTAAAAACTAAGTCACATTCCAAGGTACCTTCCACACACTTTCCATTTCTTATGGTTTTAAAAACTCTTCACAATACTGACCACCACGATGCCTGAATCTTTTCCTCTGTCTAACCATGGAATTTCACAGGCAATCTGACTGGGAAAACTCAGAACTGGGGAACTGTGCATAAACTGAGACAGGTTTAATCATAGAATCCGGTGTGGCATACAAGAGCTTTCAATTATGAGCTTTCTCCCTCAGAATAATGAGTATTTGCAGTATCAGTACAAACAAGAAGAAAAAGGTGCAAGAGATGATCTTTAAACAGCAACTGCTAATTAGACCTCGATCTACTATTCTAAATTAGTAATTTAAATTATTTTATTGATTATTTTATTAATAATTAATAAGTTAATAATTTTAATTAATTTATTAATATTTTTATTAATTTTTATTAATAGTTACTACATTAATAATTAGACCTGACTGTCATACCTGGACAGCTGGAAACCGGTGTTCCCATATTTATCAGGCAGAGAGCACAGCGAGGAAGAGGTTTACGGCAACCAGGACAGCTTGTAACTTTGGACTTCGTTGGTGAACCACTGACTCCATATTGGCTGAAACCTCTCCCCTGAT
Organism: Upupa epops; assembly: GCA_013397515.1. NCBI lineage: Eukaryota > Metazoa > Chordata > Aves > Bucerotiformes > Upupidae > Upupa > Upupa epops. Next base: position 249,131 of record VZRI01009846.1, read on the forward strand.
GAGGAACAGCTGAGCAGCTGGAAGAGATTGATTTTCCACAGAAATTGCAACTCACAAACACCTAAAGAGAACAAAAGCCCGTTCACATTTTTGTTTGGGATCTGGGTTTTCAACAAGGGAAGACAAGTGTCCCACAAGTGTTAAAAAAGGTACAATTTTGGAAGGACAAGCTGCTGTTCAAATGAAAAGCATTTAAGAGAAAACCCCTTCGGTACTGCAACGGCACGGACCTCGTTCCCTACATTAGCTTGAAGAAATTCCCCTTTGTTTACTGTATTTGTCTACTCTAGCAAAACCATTATCAAGTCCTTGCTAAAACAAGTCCAGGCAAGACTCTTCTAGGGCAGTCTTAGCTGAAATACTTCTTTTGCACATGAATCCTCATGAAAGCCATGATGCAGCCAGCAACTCTACAGAAGAGCTATGCCACCTTCCCTTCTGGACTCCTCAGTTTGTACAAGAATTACAATTACCTGGGCTAAAGGTTTTGAACTGGGATCCAGCTTACTCCGGTGGATATCGAATTCTGCACGTTTATGCCAAAACCTCCAAGCATCTAAAAGATTCCTGTAGTTCTCTATCCAGTATTGAACCCTCTCATCCTTAAGTACGTCCAGTGGAGAACCCTAGAGCAGGCAGGAGAGCATATCAGACATACTGAAGAAACACGGTGCACACTCTTCACTTCAGAAAAAGGCACTACAAAGGAACTGCAAGTGCAGTGCACTTGCTGAGAAAAAGGTTTCAACACAAGCTTGATAAAACCATCTTCAGTCCTGACTCTGGTTGAAGACACTCGTGCTGCCACGTCCTCCTAAGACCTCGGTATCAGACGAACGATTATACAGGTGTCTACAGTTAACAGAGAGTGTTTCAGATGACTCCACAGAACAGACATGATGCATCTTGTCCCAATTTTGTATAGACAATACTTGTAGTGCCCAAGATTCTGTACCACACTGCTAAAGCAACTGTGTTTATTCCCCGCTAAGGCTTTGGTTTTGAGCTAAACACTAACCTGCAGCATGCAGTAACTTGCTGTCTGAACATCTCCAGTTCTGTCAACGTAACTTTCCATCAGGTCCACTCCATCTTTTGTCAGGCCTGTTAACAGGATCCCCTCCAGATTGCCAGCATCTTTCATTTCATTTGTCAGCTTTTCAATAAACCTGTTCAGCTATAAAAAACAAATTCCTTCACGTTTGCCACCCGTTGGTCCCTTCCCAACTCCTTCACATGGGAATCTAACACAACCTTTTGTTATTTCAGTAGCTTTCTTGAAGAGAGTCTGCTGCTAACACAAAATGCTGCTAGCTAGATGTTATACACAAAAGACTGCACGGTTATCTCCAACGTATGATGAGAATTCAAGCACTTATCAACAAACTTCAAGCCTTCGGATAGGAAGAGGGAAGCGTATTCTTCAAATACTTCAGTGAAGTTAAAGAAAGCATTCCTGCTGTAAAACTAAAGCTTCATTCAAGAGAAGGCAAATAACTGGAAATCAATACTGAATAAGTAGAAATACTCTCAGTAAGACAGAGACGCAGGAGATGGATGCAACAGCACTTAGCAAACTAGCAAATACTAATAAAGTAACGAAGTACAAATAGGAAGTCACAATGACTAAGAAAAACAGGCAAACAAAACAAGAAAGCAATAAAAACTCAAACTGAGGGTACAAACTGAAGACCAGGTTATATCACACCTGGATATCCGAGTGTGATGAGGAAAACTAAATCCCTCGTGACTCATTGTTTCCACCCCACGAGAGAGTTCCTTCCACCTCTACACAGAGCCTAGCATAACGGCTGGCTCAAACGTGCAACCACGGCCTTACCTGAGCATCATTGAGGAACTTGCAAGCGAAAGCCACTCTGTCTCGCACAGCTACGTTATTTTCATACTTGGGAGAGAAAAGTGAGAAAGCCACCGTCACAGACACATCTCCTTTTCATCAGTAAGTTGTTTGTAAGAGTTTGCAGTATCACATAACTGATACTGTGAAACTGGTTATGCACAAAGCAGTCGGCACGCGTGGAGAAAACTAACAGCAAATTATTGTCTGTACTCAGAGCAAAACTGTGGCTACTGGAACAACCCACTTGAGTGGCAGGAAAGCCTGGCACAACACATCCTCCGTGGTTCATGCCACTCTAGAGTAAGAAACTTTGTAAGTCACGTAGATCTGGGTTCAGTGCTGCCAGCACACAGTGCTAAGAGTCTGGCCAAGCCACAGGAGGAAGAAAACCAAACCAACCTGGCTTTACCAGGTTTACAAAATAGCCAACCTGGCCACTCTGTTTCTTCCAAAACATCACAAGTAGAAGTTGATACACAAAGCAAAGAAACAAACTCCACCTAACTCCAAACACACAGAACAGGGACTGGCACTCGAGGTGCAACAATGCTCTCCAGTCACGTTACTGGCTGGGACTTGGGCTAAATTACTGAATCAAGCATTCCTGTTGGTCTCTAACCAACGATCAAGTACGGTACTGTGAGAAGGCTCGAAGTGTCTCCTAATTAAAGATGTGATTTGCTCTTCACATGGCAATTTTATACCAGTTTCACAAGAAGTAAAACTATTCTGCTTACTAATCTGACACAGAGAAATTACTCTAACAAGCCAACAGGAAAAATACAATGCAGTGCAAATAAAACTTGATGGAAGTGCTGCAAACCCTCCTACGCTCACGCTGCTCTGTGCCTTCCTTTCCCCTTTGTTTCCCTGCTGAAAATATGTTGATAAGGTATTTGTACGGGTTTAATGCTCAAAAAGGACACTCTTCCAAGAACGTGCAGACTCTTAACAGATGTTTTGCCTCTTTTGTTCACGAGTGTCAGAAAATACCCTGTTATCTGCCAGCATCAGAAGGAAATCATACAGCATAATCTGAATGATTCGTGGAGTAATTCGTGGAGTAACCCTCTTACTTACAGGAATTTTGCCATAACATAAACGTACTCACCAAAACACCATCGTACGAGCCAGACTCGCTTGTCAGGAAGGCAAACATAGCACACAGGTAGGGATTGTTCAACTGCAGCCTCAGTGTACCGCACATCTCTCTCCACAGGGAGTTCTTCTCATCTGTGTAGCCTGACAGAGCCATTGCTACTACATTAAGGTTCAGATCACCTGATCAATTAAAAATCAATCAGTGAAACAATGAACAGGTTAAGGACTTAGCAAGTACTTTCTAAGACAACATGCATCCTTTCCATATTCGACGATTCCTTTATAAAAAACCATGTACTGAGCTGGTGAAAGGCACAAATACAAGATACGAAACACCGTGCACACCTTTTCCTGAGGAGGCTCCTTTATTCAGAATCTGTATTGCTCGGCGTATGTCCAAGTTGAAAAGTGCTACTGCAGCAGCTCTCTCCCAGTCTCCTTCCTGTTCCAATGAATTTAAAAAAGGTTCCACATCTAAGTCTGTTCCCTTCTTTATCCACCCGCAGAGCTGCAAAGCCAAAGACCTCTCCTCACTGAGATACTGAATAATATCCGCCTGTCTATCAGATCCGCTCCTGCTGTGCCTCAGGTTCTCTGTTGTCCCTAGAAAGGTGAAACAATTAAAAAGATGCTTAAATCACCACTGAAATTGCAATCACAACGCAGTGTTTTGGTTTCAACCACAAAACACAGTACAGAAGCTGATCCTCATATTCTAGCACTTCACCATTGCTAAGATCTCTACAGTAAGGAGCAGCAAGCACGATATTCTAGGCTGCTAAACGAGTGCATCTCCTCTGGACGCACATTCCCCACTAAGGCTCTTTTCTTCCTTCTGCCTACGATTTGCAGGTCCTTGCTGCAGCTGACAGGAGCGATCCGCGTGTTCAGTTTGACAATAGAATACACAGCCTGCCCCTGCTCTGCCACTTCTGTCCACAGCAAACACCAACACGCTAGCTTTCCCACCACCCGAGCTGGTGGGTTTGCTCCAGGGAGCACATTATGAAGACATAACGAACAGAGAGAGCAACATTCAAATAACAGTCTATAATAATAAAAACTTCACCAAGTGGCACCACGTGAGGCACCACCTCAGAAGAGAGCTGATTTAAACACGATTCAGTTCAAACAAACGTCATCACATCAATCCAGGAGCAGTGGCTACAGTGAATTCAGCTGCCTACAACTAGAGCCCGTGTTCCTGTGTGGAACGTCAAAAGATGAGATAGTTACACGAGGAGTGAGAATCTTCAGCGCCAGAGCCAAAACCCAAACGTCTGAAACAGCGGAAGCTTTATCTTTGTTTTGATGAGTACTGCGTTTTGATGGTTACTGACTTCCCAAGGACACTGGAAACGAGTGCAATGAGAAGCGTGACCTTACATGACTGAAAGCCTCATGTTCTGCACTTTTCATTCCCTACTTCACCCAGTTTTAAAGACAAACCCATCAGCCCACCATTCTGTAAACTAGTACAACGGAACTTATCAAAGTCGGAACATTCTTACCCAAGGATGACTTCACAATGGATTTAATGCCAGCATAAACTAAGGGACCTTTGTTTCCTGTCAGTTTTTGATCCATGTCTTCCGTATACTGCTTCATAAGTATTTTCATGTATAGGAAGCTTAATTTTTTCCCAAGTGTTTGAAAATATCTATGTATTTTAAGCTATTCTTTTACATACTAGTAACACATGTGAAGTATTTACATTTAAAGAGTGGCATGCATTTAACACAACTGCTTCACACGTAAAGGCATGTCACTGCTGTGGCACAGGCCCTACAGTAAAACAAAGGATATAATGCAGAGTGTACCAAAGAGATTTCAGCTGAGGATCTTCGTTTCCTGCCAGGAGGTGATTTCTCCAAACTTGCTCGGTATCAAGACCATACCTTGACAGAGCTCTGAGCCGCATTTTGGTCGCTATGTCTTTTTCCAAGGAGCTAGCCTTCCCTTCTTCTGTACACTCATACAAATGACGGCCGCACGCCCACATTAAGGACGTCACTGGACTCCAGGCAAGAGAAATTCTTTCAAAAACAGTGAAGTCAGACATAGTCCTGTTGGGAGTCACCACGACCATCCGATTCTGACTTGTGGGATGCCAGGCAAACGAAGCAATGTAGTTGTCGCATGGCTGGACGCTTCTTTCGATGATTGTTGGCTCAGTTTCATCTCCAATGGGAGTGGGAGTATGCTGCATGTCATACAGTCTAATGATATTACTATCCCTCGTTAAAGTAGCTAACAGTCCAGTTCTCGTTGGACACCAAGCGACTTTTGTTAAGGGTTTCGGTTGCTCTGTCAAGGTCAAAACGGGCTTCTCAAACTTCCTTAAATCCCATATGGCAACCTGACCTTCATAGAAGGAAGCTACGCGATCGTGGAAGTAGGGATCGACAGTCACTCCTTGGACAGCCTTGGTGTTTACAAAGATCTTTTGGCTTGTGTTCCTCAGGTCAAAGATAGCCAGATTGCGATGCATCCCCGCTAAAAGCAGCTTCTGATCCCGTGGAAGCCAACAGAGAGAGAGACAAGCATCGTTCTGTCCTAACTCATACAGCGGCTTCGTTACTACCAGTCCTGCTTCTGGGTCTCCTGCTGACAGTCTTACTTTCTCTGCAGCAACTGCAGTCTCCGGGGCACATTTGCTACTGATATCCCAGATCAACACTGAAAAGTCAGCGCGATGTTTATCCAACCCAGCAGCAAGCCAGTTACTATCCAGTGGGTTCCACGCAAGGGTGTTGCACTGCCGGGCGTGTTTCGGAACCAACTCTTTGCCTATCAAATCTTTACATTTTGAGTTGTGATCCTGACCGAGGCTAGTAAGCACCACGCGACCGTTGGCCTGTCCAACCGCAAGGAGACACTCGGGGTCATATTTTGGATACCAGGCCACACATTTCATGTACGGTGTATCTGAATTTATTGACAAGAGCGTAGCTGTAGTCTCTTCTGACAACCGCAAGGAGCCCGCCTTGAGTTCTGAACTTACAGCAGAGTCAATGTGATAAAGGCTCAACTCCGAATCGCACACAACAAATCTGTCGACGTGGTGCGGGGCCCACAGGATATCAGGTTTGGAGCCGCTCATGGTTAGCGTTAGCTTACACACGATTTAAGGTCTCGGAAGAAGATTCAGGTGATATCCATGCATATGGAAACTGCTGAGAAAAGAATGTATAAGAAAATTACCAAATCTTAAATTCCTTTGTAATTCAAGATCGTCTTTAAATGAAAACAGGGTCCAGAATGACTTTTAGCCCGAGGGTTTAGCACGTACACATTTGAGGTCAAAATCCTAGGCACTTTCTGCACTACATCCCTTTCCCCACAGCTCACTGTGGTTTTGCTGGTGCGTCCTGACTGACACAGAACTGACACAGCCACCTACACACGGTCAACAAGACTGACTGTGTTTACAAACTCCACGCCAGTATCAAGGAAGACAGGATTAGACGTGATGTGGCACAGTATGTGGGTGTGATGCTGGCAAACACCCAGCTCCCCAACTCCCTGGAACACGCACAGGAACATTGTTTTGCCTGATTGAAGGGCACTAATTAGAGTCTGCCTGTTTGTCTGGTCTGTCCAACAGCCATAAAAGGCTTGTCCTCTTTGAAGATGTTTACAGAAGTACAACTTCCCACTTCTCATCTTGATGATCAGAGGACTGGAAGGCCTGCTACATGAAGAAAGGCAGAGAGAACTGGGTTTGTTCAGCCTTGAGAAGAGAAGGCTTAGGGAGGACCAGGGTATAAAAGGTGACTGCCAGGAAGACAGTGACCCCCTTTTCACAAGGAGTCACATGGAAAAGACAAGGGGTGAGCGGTGGAAGTTTCTCCTGTGGAGATTCCAGAAGAAAAGCCTTCACCACCAGAGCACAGAATCACCTCCCAAGGGAAGGGGTCGATCGCCCCACACCGGACAGCAGCAGACCAGCCTGGCAGGCTGCTGGGACGCCTAACTTAAACTCTCCTTTCAGCCTGACAGGTTGCACTAGACGATCCTTGAGGCCCCTTCCAACCTGGCACCGCTTGAATCGATGACTCTTAATCTGCTGCTCCCCACTCCGCGCTCCGTGCCCTAATGCTCTCCCGTCTTCGTCCACACTGGGCCCCGCCGCAGCCGCCAACGGCCTCTGCTCTCGNCAGGGACGCGGCCGGGGCCGCCGCGCCCCGCTCCCCTCGCCGCACTCCCCCCTCTGCCCCCGTCGCCGCCTCCCCATCGCCTCTCACCAACCCGCGGGGCCGGGGCCACGGTCGCCGCCGCCACCACCACGGTCGCCGCCGCCCGGTGCCTCCTTCCGGCTGCGGGCGGGGAAAACTGCGGCCCTTCCGGCGCGGGGACGGGAAAGGAGGCTGCAGTTCCGGGTCGCGGGGCTCTTGCAGGGTTATGGGCTGTAGTGGCAACGGGAAGCGGCTGGCCTAGTGGCCAGCAATGTGCTCTGGTGGCCAAGTGGGCCAGCAGCATCCTGGGGGGATCAGCAGATCGAGAGAGGGGCTTCTCCCCCTC
>VZRI01009846.1:256924-274131 GCA_013397515.1 Upupa epops
CGTTCCAGCCCCGCCTGGCTGTGTTCCTGTGCCACTGGGTCTGGGTGATCCTGCTGTGGCAGGGGGATTGGACTGGATGATCTTTCCAGATCCCTTCCGATCCCTAAGGATGCTATGATCTAGTCCAACCGCCCTGCACTGGGCACGAGCATCTTTAACCAGATGGAAGTTGCTTGGAGCCCCATGAAGCCTGCCCTTGGCTGACTCCTGGGATGGAGCTTCTACCACCTCTCTAGACAACCTGTGCCAGCGTTTCAGTAGCCTCGTTAGAACTTTTCTTCTAACGACCAATGTAAATCTCCCCTGCTCCAGGTTAAACCACTGCCCCCATCCTGTTGCCACACTCCCTTTTATTCAGGTTGCCCAGTGTTCCCTCTGAAGGCTCTTCCTGTGTTGCTTACAGCTTTATATGACTGCAAGGGCATAAGGGCAAAGGGTTTGTGCCAGATGTTTTTCCACCTAAACTCTAGCCAGAGGAATCCAGACTTTTCCCTGAAGGCTGCTAACAAAAACCAGGTGGGTTGTAGTTTGGTTAAATAAAATCTGCATCCTTCGTGTTGGAGCACACAAAGCACCGGGCCTAAGGGAGGACAAAGGGGGATGAAAGGTGGTTTGGAAAACTCCTTCAGGTTTGGAGTTACAAGAGAGTTTTACCTAGGTGCTGCTAATGTTTGCTGTCTGTGTGAGAGAACAGTGTCACTTACGGGGAGGAGCAGAGTGTGCAACGCCTGATGGTTCAGGGGTGCCATGTTACGTTGCAGCACTGGTCCACCCCCTCCCTGGGCAGTCTGTTCCAATCCCTGACCTTTCGGCCAGGGAAGACTTTTGGGCCAACCTGAACATCCCCTGGCACAACTTGGGTGTTGCCTCTTGTTCTATTGCTGATAACTTGGAAGAAGAGACTGACCCCCAGCTCTCTACACCCTCCTTTCAGGTAGCTGTAAAGAGCAGTGAGGTCTCCCCTCAGCCTCCTCTTCCCCAGACTAAACAGCCCTAGCTTCCTCAGTCGTTCCTCATCAGCCCTGTCCTCCAGGCCCTTCACCAGCTTCACTGCCCTTCTGTGCACCCACTCCAGCTCCTCAATGTCCTTCATGTATTGAGGTGCCCAGAATGGAACCCAGAGGCCTCACCAGCACAGAGTACAGGGCGACAGCCACCTCCCCAGTGCTGGCCACACTATTTCAGGTGCAGAAACACGGTGTGCAGTGCATTGGAGAAAAGGTTAATATCGTTTATAAATAACCCCTCATGATGTTTTGCTTCTGCTTGCTTGTACGAGGTTCTGACTCCTTGGCTGCTGCATAATGTGCAGGTCACAACGGTGCCCTAAACAGAAGCCCTTGCCTTGACTGGCAGTGATTGTCCTGCAGCTGAGCTCATAAACTGGACAACAGTCTGGCTTCTTAAATTCAAGTGCACTGGCTGCCTCTCATCCCTGCCACATAAAGAATGAAACTGAGGAGTGGAGCAACAATCTCTGCATCCATAAAAGCATATTGGTTAGACAGAAGGGGCTCGTAGGTTTACACAGGCGTCCATCTGAAATCCCTCTGCGTATCCTTACACAGGAATGTCCCGCTCAGCTGAATCGGAGCTCTGTTCTCCCCCCTTTCAGCCCGGCTCACATCTGCGCGCGATGCCAGACAGGAATGTTCTGTGTCAGGGCTCAAATTCACATGTGAACACGATGGGAACATGTGGGATGCATTCCACCCTGGCAGCAGCCTCTTTTCCGTGGCGCTGCAGCAGTAAAGCACCGTTCCAACCAGGAGGTGGGTCAGAGGCATTGAGCTCAAGAGCCCAGCGCAAGAAATAAAGCAAGCTTCGTTCTTGGTGACGGGAGAGCAGGGGGATTGTTAATACCCCTGGCGTGGTCCCTAATGCATTAACGACTGGGCTGCATCCTGTTGCAATATAAATGCATCTTGCAGCTCAGGCCCTGTCTGTTTGAGCTACATGGTGGGAAGGAGACAGGCGATGTCTTTTTTAATATGCTCTTCTCAGGAGTCCTGCTAAGGAATCACAGAATCCTTAGGGATGGGAAGGGACCTGGAAAGATCATCCAGTCCAGTCCCCCTGCCACAGCAGGATCCCCCAGACCCAGTGGCACAGGAACACAGCCAGGCGGGGCTGGAACATCTGCAGAGAAGGAGTGACAAGCTTGTCCAGAGGAAATGAATCCTTGTGGGGGTTAACTCCCTGGAGGACACCCTAGTGTCAGACGGTAGAAGAAAGGACTGCTCCACTTCACAACTCTTAAAGTCAAGTCTTTTTCTCCAAGCCAAAAGCTACAGGAACGTTGAGGGCTGCTGGAGAGCTCTACAAAAGAGCTGTTCATCTGGTGTTAACTAAACACCGAGGCTAAAATCTGCTCCTTCACCTGCAATTACCCTGGGTCAGAATATGCTACCCATGGGAGGAAGAGGCAGATGACTTCAAGTCACCCTTACATTCTTCTCGGGCAGGCCTAGCGGGAGAGCAGGGGGTGGGTACATTGGATACTGGCCCACAAAGGGCCCCTTACTTGTTTGGCAACTGCCCGTTGCCTTCCATCACAGGCTGTTTCACAGGCCACAGTGGCCCTGGGTCTCCTAAGACTGCTTTGTAATTATCTGTCTCGTTCCTGTGTCCCCCTGCGAGCCCTCGCACCTTTGGCAGGTTTCAGAGAGAGGCTTGGGCAGGGGAAGCTCTGGCTGCTATGCACAGCCCCTGCTGACAGAGTTCTCCTGCAAACACCCACCGTAAGGCTGCACAGGATTTGCAAGGATGTTGAGGGCTGATAAATATTCACAGGATCATCAAGGGTGGAAAAGACCTTCGAGATCATCAAGTCCAACTGCCTACTCTACAACCCCTGAACACAAAACCACCTCCTGAAACACCGTGACTGCCTGTTTTCTGATCATCTCCAGGGGTGACTGCCTGTTCCAGTGCTCCGGTACCCTCCCTGGGAAGAAGGTCCTGCAGATATTTATCCCATTCCTTTATTTGGACAACTACAGACGGAGGAAAATAAAGCTGCTTCTGATGCCCCCGTGCCCTCCCCTTACCTGTCTCCTGAGCCCCTGTCTCCTGACCCCATCACTTTGCCGGGCTTTTCTGCAGCACAAGGGGCAGCATTGAGGGCTTTTAGCTTACTTGGGTCTGCACAGCAGCTCCTTGTCACGGTTGTGTTTTGGGCTCCCTAGACTGCTTTGGGCGCGGGTGAAAGGTTTAGTAGCTCATAGATGCAAACCCTGGGGCAGCTCCCAAGTCCTTGCAGCGGGGCTGGCTGGCAGCACTGGCTCCTGGCCCCTCACTCACGGGTGTCATGGCGCCAGCTGACCAGCAGAGGGCAGCTCTTGCCCAGTGGCCACTGCTTTGTTGCCGAGATGAATGAGCTCGGGAATCCTGGAATCCTTAGGGATGCGAAGGACACTCAGTGACGGGACAAGAGGGAACGGCCTCCAGCTGCATCCGGAGAAGGTTAGGCTGGGCATTAGGAACGATGTTGTCACTGAGAGAGCAGTCAGGGATTGGAAGAGGCTGCCCAGGGAGGGGTTCAGTCCCCACCCCTGGAGGTGTTTGAAGATGGTTCAGATGTGGTGCTTAGAGAGCTGGACTAGGGGTGACCTTGGTAGGGGTACTGATTGTACTTGATCTCAAAGGTCTTTTCCAATCCGGATGATCCTATGATCCTACCCGTTGGGTTTGTTTACCATTTGGAAGCTGGTTGGAACTTTTCTTTTCAAGAGGAGGAAATCATCCGACAGAAGTTGTCCCAAGTAAGTGAAGACTCCCCTCAGTAACAGGTTAACACGGAGGGAGGATGTTGTACTGGTCCTCAAGTCAAGCATGGCAGGGTTGGCCATGCCAGGGAGAAGATGCCGGCGTGCCGCTGATGCAGCTGCAGCACAGGACAAGCACCACAGCTTTATCCTGCAGCGCCAGCAGGAGGAAAACAACACAACACCCCCATAAAACAACCAGCACGGTGTCAACGGGTTATAACAAATCATATGGAACTAACTTCCAGGCGCAGCTCAGCGGGAGGAGGTTGAGGACTTTTAAAGTCTCCTGTGAATTCAGCTCACGGAAGGACATGGCCTTCTGGCTGGTAGCTACTTTTTGCTCCTCGGTGTCTGCAACAGATCTGCAAATTCTCTCACAATTGAGGTTTAAACTGGATTTTCTCCCTGGGGTTTTAAAACAAGGAGATAGAGCCGACGCAGGAGAACTTCTCTCTGTGTGAGCTCAGATCTACATGTGATGAGACAGCCTCTGCATTTTGAGGAATTCTTTCTCGAGTGAGTCTGAACACACACGTAAGGAATGCTGCTGGGGAAGCTGCCCAAGCTAAAGCTCAGACAGCCTGAGCCAGCTGCCAGGGAAATACTTCCAGAGCAGGATGCTGCTGCTGTCTGATCTGGGTGAACAAGCACCACCCTTTCTTTGCTAAAAACCCGGGTTAGACCGACGGATGTGAACAGCCTTATTGTTCCCTCTGAACAACTGCCAGCTTCTGGATGGCAGACTGTCTTCTGAACAGTGCTTGGAATGGGGCTCTAGGTGTGATTACCCTTCCTGTCCTTGAAGCACTCATCGTATTTCAGTAGGACTTCAACAGAACCCAGGCTGGAGTAACGAAAGCTGTTGTCTGCAGCGGGAAAAGCTTGAACGGCTGGGGCGGGGGCAAACGGTCGACCCTCGTGTGTGGTTTTGCTGATTTACAGCTCAGCCCTGCAGAGTGCTCAGCTGGGCCAAACCCAGGAAGGATGTGTGCTCCAGTTCACAAATGAATGCAGACATCAGCCAGTACCAGATAACCGATTTATTCAATTCTCAACCGAATTCTGATGCTAAAAATTGGTCAAAGGCACTTCAAGAAGGTACTGAGGAGACACATCCTTACGCCCATCATTCCAGACAAGTCACCGACTTCTATCTGCCACTGGGGACACGAGTACAGAGCGCTGCCAAGGAAAGCATTCACAGGGTCAAGAGGAGCACACCGTCCAGCAGCAACGCCCGATTCTTCTAGAGCACCGACAGCGTTTTGGGGTATTTTCATTACAACATGGGAACAGAAAAGACAAACAATACACTCTGAGTTCCACAGGGGGCTTTCTTGACAGAAAGAGGACAAAACTGTGTTTCCAAGTGGTGCTGGTATGGAGGGATCCGTTTTCAGCTGTGCGCACGCTATCGCAACAGAGACATAGCCCACGCTTTCTGTCGCGCCAAGACGAGCTCCCCTCAGGTGACAAACCGTTTATGAGAGCTCTGTCAGCTACTCACTACGTACACTACTGCTGGCATGCTGACAGAAGAGATGGCTCTGGGGAACAGAGTGGGGAACACAAGGCTGTGCTTGCTGTATCCCCCCACCAAAGCAGAGCAAAGTGTCCGTAAGGGCAAGAGGTACCGGGAAAAGAGCTGCCACTGAAGGAGAGATGGCGGCACGTCACCATCGCTTGAGTTCTTAGCTATGGCCAGCACAGACTGCAGAAATGAACTAGGAGACAACAAAGATCAAGACAGGTCTTTTTCTGCCATCAGAGAGATCAGCACTGTCCTCTGGTTAAGAGCAGAGATCAGAAAGGACCTTCCTGGCATTCTCACTCTTTCCGAACCATAAACCGCTGAGCACCAGGTCAGAAGGTTACCCTGCCATACCGGCATTCCCACAGCCAAACCAAACACCTGTGCTTCCAACAAACCAGCTCCCAACCTTTAGACGGGCCACGGAAATCCCTACGGTGCCGAGGGAAGCTTTCAGGTTACAAAATTCAGAAACCAAACTGTGGAGCAGTAACCTGCACAGCCTGCGAGAGCCTGTGCCGCAGTGCTCCAGGGAGGTCTGACCACCTGGCATACGGAGCCTCCCTGGGCTGCAGGAAAACGCCTGCTCCATGAATACCTGGTTGAAGAAAGTGCACTGACTTGAGGGGAAACACTGACTGCTAACAGGAGGGCAAGAGTGCACGGGGAAACGATACTAACTGTTTGCAGTGCAGCCTCATCTGCTGAAGCCTTGACGGGAGTGAGATAGAAGCCAATCGGCGCAGAGGCATCGACTCGCTGTTACGGTAAACCAGTTCAACAGGGACCAGCAGTACTTGGCTGTAACCACTGAACGTGAAAACCAGTCCTCGACTGGAAGGGGAGCAGAGTGCTTTGCTGTTAGTGCTGTTAGAAAGGCAAAAGAAACAGAGGCCTAAGTGTAAGGACACTTTAAAACAAAGCAAGAATGGGTGTTTGAAGAAAAGGCTAGTGGTTTCCCCAGACAGGCCACCAATTTATCACAAAGTACTATGTTATTGTCTCTGTTCCTTTGAGAAACCAAGCTGTATTTCTCTGTTCTCTCTGATGTTTTGTGCAAAGGGATGTCTCAGCCCCGCTCTGCTGAGCCCCAACTGGACCCAGCTGGGCCACAGACAACAAATGCGACTGCTGCTGGGGAAAGGCTCCAGCATGAGCTCAGCAACCAACCCAAGCAGAGCTTAAACACCTCAGTACCTGCTTCCTCTTGTCCACCTAAGACTTCGGCATAATGAAATTGAGAAGGCAGACAGTCAGTCAGGACAGTAAGGATCATGAAGGGGAGACTACATTACCGAGCAGGGCGGCACAAGGCAAATGCAGGACCCAAACCTGCAGAAAAGAGGCAAGATGCGTTCTGCCCATGGTGGTAGAAACCCTTTAAATCCCCTCGGATGACGGGGGGAAGAAAGCAGTAACAAAGGAACAGTACAGTAGTTCAGCAGAACTGAATGCACGGAGAGAATGGATTGGGGTCTCGACTGAATATCACCAGTTCCTTAAGTGTTCTGGAAAATCGTAGTGGCACGTTTGAGCGACGCCACTGGAGTTATCAGAGCTGCAGTGATCTCACCACATTATTGGGTTGTGCTACACACGGCATAAACGGTTAGCTCACAGAAGGAAGCCCCTCTTGGCACAGCATCACCTGCCTGCCTCTGGACCAGCACCCCTCTGATGAGAGCAAACTGGACACCCTCTCCTTCTTAAACCAGTGCAGTTACAACTTTCTCCTTAAGTCAATTAACACAAAAGAAAGCTCCTATCCCTCCCAGTACCTCAGAGGCAGTCTTGCTCGTGAGAGAGCAGCAGATTTTAACCGTGCAGACATTACTTAGCTAATACTTGACAATGGAAGCCAGCCGACACCCAGGCAGAGATGATGCATGGAAAATTTCAACACTGTTTCAGTAACTGCCGTCACGGGGCTCTGCAGCGGTCAGAACGGAAGTCATGACTCTCTGCTGTTGGAAAACAGACAGAACGCCAGTCTGGACAAGAACTATCTTTGGAAACAGAATTCCAGTTCTTGAGGGTAACATCCTCACCCAGGAACATCCTGAAGGACAGCAGCAGTAAATAAGGCTGTCTGCTATCAGCATGTGCCCCTTCCCGAACCACGACCGGAGGTAATCAGGTTATGTTCAAATTCATCAATATGATGAAAGTGAAAAGTGATAAAAGGATGAAGAAACCTTTGTTCAGCTGCGGAATAAAAGACACGCCACATGTCAAGCTTAAACGCATCCCCCTTACCGCTAGTCACTCAATTTGTAAAAGGAAAAGCAGAAAGACTGACTACGGAAAACACCGGCTCCACCTCGGAAACTTCTGCAGTCGCTGAACACCGACTCTGTCCCACACCGAGAGTGTTCTCAGTTAGGAGGCAGAGACACTCATAAAGGAGAGCAGAAAGTTAATGCACTTTGAAAGACGCCTGCATTCAGGCTGCTCACCTGCACAGCCGTGTAGTTCAGCTGTAAAAGGTGAAAGGAGGGCTACTGGACAGTCTGTCTGAAACAGACAAACACAAACACAGGGACGTTTCTCTGAGTGGAGGAAATTACAGACAAGTGAAATGAAGTCCTTCAGCCAAATAAAAGAGATGTGCAGGGAAGCAGCAAAATCAGCTCTGCTCAGATTTAAAACAGAACTTGTTTCTACCTGTGAGATTCTAACGAATAAGGGAGCTCCAGCGGCTGAAGGTAGAGCGACGTGGAAATTAAATGGAAACAAAGCGGCTGTGACGCTGGATGAAACCAAGTTCTTATGGTGCCACAGCACCTTTGCTAAGATACTGTTCTTTCTGGTTGCCACGGAAGGTGGGATAGGAGAGAAACTGTGTCAAGAAGCACCTACTTAGTTACGCTGAGAAGTTCTGAGATGAATTTTTATACCCATTCAACCGACAGGGTCAATTAATACAAGTTTTAAAAAGCCACAGGCACATACGTAAGCGACTGGCATCACCTCAGCAATTCAAACCACAGGAGCTATTCTCCCTAAAACAGTGGTGATTCAACTTCATATCATTTTATACTGTACAACAGAGACTTCAACACGTAAAAATCACTTCATAGCAGTGAATTCCACTTCTGGAACCATTCAGATTAATCTGTCTGAGCAGATATCTCCCTATTCACAATAACCAGCCCGTTGCTAAGGAAAAGCAGAACTGAGATGCTGTTTTCTCACCTCTCCCTTCCTTACAAGGTGCATCATTAACTTCAAGACATGACCAATACTGAGTTTCTCGAAAAGCCACCATGAAGTGTTTGTGCAGCATCCGATTTCTAGTACTGGAAGTGACCTAACCACATGTCTGAAAGGAAACGGAGGAGAACAGCAAAAGAAACACCAATACTGTGTCACCATCTTTGACCTCATCTGCTATGGTTTCTCACGCCAATCCTTGCAGATACTAGCACACCAGGACAACCCCATTTCACAGCTTTATGGTCCCAAATCTTCAGGAGTTGGGCTGCAAAGTCATGCTATCCCAAACTGCCAGAGCCAGCACTGGACTCTGTTTACACAGACAGTGATAGCAAGTCACTGCAAGTCAACGTGGTTTGCCAAATACAAACAGCCATAAGTAACAGTAGTCCACAAGCTTCATGCAGGAGTTTGAAGTGACTCTAATCCATTGCACTGGCTTCGTTTTGTTTTCTTCAGAGTCCCATTAATTCTCAGGAAGTTTTTGCTTTAGCTTTGGGTTACCCTCCAGTGCTTCGGTTTTGCTCTGCTCGTCTGGATTCTTTGCCAAATCAGGATTGTACCGAAACAAATACCCGTAGGGGCGGAGATGATAAATCAAATACTCCAGATGATACATGGTCACAGAATCAACGTAGTGGAACGAGACTGCTAGATCAGAGCAGCATCCAGGACCCTAAAACACAAAACACGTCAAAACAATCAGAGCAGCAGTTGCAAATCACGTCCCGGAGTAGAGATCCAGGAGGAATTCAAGCGCGTGCTTGACTCTGTGGTTGAGAAATTCACTGTCATCACTCACCACACATACTTCAGAGGTTACTGGTATGTCTGATACGGTTTGCTTGCCTACCTGCAAAATACCCTTCCAAAGGGAAGTTGGACAAAGTCTCTTGCTTCTGGAATCCAGCAGGTGAAGAAACTAGCTGCCCTCATTACCATTTGCCTTTGCCCAGTTCCTTGTGTGTTTACACAAAAGGAAAAGGCAAGCAGGTCTAGATAAGTTTATAGGTGAGATGACACATGCTGTCACCCGCAGCACCCACCCCGAGTATCTACACCGAATGTGTGTGCGTGCACACAAAATTACTGGTCAAGATTATTCATTTCATTGCTGTTATTAATCATTTTTAAGAGCAAAAACATTCATCACAACTTATATTCCTAGTTCAAATTCTAGCTTTGAGCAAGCTTTCCTGAAAGACAGGTTGTGGGGTTGTTTTCCCCCACCAGTTTGATTGCAGAGCTGTGAATATTCTAACCAGAACTAGGATTAAACATTTGAGGGCCACAATTGTTAGATGATTTGTATTCTTTGAGTATTTCCTATGTTTGATAAATACAGCTTGTTTTTCACACCAGACCAAGCAGTCTCTATCCAAGCACTAACAGGATCCGACAGGATCAAATATCCAATTTCCAGTATGGATCCCCAGCACCAGTGCATTAGCTACAGGGCGGCTTAGTTACAGGCTGGCTGTCCACAGCTCAGCCACCCATGAACTGCAACCATAGCTGAGGCAGCCGCATCCTGACACGCTGAAGGCAGTATCAGAGCTGTTTTCAGCTACAACAATGCTCTAGCTGCTGAATAAAATGTAAAATGAAGAAGTAGACCTTTTTCCCCCAGAGTTACGGTGTAGAATAGCCCACCTACTAGCCCAGATTCTGGACACTTACGCTGATGTCAAAGCTGGCTGAAAAACAGTACCTTCAAAGCCAGATTATAACCAAAGCCAGATTATAACCCTTAAGTGCTATTTTTGTTGCTACAGTAACAGAATTTTTAAATAAAACAGATAAACCAGGGAACCATCCAGAACAGTAACTTTACAAGGAGGGCAGCAGTGGTGACACCGAGCAAATGCATCAGAAAGTTTTTCTCATCTCTTGCTGTCCAGAGAATGCAGCAAACCCAAATGAATCATTTCCATTTCACTGGCTCTTCTGCAACGTTGAGTTCTCAGCATCAGCTCTTAGCTGATCATTGTATTTCACACAACTACGTCCAGGGCTATCCCAGCAAAACGGTCCTCTAAAATGTACCGAGCTGCTATCACACTGCTAATTCACACACACCCCCAAGATGTACCTCCTACATGGGTACTGTGTTCCTAAGGACTTACCTCTACAGCAGGATAGTAGTTATAGTTCCAGTACCAGAATGTTTTCGGGAGGTATCCCTTGATTAAGTGATGTTCTGGAACAAAGGGATGAAACGTTTCTTTACCGCTTGTATCCCGAGAATCTCCTGCTTCCACGTTAATCACCTCCATGCATTTTCCTAGTGCCAGGTCTTCAATAGAGGAACTGTGAGAGCATTTGTTCGTTTTAAATGCAGCAACAAATCTCTTCAGAGCTTCTTTACTCAGTACATATCCTGCTCCTCCACTCATGTAGCCCTGTTTCACGTAAGGCTTAAACCTCCTTCCGAAGTAAATTGGTTGTTCAGGACTGTATTTTGAAAGAAGCCATCTCAAGTTGTCCAACACAACATAGGTATCATCGTCTGCTTTCATGAACCAATCGGCATCATCAAAATAATGGTCATAGACATACTGGAAAGCTTTAATAGTCTTCCAGTACAGCTGGTCCCTGCCTTCTTTGGTTTCCAGGCCCACAGTTGGGAAGTCTTTATTTTCCTCGGAGCTCATAAACAGTATTTTATTACAACGTTGGGCCCAAGTGGCTTTAACATGTTTGGCTTTCTTCTCGAGATTCTGAGGTCCAGTCATGACCCAACACAGTATTTTCACCTTCTGATACAGTTCCTCCGCAATGTTTTTATTCTCGTCTAAAAGAAGAGAGAGTTTCCAGAACAACGTGAGACTTGATCGCAAGACAAAGAGCAACCTCTTCACACACATCCTCTTTCTAGATCAGAAGACATACAGAGAGAGAGGAGGCGTCTGATAGCAAAGGCTAATGAAATCTGTCTTAGATTTAGGAAGAACACTAACAAGATTCCCTGGAAACTAAAATACTTCAAGGCACTTCCTAGGGTAAAGGAGAACACAAGAGCTGTATCAGAACGTTTAGCTGTTCAGGGAAGCGTGGCTTCATTAAAGGTTGATTTGTACATAAAGAAACCTCTACAGATGCTGGGGGATTAATGAAAATGCTGAATATTCTTGCCATTTATGATAAACACCATCTAATCATTACAAAAGAAAAGGGTCAGCAACCACATAAGCTCTATAATCTCTACCTGTGTTGACTAACAAAAGCTAACAAATGTTTCTAGAGCAGCAAGACATTTCTGGAGGAAAAGGCAGATGGTAACCCAGAAATCAAGTCCTATTTGTAAAGGATATCAGACTGAAGAAGTTAGAGTACTATGAAACTGCACGATGGCTGTGCTAGAATGTTCTCATCTGCAGACAACCCGAAAGAACAGACAAGAGTCACCTGAGGTGTGCAACATAACGTTTTCCAAGCTGCCAAATCATTCACTTCCCTCAACAAACCCGATTTTCATTCAATACATCCAGACCAGTTTGCACTCATGTAAAAGAAGATTCCATTGAGAGTGAGATCTGCATAATTTGCCCCAAAATATTCCTGCTTGCTATTTTTGCAGACAGACCAGATTCCTTTCTAACAATGATCTCCAGTTGCACGTGGGACACTCACAACCTTGCCTTACGAAGTTTGCTGTATAAATGCATTCCAATAGGGAATTACTCGTTAACATCTACTTCAGCAAACTCATTACAGTGCATTTTCTCTCACCCAGACTGTCCCAGCTCAGACGTGATCTGGATTTAGAACACTGTCAGACGTAAAATGGTGCCTGAAATATTGGAGAAGTCTACCTCCTTTGGAGGAAATAAGTAAGCAAACAAACCTAAGGGCAACAGAACTTCTCTTGCTCTGACTGAGAACGGTTTGTGTCTGGGTTGTTGTATAATCAGCTAGGTAATCAATACCCACAAGTGACCTCCTCTGCATCCCTGCCCCTGTTCAGAGTTCTAGTGACTAATTGTGTTCAAAAGTGAGTTTCAAGTTGGTTTCTTTTAAGCTTTATCCAAGAGGCTCAATCAAAAGTTATCTACTTAGTAAAACAACTGCTGGTGTCAATAGTTTCTTTGAGACATTCCTGCTCCAAACAGGTCTGGATTCACAAGCTGGACATAATGTTGAGTTAGTCTAAGGGAAAAAATCATGAGTGTGATAAAAACACAAACAAAGAGTAGCCTCAGGAGAATAAAGGTCTTCAGATGTAACCTGAACATGGGGGAAGCGAAAGGACTCAAGTCAATTCCTGGCAATGAAAAGCACAACATTTTGCAAGCATGAAAAATTAGGCAGGAGTAACAAAATACCTTTATGCTGCCCCAAGTCTGCATTAAAATTCATCTCTCCTTGCAGCTGATTGGTGTCGGTATCTGCCGAGTGTTGACCATGTGGATCATTGTGAAGGATATGAGGCTGGACGTTAGCCTGTTCTTGTAGTATAATGCTGAACAGAAAATAGCACACCAAAAATCCTATTGCTGATCCAAAAGTGAAGGTCAGGAGGTTCATCAGTGACTTAGAAGAGGCCATCTCCTGAAGATAATACACTGTCAAAAACAAAGGAAGAACACATTAAGCTTTATGCTGCTTCACTCAGGAATCAAATCTAGAACTACAGAAAGACAGTGAAGACTGAGTCTCTGGAATTGAAGACTCAGGTTCAGCTCCCCTGGGCTTGCATGGAAGAGCAATGCATCTATTCCTACAGAACTGTACAACCACCAATACATTCTGTCCACTTAGCCTGCCATTCCAAAGGACAGCCCTGACTCACTGCAGTGACCGTGCACACAAAAACTCTCGCTGCATTTATACAGGAGCACACGCATTTCAAGCGCAGCATCTTCCCTATAAGATGGTAATACACGCTCACTTTTATTGTCATCATCCCAAGAACTCATTAAAACTTAATGCCTCCATCTTTGACTAAGCTAAAAGATGATGATCGAAGGCAAACTACAGGTCACGTGAACAAAAACACACACAGTTAGAAGGGATTTGGAGGAAGAGAAGAAAATGCATCAGCCTCCAGGCCTTGTACACATCAAAAGCCTTGTACTCCAGTCAGAGAAAAACCTTTCCCTTCAGCCACCACCTTGATCCTCAAAAACTAAAGGACTTGCTGCCCGTTTTCATAAAAACCAAACAAAATCAGCGTCTGTGCCTGCAGAAAGCGAGCTTTATACACATGAAACAAGTGTAAAATTTATACATCAAATACTCGCAAACAAATTTCGGATGACTGAGCCCTGAGGCTTTTCTGTCCTCGCAAAGGTTTGACAGATTTTCTAATAATTCACGCCTAAGCCACAAAAACACTGACTAATAAATATATACTGGATTCAAGCCAGAGGCTTACAAACAAGTTCATGACGTTACCTCCGCTAGGATCACTCTTACTGTCAGTGGGCAGAACTGAATGTAGTTAGTTAAGGAGCCAAAAAAAACCCCTAAATTACAGAGGATACAGAAGATTGAGGAAAACTGTGAGAAAAGAGCCACAGCTATCCAAACAACCCTTCTAGGCAGCACACACTTCTCTCCCTGGCTGTGCAGAGGCTAGCGGAAAAAGACTGTCCCCACAGAAGCTGCTCGGATCACTCTGCAGCAACAGACGCTCCAAATAACCAGCTTTTCTGTCTTTCTTATTCTTGCTCAGAGAGAAAACACGAAAATAACTGCAGCTTACTGAACTCTGGAATTATGTGGTTAGATCTCTCACAAAGCAACTTTAAGTGCGTTGCAAATGCTAACAGAGAAGAAAGTGCATTGGCCGTGTGTGGAAAGGAGAAGTCTATCTGGCAGTACGCCTCAAGCAAGGGTCTTCTGGGAACAGGTACTGATCGATGCCGAAGCTGGACTCCGTATTTTGTATGAAATGCTTCTAATTAGAGTTTCCAATCTAAAATAATCTGCTCGTTCTTCTATCTGTTTTGTATCAGTGACTGAACTACGATTCCATGATACCCAGATGTCTATAAACTCTGTCAGTAAACAGGACAGGCAGCTTTCAGATTAACTCAGGACTTGACAGATGCAGAATCTCCTGCCTTGCAAGCAAAAATAACTGCACGCTGCAGCATTACACCAGAACAAGAAGCTGCCTAAAAGGAAGGTCACTTATTATAACAAACATCCCCACTTGGACTCGTTGTTAACATTCTTTTCTACACAGGGATTTATTCAGGGACAAGATGAGCCAAACATTTCAACATTGAAGGTCAGGCTGGATGAGTCTTTGAGCAAGCCAATCTAGCAAAAGATCCCCCAGTCTTTGATGCTATGGTTCTGTGACTTGCAGAGAAAGATAAACATAAACCCTACAAAGATCACGCAAAGATCCTAATATTTATTGCTATTTTTACTTCTCTTGAGTTAGAAAAGAAGCTACTAAAAAACATCTACAGTAAAAGCCTAGGTTTAAATGATATTTCACTACTCTATCATGGCAAATTACACAGGTATACATGTAGGTAGCCCTATTCACATCAAACAGGCCCACAAATGTTTTCAAATTCTATCAAAGCTTAAGAGATTTAGCTCCAAATTTAAGTTTTGAGAGTCAGTGATTTCCACCCCTTCAAACATACTCAGTAAAAGTAATTAAAAAGTAATTAAAAGAAATGTGCCTGTGTCAGCATCAGCTGGGAGCGGCAGAGATAAGGCTGCTGCAACTCCATGTGCCAAGTTACAGCCAGGGACAAGGGAGTGGATGCAATCCCATAGCGGGACACGCAAGAGTGTATGTACACACGGTTGAACTTACAGGTTAAGACAGCTAAAACACATGCAAACATGTGTCCAACAGCAGGGAACATACACGTACATACAACGTGCATGCCTGCAGTAACTGATCTCAGACAAACATAAGCCTTTTTCCGTGACTTACAGTCTCAGCTCCAGTTGCTGGCAATTAGACCCTCACTCCAGTCTCTCCAGTTGCTGGCACACCAGACACAGAGGTTCCTATGGTACCACCCCTGCTGGTGGCACTTAGATCTTGGTATGAACGTGTCCACTCACCCAGGAAAACAGTTGGAAATGGAGCATAGTGAGAAAAGAGGGCAGGCTCTGGCAACCCAGCACAGGGTATGGCCAAACACACTGATCAGCCACGTGTTCACAACTGACCAGGACCTTTACCCCCTTACCTTCCAACTATCCCATACTTGTTCTGCCTCAAACCACCCTGCTCCCTCCCTTTAGTCCCTCACCTAAACATCCCTTAATACGATCCGTACAATCACAGGATGCTCTTCTCCTGCATCATGACCCATATTCTGTAGGCAGCTACCCCCCTCAATCCTGTAAGCTGTTTCAGAGACCCTTTCTGTTGACTGTGTGTCACACCTGAGAAATGGGGCTGACGGCTACCCAGTGACAGGACTAGGGGTGGGTGGGACAACACGCTGCTTCCTCAGAGGACATGGATGGGATCCCACCCCACTGGGCACTCCTGGTCATGAGCTGTTTAACACGGTAAAAACCTAAGATGTTCTCACCCCATTAACTAGTCCAACAAAGGTTAAGATCACCTTCCTAAACCCAAGTAAAATTAGGGACACCCCATGCAATAGACATATATGGTACTTATAGACCTTGCCCCATCCTCACCCCTCAAAAAAAACCCCAAACAAGCCCACCCAAAACCCCAAATATCTTTAAAACTAATTCTTGTAATCAATCTCGGACCATGTAGTTTTTTAAGCCTCTTTCCAAAGGCAACACATTAAACAGCAAGATTCCCAACCTGGGATTCTGAAATGTAAAGGACGTGGGACATAACCCTAGATATTTTTGCATGTGCCTTACCATGTTTCACTCCACAATCGCTTTTTTATTAACTATGAGACATATGGCTAGCCTACACACACAGCTGGCTCTTCCCTGTATCCCTTACAGAGCGAGGGTGAATCCCTGAGGCCCCAGCGTGAAACAGAATGTAAATGTCTGTTAAAAGCTGCATAATTAGCAATGAAATAGATTTCTACTACTCCGTCCTTACCAGTGAAGCTGCACTAATTAAAGTCAACATGTAGAAAACACAGTTAGCTGTGAAACAGCCACAAAAGGTCTCCTCTCTCGGTCCCATTATTTACAGAAGCTTTATATATAATTATTCACGTGTTTCAACTATATGCAGAGTTGCCTGCATCAGGGATTGCTCTGAACTGCTTCAGCTTCCCGTCAGCTAAGCACAGACTGTCTTTTTTACTTCCATCATCACTTAGAATGTAAATAATCCAATGCTGTGTCTCTTCGCAGAGGAGTTTCTTCCTGTCTATCCATAAAGGCAGCCAAAGATATTTAACAGGTGCCCGGTACGGGCGCTGAAACAGGCTGTGTGCCGACCCGCAGGGCAGGTGAGCGGGAGGGCACATCCTGGCCACCTCCTTCCTCATTCCAAACACTGACACCTTCCTTGAGCAACAAGTTCCCTGCCCCAAACCAGCCAGAACTCGCCGGCCCGAGGCGAGGGAGGGCAGCTGCCCCAGCACGGGCACCCTGCTCCTTCCTTCTGGGGGGAGGACTCGCTGCCGGCCAAAGAGGCCGCCCCTTCGCTGCCTCTTCTGCCTTCCCCGTGGGCCAGTGTAGCCGAGGTGACACCCCCAGCACCACCCACAGCCCCCAACCCCACGCCCCACACCCACCCACACATACCAACACCCCCA
>VZRI01009846.1:274214-295011 GCA_013397515.1 Upupa epops
AGCACCCGCCGCGCAGCCCCGCGCCGCTGCCGGCATCATCCCGCCACCTCGCGCAGCGCGTCCCCGAGGCCGGGAGGGGCGGAGCGTTACCCCCGTGCCGACCGCCCATTGGATAGAGCGCGCTTGGGGGGCGTGGCCAGTGGCCCCGGCACGCGCGCTTAACCCTTGCGCGCCGCTGCAGCCTCGGTCCGGGGTGGCTCCTGAGGCCGGGGGGGAGCGGGGAGCAGAGAGCAGAGCGGCCTCGTCGAGGCGGGGGGCGGGGCTGCCCCTCCCGTGCTCCCAGCAACGAGGCCTGTAGGGACGAGAACCCTTCCTGTGCTCACCCTCCCGTCTCCGAGCGGGACCCCGCAGGCCGGGGGGAGGCTCTGGCACGGCTGGGGAGGCGGCGGCGGCCGCGGTTGAGTGCGGGACGGACAGGTAGCCCGGGAGCTGCGGGCAAAGGGCGAGAAGCAGTAGGCCTGGTCCGGCCTGTGAGGCGCTGGGAGGTGTGAGGCGGTGGGGTGTCATCTCCCCTCCACCGCTGCAGGGCCTGTTAGCGGTCCGGTTCGGCGATGGTGCCTCCTCTGCCTCTAAAGGCAGTTAAGGGAATGACTGCCCTCCTGTCTCGCCGCTTCGCCTGTCTCCCTGGGCTCACCTGGAAGCCGCTGTGTCCCGGGCTGGGCTGCGCAGCTCCCCGGCTATTCAGCCCCTTATTCCCTTCACTTGAGCCGGTCTGGAGACACTGCCCGTCCGAAATACCACAAGGCGATGGTATTTGGCAGCAAGGACGTTGCTAGGAGACCGAGCTTTCCGAAATCGTTCCTCATCTCCCTGTGCTGATGCTGCCTGCAAAGGTAACATCCGTGACGTTTCTCCCTTATGTTTCCTCAAGAAAAATCTTGCCTACGAAGAGGATTTCGAGACTGTAAAGATGGTTTGCGCCGCAGTGTAACGGAAGGGGAGCGTTATTGCAAGCAGCGGGTAGCTGATGTTGCTCTGCAATTCATAGCTAGAGGTTTTGGTGTTTGGGGTTTTTTCAAAAACGACTGTGCTGCAGGTACCTGCGAGCAAGAAATGGTCAATGCTGAGGGCTGCTAGTGATTCTTCAAATGGAGGTCGCTGCACACGCTGCTCTTGATAGCACTCCTCCCATGGTTATCAGTCCTTCCTCCAGCCAGTCCAAACCATAGCCTGTTCATGGCTATGAGGGGGCGGGTGTTTACTTTCTGCCTCTATCCATAACAATTGACCCCTAGAGGTGTACCCCTTTGCCCCCTATTTGTAGCTGGTTTTCTCTGGTTGATAAGTCATCCAGAGTCATAAGATGCTGGCTGGTTGTATTAAAGAAGCTCCTATGTCTGACATGGCTTCAGGTCAGTTTTTCATCCCATAGTTTGCTGCTCCCTTGAAAAAAATTTACAAGCAGCTTAGTGAATGGTACCTCGTTTGTTGAGCTGGTTTCGTCACCAAAGGGCAGCAACGAGATGAGCACACTGGTAGGGAGAAAGTTTGTTTGGCATTGAACATTACAGCCATAAACAATAATAAAGCAGAATTGTAAAGTCTGCTGAAAAAAAGCATGCAATTCATTATTGCTCTTTACAGCTGTCTGAAAGGAAGTTGTATAGGGGTGGAGGTTGGTCTCATTTTCTATGTCACTAGTGATAGAACAAGAGGAAATGGCCTCAAGTTGTGCCAGGGGAGGTTTAGATAGGACATGTGCTCAGGGATTGGAACAGGCTGCCCAGGGAAGCGGGTGGAGTCACAATCCCTGTAGATTAGGGGATGTGGTTTAGTGGGCATAGAGGGCTTAGGTTGATGGTTTGAGATCTCTTGGAGGTCTCTTCCAACCTTAAAGATTCTATGAAAAACAGTGGTATGTCTTCTCATTTCCCTTCTCTCCCCCCATAATTAATTTCTTAGTAATTTAATTTAAAAAGAAATAAATCACTTTGGTCTTCGTGCCAGTATATACCAAAGAACTTTCCCTACCCAGCTGTATTCAGCCCTAAGACTGTTTCCTGCATGCTTCTGAAAGGTGTGGGGCAAAAGCAGAATGGCAAGCCCTTAATCCCTTTACTCATAATGAGATAGACCTTCGTGAGCTGCTTGGCTAGGCGTCTTCACCCCAGAGCCCTTGGGAGACACTCCAGAGCACATACCCACCATAAAAGCCCGCTCCCCGATGAGCCACTGCTCCCCACAACCTTGATTTCCATGTGCTGCAGTCTGAGAACACAGGCAGCTGAATAAGTAAGCTGGCACAAAGATAAGGTAGAAGGCAGAATGCTACAGCTCTTGCGAAGCTGTGCCATTTGGCAAGTTGTTGGCTGCACGTGTAATGTGTAAATATTTAATTAGATATGGAGTATCTGTGGTGGAACTTTGATTTCCTTGTGTAAGCAGCGTTCTGCAAGCTAATGGCTGACGTTAGGGACCAGCGCTACCGGATTAACGTTGACATAGCTCCATTCACAACTATTTTGTCTGATTATAAATTGTCTTATCTGGTGGTTGGGTTTTTTTTTTTGCCATTGGTTGTATGGATCACCAGCAAGGCCATGGAAAATATAGATTAATTAGTATTCTTCATACATTTAGACTGAAAGCTACTTTGGTGTTCTCTGTTCACTCCTATTTGGTCAAACAGGCGACCAGATTAAACATAATGCTTTACTTGCATGATATCATTTATACAAAAGTCCCACTAACCTGGCCGTTCAGGTTCAGTTAGACCTTTCTTCTTTACAGAACCTGCTCCACATCCTGCTTCAGCTTGTGAAACCACAGACTATGGTTGCAGGCACGCTGCACCAGACCAAGGGTGCATACCCTCCATGCCTGCCCTGATCACAGCAGAACAGAGGCATTCAGCAACACGAATGCCATTTCAGTTCATGATCGGACTTTTGCCCACTTGCTCTGGGACAAGACACGTTGATTTGGTGCTGTGGTGTCCTGGAGCAGTCAGAACCTTATAAGGAGCTCTAAAACGATCTAACTTATCTACTGTAATGTGTTTAACTGCTATGTGAGATTAAGCAATTACAATAGAATAAAGAAAAAGAGGGGTTTGTGTGCTGAAGTGTATCGCCCCACCTTCCTTTTACCTGTAGGAGTATAAGCTGGCTGAAAATCTGACATCCTGCTGGGATAGGGAACTTTACTTAGGGTATTTCTTGCACAAACAATAGTGGAGCTGCCGTGTAATGACACTCATTACTTTCCCATGAAGTTAGAATGCCATCTGCTTTTGAACAATGTGCTCTCTACACTGCTGTTTGTTTTAACCAGACCTCATCGCAACAAGTAATGAATTTGGAACAAGCCATTGTGAACGTAGGGATTAGTGTTCAACGTATGCCAAAAGCTTGAGGGACACGGGCTGAGAACAGGCAGAATGAGGAACTCATCGCTGCAGCTTGCTAAAAACATGGCGAGTTGTAAAAAATGCTGTCAAATCATTTGAAGGAAGGGTAGGGTGGGGGTTCCCACCATCAAAATCAAGCAATATTACAAGTCTTGGTATGGAAGAAAGGCACAATCTCGTTTCCCTTGGGGTAGGACAAGGGGTAAGGGGTGTAAGCTGGAGCACAGGATGTTCCATCTTAATGTGAGAAAGCATTTCTTTACTGTAAGGGTTACCGAGTGTTGGAACAGCTGCCCAGGGAGATTGTGGAGTCTACTCCTCTGGAGACTTCTAAGACCCATCCGGATGCATTTCTGTGTAACCTGTCGTAGGTTGGAGGTCCCTTCCAAACCCTAATGAGCTGTGTATTTTGATTGACATTACAGAAAAAGAGGAATGAGCTATCAAACTGGAGATTCTGCAAGAAAAGCACTTCTCTCAGTGCAGAATATCAGTCGTGAAGGCTGGCAGAGACCTCCAAGATCATGCCATCCAGCTGTCAACCCAGCCCCTCCCTGCCCATTAAAACCTGTTCCCTAGGGCCACATCTACACACCCTTCCGGGATGGTGGCTTCACTCCCTCCCTGAGCAGCCTGTTCCAACCCCTGACCACTCTGTCAGGGAAGACCCATCAGAGGTTTTCATGTAAACTGAGAGTATGGTGCAGGAGCACTAGAATTAGGAAGGCTGCAGGGATCCCCATGGAAGGATACGACGCTGATAGACTGAAACCCCAGTCCTAGCCCATACTGTTCTCTGGAAATAGCTCTTGGCAAGAGTTAATCTGCAAACCTGGCCCAGAGGTTTTAGCTGAAAATGCTGCTTGGCGTGGACATAAATCGCACCGACAAATGTACTGATAATTAGCCAGGCCCTTGTACTCGCACGTACTCGAATTATTTATAGAAACGTCCTTGCACAACGTGCTCCTACACTTAGGGAAAACATCTTGTTCTTGTTCCTGATACCTTTCTGTATAGATAGTTCTGTTGACTTTCCATATGGCACGCACCTTAAAGAGTTAGCCAGGGCAGGCACGAGGATTTTCTCTGTCAAATCCTACAATAACAAAGGAATCAATTCTCAAACAATCTCTAATAAAGGAGCTGCTTTGCAGAACAGCTGAGGTGTAGCCAGTGCTCGCTGATACCTCCTTTTGCTTGCTTACCCAGCGCCCGTTTCTGCTAAGAGGAAGGAGGTCTGAGGGACTGTTAGCTGAAATTAGAGTCTAAGTCATGCTGCTGCGAAGTGTCTTTCTTGTATAACCCTACTTCTCTGAGAGTTGCTAGAAGCTTTTCATTGGCTTCTGTTTCATACGAAACTTAGGAAAGATGTTGAGAGTGATGTTGGGAGTTATCCTGTTACATGAGTAGAAGGTCTCACGTTGTGACTGGCCTCTGCGATAAGATAGCAGGTATTGTGCAGGAAGAATTAGAATGCAGAGCTGGTGCTTTGCAATGTTTAATTGTTTAAGTCTTCTAATCCTTTTGAATCGATACTGATTTTAGGTCTTTCACAATAGTTTTTTGTCTCTTTAGCCTTTCATGAGTTCCCTTACTCAGTTTGAAAGAATCATCTTCTCTTTATGAGTAAAGAGAAAAGGCTATTTTCACAAAGCCTGTTAGGATTTCTAACTGGGGAAGTTGTAACAAGGACCAGAGAGATTCCACTGCACTGTTTATGGTAGCAGCAGCAGCAACAACAGAAGCTTGCCTCTGCACAGAATGCAGAATCAATTCCTGGGGAAAAAAACTGAGTGAGTTTAAAGCAGAGCCCAGCCGATCATGTGAAGGCTCAATACCGCCTGATTTAACAGAGCTAAGACTCCAGCACACACTGCGAAGGGAGCTCTGTCTCAGTGTGTGCTTAGAGAACGGGGGGAAATCACTGTCACTAAGAGTTGGCTTTTTTCCACAGAAAACCCTTCGGTTGGTGTGTGTGCTGGTGCCATCTGTGTCCCACACGGTGCAGAGCTCCAGCTGCCAGTCTGTGTCACTGCAGACCTTCCTTGTGTGGCTGCACTCCTCCAGCCGGGTGAAGCTCTCTCATTTCGAGGTAACAGCTCGACCTAGTGCTGAGAGGGAGCAGCTGCAATGGTTTTAGAATACTTGGTCTTTTCTAACCCAGACCATTCCAGTTTCTTAAGAAACCCTCATAATATTGCTCCATAATTGTTGTTCTCTCTTGTCAAGGGTTAAAAACGCCGATGCCATTTTAAACCAGTGCATTAGCCAAGGTGCTAACGGGCAGAAATCAAAACAATGCGGGAGGGTTTCAAACTGTTCTTCATTCTATTTTGGAGAGCATACGTGTGCAGGACTGCAGACGGGGTCTCAGGAGAGCAGAACAGAGGGGGAGGATCCCCTTCCTCACCCTACTGGTCCTGCTTCTCTTGCTGCAGCCCAGGATGCTGCAAACAAACACCAGTAACAGCGTGGCCATTCAGCTGGGTCCGGTGATGGTTTGTGCCCCAAATACAGAACGGAAGAAACTCAAGCAGGAAAACTCCCGGCCCAGCTTACATCATGTCCCTGGGAGTTGGGGATAGTCTGAGGCGTTTGGAAACTCGAAGCCGCCTATTCCCACGACTCCATTACCTCACGGTTAGGAACCGCTCAGCCTCCTCTTCTCCCAGCTCAAGAGCCCCAGCTCCCTCAGCCTTTCCTCATCAGGGAGCTGCTCTCCTTCCTTCATCCTCTTCGTTGCTCTACACTGGACACCCTCCAGCAGCTCTGTGTCCCTCTGGACCTGAGGGGCCCAGACCTGGACATAGATTTAGAGTAGACCTTCAGAAGAACCTCCTCACTGTAAGGGTGCTGAGACACTGGAACAGGTTGCCCAGAGAAGCTATAGCTGCTCCATCCCTGGAAGTGTTCAGGACCAGGCTGGATGGGGCTCCAGACAGCCTCATCCACGCTGGGGGTCTGAGCTCCCCTTAGCTCGGGGTGAGGCTCAGCCTGGGGCAGGCTGGCAGGGACAGGACGTGGGGCGGCTGCCGGATGCCCTCTGGAGAGCCCGTGCCCCCTGCGTTTCTCGCCCGGCAGGGGAAGGCTGGGAGCCCCGGCGCGGGGGCTCCTGATGAAACCCGCCCGTGGGTTTCGCCAGCAGACGGCAGCGGGGGAGGAGCCGCCGGGCTCGGAGCCGCCTCCTGCACCGCCAGCCNGGGGTGCGGAGGGGGGCGGTTGGCAAAGCCCCGGGTCCGGCGGGGCGAGGGGCAGCCGCGGCGGGGGTGCGGAGCCCCGCTCCATGTGCTGGGGCGGAGCTGCCCGGCGCCATCGCTTGTGCACATGGGGAGGCTGCGGCGGCGGCGGCGCTCGGGCAGTGCCCTGTCCGGCTGCTCCCCGGGCCGTGTCCTCTGCAGCCCCAGCTGTGCGCTTGTGGCTCTACCAACCCTGGTCCCTACCCCGCACCCCAGCTTGGAGCTGAGGGTGAAGACCTCCGGGTCAAGCGATGGGAAGCTCAGCCTCAGCCCGCTTCTACCATCCGGCAGGGTCTGGGTTCGGCTGGGCTGAACAGACTGACTGCAGGAGTTGTGCCTGGAGGAACACGGTCCTGCACCGGTGCTGCTCCTTCTATTAGTTTCCTACCTGGGTCACCCATGGTGCTGGGGACCCCAGCCTCACCCCCAAGCACCTGTTAGGGTTCAGAGATCCTCGAGGGCTGCAGCTCCGGGGACACTGTGGCTGCAGAAGGCTGTTCCCTTCACACCTTTCCCACGTGGATTTGCCGTTGCGCTGAGGAGGTCCAGTCTTTCCGTTTAAAACTGGTCCCCCTTGTCCTGTGACTGCAGGCTTTGGTTAAAACCAGCTCCCTATCTTTCTGTGGCCCCCCCTTTGTACAGGCGGAAGGGACTGCTGACGTTTCAGGTGCTCATTCAACATGACTTGCTCGGTCTGTGCTCTGCAGAATGCCACAGGCAGCCTTGGTGGACGGCAAGGTAAACTCCAGCCTGACTGCTTGCTGGCCAAGTGTTGCTTATCTTATTCTGGGCAAACGAAGTTTTGCCTCGTGGTAGTAAAGTTTGCTGTTCCCTTGACCAGTTCTTGTGAGAGCTAAGTGATGAAGAGCCTGTGCCTGCTTCCTCTGTTTTCTAGCTGCCAGCTCTCGCTTATAACGTCCATGTCTTTATGGAACAGGTTGTCTACTTGCAGAGAGATAACAGCTTCACAATGTGCGGTATCTGGGCCCTGTTTGGGAGCGATGAGTGCCTTTCTGTCCAGTGTCTGAGTGCCATGAAGATAGCACACAGAGGTCCTGATGCCTTTCGTTTTGAGAACGTCAATGGATTCACCAACTGCTGCTTTGGCTTCCACCGCCTTGCGGTTGTTGATCAGTTGTATGGTATGCAGCCTATCCGGGTGAAGAAATTCCCCTACTTATGGCTCTGTTACAATGGAGAAATCTATAATTTCAAAGAGGTGAGTGCTGTTCAGGTCGTTCAGCATTTTCTTCCTCTTATTTCAACATGAGTGAGCATTCAGAAAACACTTAAAACACAGTGACCTAGAGTATCAGAGAAAAGTGTAGAAGTTATCACAGGGCTGGTATTTAGAAGGAAGTACATTAGCTGAGCTACAATCTCTGGTGGGTGAGTGACATACCTGGTCTTTGATAATAAATCGAAAAGCAGTGTTTGTGTCTTCGGGTTTGAATGGCTTAAAGATTCAATCATCCTTATCTCTCAGGGAGGGAATCCCAGGCATGTCTCACCCCTGCTTGCTTTATAATGCAAATGCTTTTAGACCTTCTTGCTCCTCAGTTCCCTGAGGCCCTTCTCCAAGCTGTTGGCTATTGCATTTTTATTTCGGTATCTCGATGACACTGTCACTTAGGTATTTATGTAAAAGCAACAAGCTCTAGGGAAATGTTTCTGGCATGCCAACAAAGTCCTTGAGTGTCTAGAGCTTAAGGCAGATCCTTTGTGGGGGTTCTGTGAGCCACCTGAGTATCTTACGAACAGAGTAAGCACCAACTCTGCTTATGTCTGAATGCCCCTGATGGGTGAGATGCTGCTGCTGAACATCAGCTGTGTGCATCAGTCTTGGTCTCCATGCTGTGATGGTTGCATTGTCCACCTCACTTGCACGGGGAAGCAGTTCTGATCACCCAGACTTGACAAATAAAGCAGCCTTCAGCTGCCCGGTCTTGGATCATGCTGAAATGGAGTGCTTAAAGTTGTTCATAAACCGAGCATGAACGCGTGGAAACTCTGAGCCATCTTCATACCTGTAACCGCGTTGTTTTGGAGTCAGTCGGGTTGCTGTCGGTGATGGCCCCGCAGAAATGCTCTGCGTGTGACCCCCCCGCTGAGGAATTGGAGCGATTGCGTGTTTATTTGTGAAGTGCTTTTCTCTGCAGAGACATTAATGATCTCCTCTGTGCCTTGGGGTGGGGGAGGCTGGAGGAATTGTCATTATTCTCTAGTGAGGAAGTGCCATTGGATGATCTGAGACTACAGTAAATGCTGTGTTCATTTCTTCTCCTGTTCTGAGTTGGAGGGGGGAGATTGTTTTGTTTCGGGGTTTTTTTTAGAGCAAAAATTGGCTGCCCACTTGGGCCAACGTCTGCAGGACCTTCTGAAGACCATGGCCCTGCGTTTGCAGTCTGACTCCGCAGTCTTAAGCCATTTATAGCATGGGAACCTTCCAGGGGAATATTTCTGTCTCAGGCTGTCATTCTGCATTGTTTGAGATGTGATCCCGGCTGATATTCTGAACCCAGAAGTGTGATTGATTATTTCTTCAGTGGGAATGCTTAAATACATGTATTTTAGTTAAGACTTTACAAAAACCTCCCGGAATTGGGTGGGTTTTGTTACACGGTCGCGTGCGGGTGGTGCTCTTCTCAATTCATAAGCTGTTTGCAAATGCTTATTCCTATTTTCTTTACTTTTTTCCTCAGTTACAGAAGCAGTTCGGATTTGAATACCAGACGTTGGTGGATGGTGAGGTTATCCTTCACCTTTATAACAGAGGAGGAATAGAACAGACAGCGTCTATGCTAGATGGTGTTTTTGCCTTCATCCTGCTGGACACGGCAAACAGAAAGGTGTTTCTGGCGAGAGATACCTATGGAGTCAGGCCTCTGTTTAAGGTGCTGAGCGATGACGGATTCTTGGGCGTCTGTTCTGAGGCCAAAGGTAAAACCAGTTGTGCATAGTGCTTAAATAATCCTAGCTATTGTGGCTGGGGACAACCTTCTTTGTCAGGCTCTTTCCTCTAAGGGTGAACTGTAAGTTCAGCACTACTTAAGCTACCTTTACTGGTATGAGAAGTACACATCATTAAAACAAAAACCACAGGCAGTGAACCGCTGGTTAACCGTCCTTATTATTTCTAACTTACCTTGCTTATTTAATGTCATAATTCAGTGTGTTCCGAAATCATAGCAATATTGAGTCCCAGATGTTTTATGCTACCCCGAAGTTAAATGTCATCTGAAAAGTTAGGCTAAGTTTATGCTGCAATGAGTTATATTGAAATGGGTCAAATAAGCAGTTACTTCAGGGATGTAGTTTTGTTACAAACCCCTTGTTAGCTTGACCACAGTTAATTTTAAACACTAAATAGGTTGTTAATTCTCATAAACATATTATACCTTGACCTAGTCAGCTGGAAAAGTGCTCTTCTTAATGCTCATGGGGATAAGTTGCTGCTTCCCTTGCTGGCTTCTGTTCTCCCCCATCTGCCTCAGCTTGAGATGGCTCGGATCTATGTGTATAACCTGCCTGAAGCAGAATCATGCTCTAACCTGGGAAGAGATTGACTCAGCGTAGTTTCTTTTATGCTGTCAGATTTAGGGTCTGGAGAAAACACTTGTCTGTAGTTTCAGTACCCGAGTGAGTTGAGGTGTAACTGTCCTAGGTCAAAATCATTTTGCTCCCCTTTTT
Source organism: Upupa epops (assembly GCA_013397515.1). Lineage (NCBI taxonomy): Eukaryota > Metazoa > Chordata > Aves > Bucerotiformes > Upupidae > Upupa > Upupa epops. The sequence continues at coordinate 284,493 of VZRI01009846.1, forward strand.
ATCCGTAGGTCTTATCAATTTAAAGCATTCATCATCCTTATGTCCCAAAGTGGAACCATTTCTCCCTGGTCACTACGAAGTGTTGGATTTAAAACCCTCCGGCAAGGTCGCGTCAGTGGAACTAGTAAAATTTCATAGCTACAGAGATGAACCGCTCCACGTGGTGTGTGACAGAGTGGAAACGCTGCCTTCAGGTACTAGAGCAAAGCATGACCTTCAAACACAGCATTTGCATTTATTGCTTTTGAAAAGTGCAATTCAGAGCCCACAGCTTGGAAGAACCTTTGTGATACAAGGACTTTTATAGGCACCCATGCAGAGCAGTGAACTCGCATGCCCTTGTTATCAAAGGAAATCCAGATGACTGTGTTTGCTTTCTGATAGCACAATCCAGTGAAGTCTAGCTAACACCTGGGGGTTTTATTCCTGTTATTTCTTCTTCTGGACAGGCTTTGATCTTGAAACAGTGAAAAGCAACATACGAATCCTGTTTGAAAATGCTGTTAGAAAGCGTTTGATGGCTCACAGGAGGATTGGCTGTCTTCTGTCAGGTAAGCAGCAAGACACACCGTGATTCTATAGCATCCCTCTCATCCTCTGTGATTTAGAGGAGGGTCTGCTGGCTGTTCTGCTGTGCTGTACCCGTGATCTGAATCGTAGAGTTGTTTATGTTGGAAAGACCTTTAAGGTCACTGAGTCCAGCCATCAGCCTAACTCTGCCAAGCCCAGCCCCAAAGCAGCTTCATGAGCGCTGTATCCCCTTATAGCTGTGGAGGGCTGTGTTGTGTAACGAGACAGTTTTTCATAATCTCCTCTGTGTGTTGTAAGGAAGAATTTCCACTGAGGCTTCAGACACCAAAAGTACTAGCAACTGTTACTGGAGGTCTTGTGCTTAAGTTGCCCAATTCTCTCGTTAAGCAAGGTACCTTGGATTGGAACAGGCTGCCCAGGGGGGTTGTGGAGTCCCCTCCTCTGCAGAGGTCCCAGCCCTGCCTGGCTGTGCTCCTGTGCCACTGGGTCTGGGTGATCTGCTGTGGCAGGGGGACTGGACTGGGTGATTTTCGAGGTCCCTGCTGATCCCTAAGGGTTCTGTGATTCTCTGATTTACCACACAGCTTTAAAATGAAGCCTGCTCATTGGATCCCGCTGTCCAGATTCGGTGTCCTTAAGGAGAAGTAAAAACTCAGTCACACATGTAACCACCTAATCTGGTTTGTTGTCAGGTGGCTTAGATTCCAGCTTGGTTGCAGCTGTTCTTCTGAAGCAGATGAAAGAAATGAACATCACTTACCCGTTACAGACCTTTGCAATCGGAATGGAGAACAGTCCTGACTTACTGGCTGCCAGAAAGGTAAAGTGAGTTGCTTTCAGCTTGTTCTGAGCTGTTGAACACTACATGGTGTGTGCATTAATTGTTTCTAACTTCACGGTGTAGCATTCATAGTAACACTGAATATTCATGTGCTGCTTTGATCCAAACATTTGCTGCTTGATTAAGTCTTGTGACAAAGGTAACTGAGCCTTCCCTGTAGTCTCTTGCTTTTGGAAAGACCCCCACTGCACTGTTACCAAAAGGATGGTACTTGGAGTTGTCTTGACGCTGCGTCTGGGTTTTAGGGTAACTCTCCATGCTGTGGTTCCCACACAATGGCATTTGTGTCAGGTATTTTAAGTCAACTGTCAGTTCCCTGAATGAAGAACCTCATACAAGGGTTTTTGTTTGTTGAGGTATCCAGGCTGTCATGAGTTTGTGCTGCTTTTTCTCTTCAGGGCAGATATCTGGAGTGTTTAGCGCCTCAACTGATCCTGTTGTGCTGTGACCTCTTACAGGTGGCAGCACACATAGGCAGTGACCATCACGAAGTCATCTTTCATTCTGAAGAGGGAATTCAGGCAATCGATGATGTGATCTTCTCCCTGGAAACCTATGATATAACGACTGTAAGAGCTTCGATTGGTAAGGTGGTTTTTGCACTAACACTTCCTTCCTACCGCTCAAATGTTTGGGCAAATTCATGCAGTCTTAGATCCTGCAGCTGTCACAGAACCTGGGCGCTGGCACACAAGATCTGCTTGCTCCCCACTCTTGTCTGTGATACTACGCTGAGGCAGAAACAGTAGTTTCAGAGTCACCGGCTCTACAAAGCGATCCTCACGAGCTCTTCCTAAAGCTTTGGGGTGAAAAAGGCAGGTTGTGTGAAGAAGCAGTGTTAGAGCTGCAGGCCTAGGCTTTCTGCACTGCTGACTGACCCTTGGAGGACTCGCAGTAGAATCATCAGGGATGGGAAGGGAGCTCAAGGGAGAAGATTTACAGGTTACCTGAGGCACTGAGCTGTAGGGTAGCATTTTCTCCTACAATTTTAATACCAAAGTGAAGCACTGTCACCCTCTAGGAACACGTGTGCACGTGAGCAAGGCAGGCCTCTTGCAGCGTACCCTCGGTCTGAGGGATGAAGTCACCAGCAGCTGGTTGCAAAGGGTGGCCGACCTGATAGAAAGAAAAACCTTGATGCAGCGTGACCTTCGTGTGAACCCATTTTACCCAGTTAAACTTGTGACAGCCCAAGACACTGGGGAGCAGTGCCTGAGCCAAACAGGCCACTTGGTTTTGAAAAGCCGGGTCCCCCAGGACTTTGCAATGTGAAATGAGAGTGGTTTCTCAAACAAAGCAAGCCAGCGTTTAAGGGGTCATCGTTCTTTGTGGTCGCTGCTTAGTACGAGAGAGACTGAACAGGATTCTTAGGTCTCTGTTATAAAAGCATGTTGTTTGGAGGGAAGGCAGAATTCGGATTCATCAGTGATTCTTAGAGAAAAATGAGAAGGGGCTTCATCCAGCTCAGTCCTCAGTGGCAGAGAGCTCAGGGGCTACTTCTGCTGGTAGTTTTGCTCACCAGAGCTGCAAGGTTTGTTCAGCACGGTGATGGAATTAATAACGGGCTTCATTTCAACTGAGTCACAACACCTCCTCTGTGTACTCCCCTGGGAATCCTCCGGCCTTCCTGGGCTCACAGACACAAACATCTTTCTGACAGTTGGAGAGCTAAGTGTACACACTCTGTTTGGGTGTCTGCAGCACGCGGTGAGCGTGGCTCTTGGTGACTTTGAAACAGTGAGGTGTTGTTTGAGCTCACTGCAATTGTTTGCCACAGAAGAAAGTGGTGTGGGGGAGAAACTTGTGAGGCACCAACCGTCCCAGCTGTCTGTAGCTCTCTGTTTCTCTTCTTAAGGCATGTATCTCGTCTCCAAATACATACGGAAAAAAACGGACAGCGTGGTCATTTTCTCCGGAGAGGGATCGGATGAGCTGACACAAGGTTATATCTACTTCCATAAGGTAAATATTTCCCCTGTACAGAAACCCTTCCAGCTGCTGGTTCCCCCTTCAAGGGAAACCTCAGGTCTGAGGAAGTGATGTTTTAGAGTTGTCGCTGCTGTGTGCCTGCTGAGGAGGCATAAGGTCCAGAGGAGGTAGTCACTGTAAGAATAACATCTTGCAAACCTCAGAGTATCCCGAGGCTTACTGCTTTCTCTTGCCTTTGCTAGCTCAGACATCACTCAGACATCACTGCAGCTCAAGCACTACGGCACTAGTGGTGCCCTCAGTGTTGCTGTGTTGTCTGTGTGCTGCCTACAAGTGGTGAGCCCACACCTCCATTACTGGGTGCAGTTTAGGAAGGACACTGAGGTGCTGAAGAGGGTGCAGAGAAGGGCAGCTGGGCTGCTAGGGGTGTGGAGAACAGTTCAGATGAGAAGAGGCTGAGGGAGCTGGGGCTGTCCAGCCTGGAGGAGGCTGAGCATAGACCTCATTGCCCTCTACAGCTACCTGAGGGAAGGTTGTAGTGAGGCAGGTGCTGGCCTCTTCTCCCTAGTGAGTAGCCATAGGACCAGAGGAGATGGGGTCAAGTTGCCCCAGGGGAGGTTCAGATTGCATCTTAGGAAAAACTGCTTCCCAGAAAGAATGATGAGGCCTTGGAACAGGCTGCCCAGGGAAGGGATGGAGGCACTGTCCCTGGAGTGGTTAACAAAACCAAGCAGACATGGTTTTTTGGGAGATGGTTTAGTGGTTAGGGATTGTAGGGCAGACAGTTCAACTGGATGATCTTGAAGGACTTTCCCAACCTGATGATTCTGTATCTGGTCGTAGGCACCATCTCCTGAAGAAGCTGCAGAAGAGAGCGAGAGGCTTCTGAAGGAGCTCTACCTGTTTGATGTGCTTCGAGCAGACAGAACTACTGCAGCTCACGGGTAAAATCCAGTCTCTGGGATGCTGTGGATTGATGCAGTTTAACAGCCTGAGAGGATGATCTCAGGTTCTGCTGCTGTTGAGGAAACCACAAGAACCGTTGACTTGTTTCTTCTTGAATCACTAAGTGATTCAGAGTGTCCCGTGGTCTAAACTGCTCTGATCAGTATTCTTCACAGTAGTCGCAGCCAGTGTGCTGTACCTCAGACTCTGCCTGACCTCTGTGTCTGGATATAAATGGAGACACCACCTGCTTTGGTGGAGCAGACATTGCTAACGTTCCCGCTGTGCAGAGGCACCCAGGCTCCCTGTGCTCTAAGTGGGCTAGTGGGCTGCTGACTCCCTGTGCTGCCAGCTGATGCAGGACATAACTTCTCTTAGGGATTGTCTGGTCTTTGCAGAGGAAATGAGGTAGAAATACAAATACATAGTGTTCAGGAGGGAAGGCAAAGCTGCATCTGGTTTTGGTTGAGGCTTTTTCAGGTTTTGAATCTGGTTCTCAGAATAATCATGACTACTGTAAGGGAGACACGAGGGTGTCATCTGTGTGATGATACCCTAAAGAATGACCAGATAGAGCGTTGCAGGGAAGAGCATTGCAGTGTTCTACTAAAGAAACTATTCGTTAAAAGGGAGGCTGGCTGTAGGTGAGGAACCTGCAGGACTTCCAGCAGAGCAACTGATTCACCTGCTGGGATCCCTGGGCTATAGATTGATCCTGCCACGAAACCACTCGCCCCGTTTGTTACAGCTTCTGGTCTCTTCCCACGAGAAAGATGGACACGGCGCAGGAGAGCCGCCGCTGCCTCGGGATTTGCTCTGCTGATAGGTTTGCCCGTGTTTTCAGCAGTGTTCAGTGTCACACTCCAACTGCCCTTTGGGGAGGTGCTATTTCTTGAGGAGAAGCTGGCGTCAGCTTCCCAGCTCTGCTAGGAAGAAAGAATCCCTGTGTTAACGAATAAAAGCTGAGTTTCAGATGTATGGAGGAAAGGGAGAGGAATTAGTAGCAGAGAGGAAATGGTCCAAGTAGCTTTATGAATTAGAAAACAACTCTAGTGAGGGCTTGTAATGCAAGTATGTGTGTGGACACTGAGCCTGAGTGGATACTACCTGGAGTAGCAGAAGCTTTTTATCAGAGAAGCTGCAGAGACAATGAAATTGCTAGAACACACTCTAACTTTAGACTTGGGAGCTGTGCAGCTTAGTGTCCCTTCAGGAAACATACTGAGAAGCACACTTCTTCCTGCTGAGCACAGAGTTGCTGTAACTGCATCTGTTGCCTTCAGTGGCCTTTGATACGTGAGAGAACTGAAGCAGGAGAAGTGTTTATCTGCCACTGTTACAGGAGAGGACTTGTACAAATGCTGCAGGACCAGTAGTCCGTAGCTTAATGGTGTCCACGTGGGCTCCTTCTTGTTGTTTTTTCAAAACAAGCAAGCGTGGCTTTCAGAAATGGCAGCAGAAGGCCTCGCTTCGTTCTGTGACACCTTATAAATGCTGATGCAAATTCCAGTGGCCAACCTGGTAGCTCTTGAGGGAGGGACAGTGTGTCTGGCCACTAGGACCCCCAGGTCCCTTTTTCCTCCCCTGCTCTCCATCAGGTCAGTGCCCACCCTCTCCTGGTCCCTGGGGTTGTTCTTGCCCAGATGCCAGACTCCACCCTGACCCCTTGTCCCTCACTCCATCTCTCTCTGCCCAGCTCTCCAGCCTGTCCAGGTCTTGCTGAACGGCAGCCCAGTGACACCACCCAGCTCTGTGGAACACCAGTTGCTAATCCTGCAGGACTGTAGTCTGTAAATTCATTGCACTGGGAGCTGCCCAGCAGATGGCATCATAAATCACAGAGAAAGGCATTCAGTCCCTGCAGAGCATGCAGTGCCCTTCCCACACTGACGGGTTAGATGCAGATACTCATGAAGATGCTAATGGAATTGGTCCTAAGCAGAGTGGTCCTGTGTAACAGAGTAACTGCTGGGGGATTTGTCCGTGGATTACTTGCTGGATTAATTCAGTGGGTTTTCTGTTTATCTCCCCTGTTCAGCCTTGAACTGAGAGTCCCCTTCTTGGATCACCGGTTTACTTCTTACTATTTGTCTCTGCCAGCAGAGCTGCGAATCCCCAAGGTATGTCAGCCTGCTGTTGGGCCAGAGGGTAAGCTCACAAAGTCACTGATAGCCTCTGTAAACGCGACCGCATCGAGTCGGTGGGTCCCCTGCTCAAAGTCCCCCCTCCTGTCTGAGTACTTTGTGGAAACCTTTTCTCACAAGACCTTCTAAAAGCAAGCCGTTTCCTCAGTGTTAAAGGAGGGTGTTTGTACTGCAGCTGACAGTGTTTGTTGTTCTGCAAACAGAATGGAATAGAAAAGTACCTTTTGAGACAGTCCTTTGAAGATTCCAACTTGCTTCCCAAAGAAATACTCTGGAGACCCAAAGAAGCTTTCAGTGATGGTATAGCATCCGTGAAGAAGTCCTGGTTTACCATTCTTCAGGACTATATTGATCAACAGGTACGCTCTCCCTCTTCTGGCTTTCACATTCAGGTGCGTTAGACATGGCTGTCAGAGGGAGGGCAGCTGACGTGCTTGGTTTGCAGAGTAAATCTGGGACTCCCAGGAGCTTGAGCTTCATGGAGGAGCAGCAAGACCCCCTTCATTCAGTGGCTTTCTGGCTGTCTGAGTTGGTTAATGGCATTTGGAATCTCAGGTACAGAGATGCTCGAGCCTGGCAGAAATGACTACGCAAGGAAATGAGTAGGATTTAAGTCTCTGGATAGCAAATTAGATTGTGTCTTGGCAAACACAGTTTCAGGGTTGAAAGCAGAGCAGCTGTTTCGGCTGAAGGCACTTGCACCCTGCAGCTGAGTGTCAGCATGTTGACTTTCTCATGCCCTTTATTGTTTGCACCATTTGTTTTTCCAAGCTGTGCCTAGCTGAGCCCTTCTGCTTTTTCGTGGACTCATAGGACCTTTAGGATGGGAAGGGACCTGGAAAGATCAGCCAGTCCAATCCCCCTGCCACAGCAGGATCACCCAGACCAAGTTCAGGCGGGTTTGAAACATCTCCAGAGAAGGAGACCCCACAAACCCCCCGGGCAGCCCCCTCCAGTGCCCTGTCACCCTCACTGGGAAGATGTTCATGCCTGTGCTTGCATTGCTGCTCAGTGCACACTTGCAGCACTCTGGATGCGGCCAAGGGACAGCCATGTCTGGTGTGCAGGGGCAGCTTAATCATCGAGAGGAAGGAATAACACTGAGTTTACACCAGAGCTCTGTTACACCGCAGTAGGTGTAGTCAAGCCTGTGGACCGGTGCCTATCTGGCCTGCCACTAACTCTTTGATTCCCATTTTCTCCCTGTCTACAGGCAAGACAACATCTGGGTCAGGCAGCACAACCACACTGCCTGTCCTGAGCCTGTGTTGATGTGGTAGGGGTGTTTGACAGCACCTTGTCAGTGGAAGCTGCTAGAGAAATTGCCTCACTGGTGCAGCTATTCATCATCCGGTTCTCAGGCAACTTAGTAAGTGCAGGCGGCCCTGTGTGCCAGGTCTGTTGTTGCCAAGAGCATGGTTATTCAGGCAGAGTCAACAGCTTGCTGGGAGCTGAAACCGTCCTCCCCAGAACAGAACAGGAAGCAACTTAAGCAGCAAGAAGAGTGTTGTGAATTGTTCTGGTCGATTCACAGCCAGGAGAAAGGTGGGATAGAGGCCTTTAATGAGTTTGACACAAAGAGAAATGGGCTTCACCTTCAGTGCAGAGAGAAATACTGGTGGGGCTGGGATCATAAAGCTCAGGGGAGCCTGTGACAAAGAGAACCAGGAACAGGGCAATAACTGACAGCAGGACAACTGGCTGGTGAGACGACCAGAGGGAATGACCAGCAGTGGCGGCGGGGGAAGTTCAGGTTGGAAATTGGAAAAACTATGTAGTGGAAGAGCAGGTAAACACTGGCACGGGCTGCCCAGGGGAGTCACCATCCCTGGGGGTGTTGAGAAGGCGAGAGCATGTGGGACGTGGCCTGATGGTTGTGGAGATGTTGAGTTGAGGGCTGAGTTTGATGATCCTAGAGGTCCTTTCCAACCGTAATGACTCTGTGATTCTGTGAGCATTCACCTGCCAGAAACTCTGCCTCTAGAGCAGACTTTTTTCAAGCCGAGGGGCCGTGAATCCCTGTACCTCTTCAACTTCTGCAAGTCAATCAGTTGCAAGTGGAAGGTACTGCAGCTTAACTGGAGTTTTGTTTATGTCTGTAGGTGGATGACCTTCTGCTGGAAAAGGCAGCAGAGAAATACCCTTTCAATCCTCCTAAAACAAAAGAGAGTTACTACTACCGCCAGATCTTTGAGAAGCACTACTCGGGACGAAGCAGCTGGCTGCCCCACTACTGGATGCCAAGATGGGTTAAAGCTACTGATCCCTCCGCTCGCACCTTGAAACACTACAAGTCGGCTACCCAAGAATAGGCTGTCAGCCCCCCACGTGCAGGTGCTGCAAGCAGTTTGCACGCATTCATCTGGAAAACAAAAAGCAAACAGAAATAACCCCAAATGAATTACACAAACCTACAGCTTACGGTCTGAGAGACGCGGCTTGGCAACGCTGCTGGAAACAAGAGCCTCCCGTGGTTTGTGTGCCCTTAAAAACTCACCCTGCTGTACCAAAACTTCCTCATTCGTGGGAAAATGCTTCATGGACGGGCAACTAGGTAGCTGTGTTCCTTCTCTGGCCTTGACTTTATTCATCGACTGCAGGCCTTGGTTTTACTTCAGTGTGAACTCTGTTTTGAGGACTTGGGTAAGGCAAAGCAGTGTTGAGTGCCGCAGCTCCTCTGAGCTCCTTAGCTGTTCAGTGATCTGTACTCCTGGCCGTGGGGATCTGGAGGGTCTGTCTGTGTCACTCTATTCTGAATGGCTTTCTGAGTGTTTCTGAGAGTGCTGGATATTGAGGCACTACCAGCCATGCAGAGATGCTCCTTAGAGCTTGGAATAGCTGTGGTGCTGGCTGCTGCTGACATAAATGAGTGGGAGTCTCCTTTGTTACCAGGAAGCCACCAGCTGGCTGTTCTGGATGTTGTAAATACATCACCACTCCAAAGGTACTGTTGCAGAACAGATAAGAGGAAACCAAGTTTGTCTTAGTTTTGATCTGGAGGGCTTTGGTTTTGAAGTTTATTGTTATTGACAACAGTGTTGATGGGGTGGTTTGTGTCAGTCTGGTGGAAGGTGCCTGTCTGAGTGCTTCAAGAAAGTTTCCCCTTGTATGGTGAGAAGGTAGATTGTGCTGCTGCTGAGCTGTGGCCAGCGGCGTTGTGAACGTTCACCACTGATCAGTGAGACAAGGCAGCGCGGTCAGACACCTCGCCTGGAAAACCAGGGCACAAAGCTGCTTCAGAAACCAGAACCACTTCTGCTACCCTAGTGAAAACCACAGGGCTTTTGACCCAGGGCAGCATCTTAACCACTAGAGCATGGAGGCTGCTCTTTCTAAAGGTAACTTAAGCGTAAGGGGGCTCAAGAAGTACGTGTGTGAGCTGCGTCCAGACTTGATCAGCGCCGTGCTCTTGCTGAAGACAGAGGTCTGTTTCATTTCTGTCCCGTTTGACTAGGAAACCAAAGCCAAGTGTCACTTAAAAGGTAAAATATAAGCAATCCTGGTTTAAAATCTTCATGGAACGACTGCTTATTATTACCATGTAGATGTGGGGGGGGTCTGGGGAGTGAAAACAGGTTCATTCCTTCTCCATGTACAGACTTCAGTGACCCAGCTGGGAGGGAGGAGGTGGACAACCCCTTGTCTTGCAGGGCTAGTGAGAGCTGGGGGAAGACTTGCAGGGTTCGGGTAAAGTGGATAAAATCATGTGGGTTGGGGTTTGACAGGAAAAGGGGCAGCAGGTACAAGTGGGAGCACAGGAGGTTGCGTTTAACCATCAGGAAACACTTCTGCTCAAGAGAGGTGGTGGAGTCCTCCTCTCTGGAGACATTCCAGACCCACCTGGCTGTGTTCCTGTGTGACTCTACTCTAGGTGACCCTGCTCTGGCGGGGGGGTTGGACTGGGTGATCTTTTGAGGCCCCTCTCACACGCAGTGATTCCGTGAACCATCCCATGAGCTGCCAGCAGAAGAGCCCGCTAGACTTCTGTACTTGGACCATGAAGTGAGTCTGGGCTGGTGTGAGGAAGCCAACGGGCAGCGGGGTTTCCTTTTGCTGGTCAAAAGGAGTGCATTACAGGGTGACCTTGGATCCAGCCGTTGCTCTCTGAGGGTTCATTTGTACTTTTATT
>VZRI01009846.1:305356-365312 GCA_013397515.1 Upupa epops
GCGAGAGAACCGCCTTCAGGCTGGGAGAGGCACCGGGAGAAGGGGCATGGGGGAGAGGTGACTGGGACGGCCCCCCCACCGGCTCACCCGCGTCTCGCTTGCCCATGAGGCCGAAGAACTGCTGGGGCCGGGGTTTCCGAGCCATCCTCTGCAGAAAGTGCTCCAGGGGAAGCGGCAGCTCCTCCTGCGGGGGAACAGCGGCCGGCGGTCAGCGGGGACCAGCTCGCCCCTTCCGCGGCCCCGCCGCTCTCACAAAACCCCGCCGGGGCTCACCTTCACCTGCTCGCCGTCGGACCAGTCGGACCAGTAGCTGAGGTCGTCGCTATTGCCCACCTCCTCAGCCAGCGCCTCCGCTGAGGCCAGGAGGAGCACGGCCAGGGCCAACGGGAGTCTCATCGCCGCCTCGACGTGCTGCGGGACACAGGGTGAGGCTCCCGCACCCACAGCCCCGCATACGCACCCACCAGCGCACCCGCGATGGGAGCACACTCCGTCGCGCAGAGAGAGGTGCGCTCCCCCAGTTACACACCCACAGCCCCCACGCGGACTGCTCCGCACACCCGACACAGACACGCGTGAAGTCGGATGTTCACACAGACTCGCACAGCCAGAGGAACCCGCACACACGGTCAGACCCGCACAGCAGAGGTACCGTCGACATCCCTACACGCGTCCGCAAACCCGCACATGTCCATGCACATCCAGACCCCCACAGCTTCCCATACACACCCCCCGCATAGCTACACCCCGCACCTGTGGATGCCTAGTCCTAAACCCACAGCAACAGCCACACTCCCCAGCCTCACGGCCCTACGGAGAGGTGCAGCTACACGCAGAGACACGCGTGTCTAGGGGTTCACGCACAATCAGAGGCATCACGCACATGGAGACAAGCACAAAACCAAGCTCGCACCCGGCAGGGACACGCGTGTAGACACGAGCAAGCAATACACAGCCCCCCTTCCCCCGGCACACAGGTACAGGCAGCTCCAGGGAGGTGCAGTCGCATCCCCCCCTCACCCCTCCAGCCCCCCAGACGTACAGACAAGCGCATCCGCACGCCTGCAGGGACGGGCGGACGGACGGGCAAGCAGGCAGGAGGACGGACAGATGGACGGGCGGACAGACGGATGGATGGATGGATGGATGGATGGATGGACGGACGGACGGACGGACGGACGGACGGACGGACGGACGGACGGACCGTCTGCAGCGGTGCGGGAGGGCGCAGCGCTCCGTGCGCATTGGCCGTCGTCGGGAGCGCCCCGCGCTTTATATACCTGGAGACGGGGAGGGCCGAGGCTGCCTCATTTGCCTAAATGCAATTACCCCCCCTTTTATCGTCCCAGCCCCGTGACAGCCCCCGCCCCGGCGAGCAGCCCCCGCCCCTCCCGCATCCCGCTCCCGCCGAGCCTCCCGGATGCGCTCCCCGAAGGCGGGGGCAGAGTGCGGGTGTAGGGTGCGGGATGAGGCTGCGGATGTAAGGGGGGCAGATGCAGCTTTTGGGCTTCTGTCCCGTTCCCTGCGACCGCCCCGAGGGCAGGAGCTGCTTTTCCGTAGGGGAGGGCTCAGCAGCGGGAGGGTGTCGGGGCACCGGGGTGCGGGGTGGGTGCTGCTCTAAGTCCCTGCGAGCGCAGAGCGGGTGGTCCGCGGGCAGCCTAGGCGAGCTCCTTTCCCCCCAGGGCTACTCTCCTCCGTGCCCCTCTGAGGCAGCCCTCGAACCAGGAGTGAGGGATGCACCAAGCTGGGGAGGGTTTTGCCCTGGCACAACCTGAGGCCGTTTGCTCTTGTTCTATCAGCCATCACCTCTCTACACCCTCCTCTCAGGCAGCTGTAAAGAGCACCAAGGTCTCCCCTCAATCTCCAGACTACCTTCTGTTTCACAGCTGAAAGTGCTCAGCAGCTAAAATCAGCCCCAGGGTAACACCCCTCTGCTTGCTCCAGAAGGGTAGAGATCTAGGTGATCCTGCTGTGGCAGAGGGATTGGACTGAGTGATCTTTCCAGGCCCCTTCTGATCCCTAAGGATTCTAGGATTGCCATTACAGTAAACAGGAACAGCCTAAAATAACCCCACAGGAAACAGCCCCATCCTCCTGACACCCACCCCTCACAGATTTAGAGACATGAGTGAGGTCCCCCCTGCCCCAGGGATGCTCCATGGCATGGTGGAATGGCTCTGTGCACCGACAAACCCCCCTTGGTCCTGCCTCAAAGTAGCCTCAGGCAGAAGCTTTGAGTAGCTGTAAATCCAGGGGCTCCCTTGGGAATAAGGGTGGGAGAGGGTGTGCAGGTACCCCTGCTCTGCCCATGCCCCGGGTGCAGAGCCCAGCCGGTTACGGTCAAGCCGTGTGCCTTCTAATAACCAGCTTGTTATCCATGAAGAGACGATTAGAGCCAAGGTGACCCAAACAGAGGGTGACGTCTCCTGTGGGTGAGTCAGACAGAGGTGTTCCTGGCGTTCTTGTACAGACAAGTCCCTGGCTGAGCTTAGGAACCGGATTAAAGGCCATAACTTGGGCTGGAACTTCAGTGCCAGTGGAGAACGATTGGGAAAGCTGACGCCGATGCTTTGGGAGCTGACTTCTAGTCACACCTCACCAGGGAAAGCTCAGGTTTACTAAGCCCTTTCCCTGAGAACACACCTCAGAGAGCTGTTTTCTGTGGGTTTGGTTGATGCATCCCGTGTGATGATCCCCGGGAAGCGCTGATTTGAACCCAAGGTGATGCCTTGGTTTCTAACAAGAAGCCCGCTAGCTCATTCGCTAAGGCATGCTGGCTGCTGCTCCCTTACCCAGTGATTCCCACACCATCAACGAACATCTCCTGTGCTGGTGGGAAAAGTGACCTCACAGATCAGAGCCTTCCCAGCTTCAGAGCTTGTTCTTCAACGGCCTAAACACTACGCTGCTGCACACCATGTGCTGAAACCAGGGACCCGATGCTCGCATACACTGAGATCTCACTCAACCCCTTTCCCAGGGGTGCACCGAGAACAGAGCCCCAGAGCAGTGCTTTTACGTAACCTGAAGGAATGAGGGGTGAGATGCTGTTAACCCAGCACAGCCCCTGCCTGTGAACACCACAGACCACGGTCCTGCCTGCTGCAGTGACAAGAGCGCTGGAAACGCTCTCATCAAAAGGACAAGTTCGCGTGAGTATTGGAAAGGAGACTGTGATTGATGTCCTCTTGAATTTTTCATAGGCACCTGTCCCCGGGGGACACCAAATTATTTTCATCATGGCCCAGGAGGCTCCGTAAGAGGTGATTGATTGTGACACTGGGCAATTACTTATTGGCAGAGCATCCGGGCGGCTCCAGAAAAATTAGCAGAGCTCAGGAGAGCCTGGCTCCATCCTCCTGACACCCACCCCTCACAGATTGAGAGACAGGAATGAGGTCCCCCCTCAGCCTCCTCTTCTCCCAGCTCCAGAGCCCCAGCTCCCTCAGCCTTTCCTCATCAGGGAGCTGCTCTCCTCCCTTCATCATCATCATTGCTCTACGCTGGACACCCTGCAGCAGCTCTGTGTCCTTCTGGAACTGAGGGGCCCAGAACTGGACACAGTACTCCCGATGGGGTCTCACTAGTGCAGAGGGGGAGAAGAACCTCTCTCCATCTGCTAACCACCCCCCTTTGATCCCCTCCGGATGCTGTTGGCCCGATTTCCATCGGATCTTAGGAAGAAATGCTCACTACGAGCATGAGGAAGCACTGGAATGGGCTGCCCAGGGAGGCTGTGCCTGCTCCATCCCTGGGAGTACTCAAGGCCAGGTTGGTTGGGGCTCTGGTAACCTGGTCTGGTGAGAGTTGTCCCTGCCTCTGGCAGGGGTTTGGGACTAGATGGTCTCTGAGGTCACTTCCAACTGAAACCATTCAGTGATTCCCACCCCTGTCTTTTCCACACCCATGGAAGCTCTCCATCCCGTCAAGGCACTGGCACCACCTGTATCCTACCCAGAGTGATGTCCTTATCCTGGTCTGAGGACACTTCTGTCCACCCTGAGTTGGGCATTGGGGTAGGATGTGGGACCAGCTGAGAGGAGATGTCAGAGTATCAAGGCACCGAATGCAAAGACCTGATGTAACTCGAAGCTTCCCTCGCAGCCTCGCAGCTCCAGAAGCAATTAACTGCAAGAGCAATAAGTGCAGTCCTGTCAAGCTTCTTGAGCTACTCAGGAGAGCAGGTCCCTGGAGAAGAGAAAGCATTTGCTTTCAACCGTTTGTACCTTTCAGATAGAGAGAGAGAAGCAAAGCTGTGCAGAACCACCTCTAGATGTGCAAGAGCTGTGTGGGAGAGGGCTCTCTGGGGCTTTGCTTGGACTGCTGACATTGCCTAGAGAGGGGTGGAGGCCTCATTCGTGAAGACATTCAAGGTCAGGCTGGACCTCCTCTGTTCCAGCTGGCACCCAGTGCCCCTTGTCCTGTCCCCAGATGCCCTTGAGCAGAGCCTGGCTCCATCCTCCTGCCACCCGCCCCTCACAGATTGAGAGACAGCAATGAGGTCCCCCCTCAGCCTCCTCTTCTCCCAGCTCCAGAGCCCCAGCTCCCTCAGCCTCTCCTCATCAGGGAGCTGCTCTCCTCCCTTCATCGTCTTCGTTGCTCTATGCTGGACACCCTCCAGCAGCTCTGTGTCCTTCTGGCACTGAGGGGCCCAGACCTGGACACAGTACTGCAGATGGGGTCTCACCAGTGCAGAGCAGAGGGGGAGAAGAACCTGGAAGCACTGTGCTTTCAGGAGAGTCCTCCCTTCCACTGGGCCTGAATTAATCTGAAATGAGGTTACTGCAGCAGCCCAAGAGACCAATTGCAGCTCAATTTGCAATCCAGCCTTAAAGAGGACATCAATTCTCTGCAAATCTGAGCTGTAAGTAAGCACTCATCAGTGTTCCTGATTGCTCTTTCAGTCACAATTAGGTTCTCTCTCAATCTCAGCAGGACCTTCTTCCCAGGGAGGGTCCCGGAGCACTGGACCAGGCTGCCCAGGGGGGCTGTGGAGTCTCCTTCTCTGCAGACGTTCCAGCCCCGCCTGGCTGTGTTCCTGTGCCACTGGGTCTGGGTGACCCTGCTGTGGCAGGGGGGTTGGGCTGGATGATCTTTCCAGGTCCCTTCCCATCTCTAAGGATCCTGTGAGTCTATGAAAAGCTGGGCTGGGGACAGCCATGCCAGAGAAGTTTGGAAAGTTTTAAAACAAGGCTTTGCAGTGGGAAGTGTCAGCACAAGTGAAACAGAAGTGCAGCCATCTGCCCTGCTTCTCGCATAAGGCACAGGATGTACGTGTGGGGCTGCCAAGGGTTCACCAGCTCCATCCTACTCTAAAAGGCTTGAAACAGAGCACTGGCGGTGGGATTGAGACAGCCATTGGCAGCCAGAGATGTGATGGGAACTCAGAAATGGAACCGCTCGGTGCCTGCGGATGGACAGACTTGTCAAAACCCCCGGTCTGTTGTCTCAGCAGCGGGGGATGAGGCTGTGGCTGAAGCCCCCACCAAAACACCCAAGGGTGGCTATATAGAGATGCTCTGCAAAGAGCATAAGGTCCAGCAGAACGGGCTGGTCTTCCACCTGGGATCTCCACTCACGAGCAAAGCTGCTGCTCCCCAGACTTCATCAATATTGATGCCGGTAAGCCGCGGGACCCGGCTCGTACCTGGCTGACGCCTCCAAGCTTCATCAATATTTGCAGCTGGCAGGTGATTTAGTGCCCTCCTGGCAGCTCGCAGGGGTAAATCATGAGAAATCATGGCTAGGGTTAACTTGCAGCGTGGCCTTCCGTGCTCAGTAGGATCTTCAAACAGAAGCTGGGCTGTGAATTACCGTTGCTCTCCGCGATGACTTCCATTCTCACAGTATTAAGGCTTGTAAATCAGATTTTATTGAACAGAGCGTTTTCATTTGGGCTAGAAAGACTCTTTGCCAAGTAAAATGAGTCCCATGTTGTGTCCAGTAGCCAGACTTGTTCCAGAAATCATGGGGGGGAGTTCATTTGGGATGCAGGTAAGAGTGCTCCTGCGTACGGAGATAGGGGACTGGGGGAAGTCACTGCAGCTCGCAGGGGCAGAGGAGAGCCAGGGTGAGAAAACCATGGAATCACAGAGTGTGAGGGGTTGGAAGGGACCTCGGAAAATCATCCAGTCCAATCCCCCTGCCAGAGCAGCACCACCCAGAGTAGGTCACACAGGAACACATCCTGGTGGGTTTGGGATGTCTGCAGAGAAGGAGACCCCAAACCTCTCCGGGCAGCCTGTGCCAGGGCTCTGCCACCCTCACAGGGAGTTTCCTGGTGGTTACATGGAACCTCCTGTGCTCCAGCTTGCACCCACTGCCCTGGTGCTGTCACTGGGCACCCCTGAGCAGAGCCTGGCTCCATCCTCCTGACACTGGCCCCTTCCATATTTATAAACAACCATGAGGGGACCCCTCAGGCTCCTCCAAGCTGAAGAGACCCAGCTCCCTCAGCCTTTCCTCATTAAGAAGATGCTCCACTCCCTTAATCCCTCCTGTGGCTCCGTGGACACAGTGAAGCTATCAAAACCACCCCGACCACAGAGGATGGAACCTGTGCTGCAAGCCACAGCTTTAGCCCCGTGAATCAGGAACACGAGCATGCAAGCCCAGCTCAGAGTGTGTGTCTCTGACAGAGAGACACTGATCTACGCCACCACCGTGACTGAGCTGACAGCCCCTTCGAGGGAGCGGGTGGACCTGCCCGTAGGAGGCTGTTGGAAATGGGAAGGCTTTGCTTTCCTTCCCTCGATGCCCTGTGGGCTGTAGCAACACGGATTGCTTGACAGAAGTGGGTTGGTTCCCACCACCATGGACGGCTGCTCCAACAAACCCTGCTGTGCAGGTAGGGGAGCTCCTCCGGCAGCGACCTTCTGCTCAGCAAGCCTTGCTGTGGAGAAGGCTGCTAACAGCATCGGTTTTCTTCTGCTAGCTTTCATGCTCAATTATTAAAACGTCTTGAGCCCTGCTGAATAATTCATTCAGACTGTGTTTGTGTCTTGAGGGAGGGTGGTTGTTGTCTTAGAGCAACTGTGGATGACTCCCAAGAGTCAGAGTGGAGAGTGCAGTTCTGGAAGCAGTGGATAGCAGGGAGCCACCAGGAGAGGCTGGTGTTTCTGCCCCTGCTCCTGCAGATATCTGCTTGGAGCAGGGCACCACAGTGTCCTGGTAGTGACAAAACCTGCTCATCCCAACCCAAAGTCACCTCAGAGGACCCTGCACGGTTAAGGTAGCAAGGAGCTGGATAAAGCCAAGACTTTCTTCTTTGAGCCATTTCCATTTCTGAATCACAGAATCCTTAGGGATTGGAGATCATCCAGCCCAATCCCCCTGCCACAGCAGGATCACCCAGACCAAGTGGCACAGGAGCACAGCCAGGCGGGGCTGGAACGTCTGCAGAGAAGGAGACTCCACAGCCCCCCTGGACAGCCTGGTCCAGTGCTCCGGGACCCTCCCTGGGAAGAAGGTCCTGCTGAGATTGAGAGGGAACCTCCTCTGCTCCAGCTGGCACCCAGTGCCCCTTGTCCTGTCCCCAGATGCCCTTGAGCAGAGCCTGGCTCCATCCTCCTGACACTCAGCACCGCTGAGGATCACCTCAGAAAGTCATAACCATCCACCTGGCACCACAGCAGTGGTGGAGGCAGCACCCTGAGTGAGCATCATTATCACCCTTTGCTCCTCTCATCCACTACTGATGAGATTGCTCCTAATTGCCCTCTGGCTCAAGCTCTGAGCAGAGAGAGGATTCAGGAACAGGGCACTCCAGTGCTGAGAGGCTTGAGAAATCAATCATCTAAGCATCTCTCCACACAGCTTAACACCTACCAGGCCAGATACTCCTCAGTCAGGCAACACTTTTACTGATTTACCTGGGGTGTTTTGCTGGCAAGAGGTTTGGAGCCCACAGAGAGGCAGACTACTGGAGCTAGGGGACACCCAGGGCTTCATGAGGAGAGAATGAGCCTGGGGGATGTTTTTCCAGTCCAAGATGAGAAAATGCTGATCCAGTCCTCTGTCAAGCAAGGCGTCTGTCAGCAGCTGCTGCTCTGACTTCAAACCCTCTCCCTGTCTGTCTGCCTGTACCACCATCAGGCTCGATCGGTCGGCCTGTCAGACAGAGGGCAGGTCTGCCCTTCGGAGAGGCTTTCTTTCTCCCACTCAGCCTTCGGGAGGCAGCCCCTGCAGACTTCTACAGAGGGTAGCTCTGGTCTTTAGGAGCTGGGTGACTCCCCCTCCATCCTTGGTGACTCTGGTGCAGGTCTCTCCTGGAGAACAACAGTCAGGAGGCTTCACGCTGACAGCTGAACACCGTCCCATCGGTGGGCAGAGCATGGAAGCATCTTCACAGGAGGAGGCAGATGCTGTGCACTGTGTTTCTGTACCTAGCACATTTTGGGAGAGGAAGCCTTAGGGATGGAGCCTTTGCCAAGCAGAAACTGCTCAGTTCTTTATCGGGGCTCTTCAGCTCAGAACAAGGATCATGCTCTGCGTGTTGTGAACTGCCCACAAGACGTCTCAGCAGGACTCTACTCTGAGCCTGTTAGAAGGAGCTGAAACCTGGAGCAGCACGAGAAGGCAACGGCAGCCTCGGCTTTAGGGAGTAATTATTCTCAATTAGAGGAAGCATGGAAACATGCTGAACGTAGCCTGCAGCCTTGCAGCGGGGACAGAAGGTACAAAGGAGCTTTCCTTTTCCACTTGAACACTCGTCAACCCTAATGGGGAATGAAATTCTGCAGAACCCTGCAATTTCCCTAAAAGCTCCCAGACTGCAAATGCATCTCCTGCTGATGTCTTCTCCCTGCACTTGGACAGGCTGAGACGTAGCGGGGGAGATGTGAACCCAGCTCGTTGCTTAGTCCTTTGAACAGCCACACCGGCCACTCTGATTTATTGGAAGCTTATCAGAGAATCCTAGAACCATTAGGGATGGGAAGGGACCTGGAAAGATCATCCAGTCCAATCCCCCTGCCTCAGCAGGATCACCCAGACCCAGTGGCACAGGAACACAGCCAGGCGGGGCTGGAACCTCTCCAGAGAAGGAGACTCCACAACCCCAACAGTCACCCACCCAGTGAAGGGAATTTGAAGTGAAAGAGAGACAAAAGTGTTCTCTCATCTTTATAACAGCAACAGGAGTTCAAGTCACTTAGTCTGGGGTGTCATCTCCACCAGGGGGACTCAATTTTAACCTCCTCAAACCTTCCCACCTTCTATCTCCTGCTGTCCTCAAGGTCCTGGTGTTCCCAAGTGCCATCGCCTCCTCCAGCAGCAAACACAGCCCCGCAGACCTTCCAAAAGCCCCCCTACAGGAAGGAGCCTTAAAAAAATGAATCCTTTTAATATTGCAAAACAATTCCTGCAAGAAAATCATTTCCTTCCTCTCGCTGTGTGATTATAGCAGGCAATTTTATTATTAGCTGATGGCTCTCCGGAGGTTCTCGCGCTATATTCTGCAGCGTGTTGTAGGTGGGTATAAAACTCTCTCTTAAACAACAAATGCTAGTGCTCTAGCAGGTGCTTTTACAGTCATCGACCATTCCTACCCCCCAAAAATTGGTCTTCATTCTATCCCACTGATTTCTTGCAGTTCCAGTTGGTAACGAACAGCTCTGCTCCCTGAAACAACCAGAGCACGTGAGCACAAAGCTGGAGTGTTCACAGCATTCAAGAATAGAATCATAGAATCATAGGGCTGGAAGGTACCAGTCCAACTGGAGTCATCCAGTCCAACCGGAGTCATCCAGTCCAACCCTCCTGCAGCAAGAAGGGCCAGCACCCACCAGACCAGGTTGCCCAGAGCCCCATCCAGCCTGAGCCTGAATGTCCCCAGGGATAGAGCCTCCACCACCTCTCTAGCAGCCTGTTCCAGGGGTCCCCCACCTTTTTACTGTCCTTTTTACTGTAAAGCATCTGAACAAGATGCAGCTAATGCCACCCGTGTTGGCATCACACAGGAGCCATGGTGCCAGCACATGGAGCTATGGAATCATAGAGCCATTAGGGATGGGAAGGGACCTGGAAAGATCATCCAGTCCAGTCCCCCTGCCACAGCAGGATCACCCAGACCCAGTGGCACAGGAACACAGCCAGGCGGGGGTGGAACGTCTGCAGAGAAGGAGACTCCACAGCCCCCCTGGGCAGCCTGTGCCAGTGCTCCGGGACCCTCCCTGGGAAGAGGTTCCTGCTGATACTGATCCCTTTGAAACCAGCAACGCACGCTCAGGAGGAGAGACTTACCAGCCTGCCTTGTGCTGAGACAGCACCAAGCAATGCCCAGAGCTCAGCCTCCTCTCGGTTGCTGCCCTCTTTACCCTCCCAGGTTGTGTTCTAGCCACAGAAGGCAGGAACTGATGGGACACCACATCGCGTGCAGCACCTGAAAGCGCCGTGGTTGTTGAGACCATGAGCACCCAGGGAACACAGACGCTGTCTATCGCTGCGGGCACTACATCCAAAGGACAGCATGGTAAAACAACGTCACAGAGGTGTTTCCTAACCTATGGTAAACCCAGTCATCCTAGGAGTAGGTTTAAAGTTGATGAAGTGGGTTACCCCAAGGAAGGAGTGGTTACGCCTGTGCGTAAGTGCCTGATGCTCTCCAGCACAAGGATTTTCATCCTCCAGCCCAAGGTGAAAGAGAGTTATTAACAGACCTTTCTCAACTTTGCTGTCTGAAAAATCAGTGCCCCCTGAAAGGCAAGCGACTCCCTTTCATCTCTGAGTCACGAGGTAATAATTGGATGTGATTTCGTAGGGAATGTGACTCACTAGCGTGGAGATCATCGCGGCTGACGTCGCACTGTAACCGTGAGCGGGCAAAAAGTACTGGCAGCTCCTAGAATAACAGAGCGAAACTCCAGCTCAGGGTCGGAAGGGGAAGCTACACAACACTGTGGATATGGAAACCGCCCTCTGCTAGTCGCAGGCAAATTTGATCTAGGGTGGGGGGTCCCTGCCCGTGGCAGGGGGGGTGGAACTGGATGATCCTGCAGTGTCAGTGATCAAGAAAGAGCAGAGTTCATGGATAGAAACACGGTTTACTTGTTTGTCCAAGAGAGGAGAAAAGATTTAACTGGTAGTTTGCAAAAGCATCCAACAGTGATGAATTCCATCCCAATATCTCTATCCAGTGGGATGAATCTCATCCCAATATCTCGATCTAGTGGGATGAATTTTATCCCAATATCTCTATCTAGTGGGATGGATTTTATCCCACTATCTCTATCCAGTGGGATGGATTTCATCCCAATATCTCTACCCACTATCTCCATCCTGTGAGATGAATTTCATCCCACTATCACTGTAGTTCTCCAGAACGAGTAGACTGAAGGCAGCCTTAGCGTTGCTTTTGCTATGATGTTTTGAGACCACCGGCTCCAAAGGAAAGACACAGTGGAAGTAGCATCACCAAGTAATAAGTCAATAGGATCTCTCCAGCAAGAGGAATGTTTTCAAATGTCTGTAAAGCAGGGTGAATTCCCCTCTCCTAATCTGTTCAAATATGCCCAGGGGGGCTGTGGAGTCTCCTTCTCTGCAGACGTTCCAGTCCCGCCTGGCTGTGTTCCTGTGTGACTGGGTCTGAGTGATGCTGCTGTGGCAGGAAGGCAACACTCAAGGAGTGGAGCCTGTCAGTGGACGCGATGCTGGCAGGTCAGCGGGGTGTAGTTACTGACAGCCCATCTATTGGCAGCGTTCACTCATCCCTAAGCACTCGCGTTCGGCTCAAGTGAGGCTTGAAGAGGGCTCTGAAGAAGGAAAAGGCAGAGTCACACGTTAATTGCTCTCTGATTTGGAAGCAGCCCCCGGAATCTGCAAGGGAACAAACGGGTCCGGCGTCCGTTCGGTTATCAGCACTGTGGGGAACTCACAGCTTATGGTTCCCCGCTCTCATGTGACCACAGCTAGCATTTCCCTGCATCCAGAGGAATCCTCCTGGGCATCAGCTAATGAAAAGTGCAGTAATTCAATGCACGCAGCCCCTTTGGCTGCTGTGATTTGCTTTGCTTTGGCAGCCAAACAAACACAGACCCTTGAGGGCCTCAGCTACTGATGAGATGTCTCTCTTCACGTGGAGACACGGTCATAGTGCTTTTATTACTATGAGCTTTGTCTAGAATGGCCAGGGTTGGGGGGGACCTTAACGATCACCCAGCTCCAAGCCCCCTGCACAGGCAGGGACACCTGCACTAGAGCAGGGTACTCATAGCATCACAGAATCCTTAGGGGTGGGAAGGTACCTCGAAAGATCATCCAGTCCAACCCCCCTACCACAGCAGGATCCCTAGGGACCAGGGTTCTGTGGGCAGGGTGGGGTTGTGTTGGTGGTTGGACTGGGTGATCTATGGTTCTAGGTTTCTAGGAACACAACCAAATCCAGCTGGGAAATTCTACTCCTGAAACAGAAGCGATGCAGCCCTCATGCTCTGTGATGACAGTGAAACGCGGGGTCACCCGAAGGGCTTTCAAGGATGGAAGACTGGATTGACAGTGGAAGATACGGGAGCAACCCCGAGACGTCACTGCTCCTTGCTCCTGGATTAGCTAAACAACACGTGTGAAGGTGAACAACGGCTCCGTATGGCACAGCACCCGCGTCCCACGCCAGCACCCCGACGTGATTGCTACTCCTTCTAACTCAGTCTGTGCACTCCGATTGATTTCAGCCAGCTCTCGTTCCCTTGCAGGAATGGTTGACATAGTCAATTCTAGCAATCAATCACTACCTGATTAAATGAATGAAGCTCTTTCATTCCCTTCAAGCCCAAATTGAATTGCAGTAGCCATAAGGGGAAGACAGTATTTTACCTTGCTGGGGGGAAAACCCTCCACCCTGTTTCCAAGCCCTGGCACTTACTGTGCAGCTCGTTGGGAGATTTACGTCCTCTCTTTCCCAGCAGCAGCTAAGAAAAGAAGGCTGAGGGTTAACTGACTGTGAAGCATCTGTGGCGTCTCTTTCCATCCCTGAATGAGGCCTCTCAGAAGGCTGAGGAAGACTGTTCAATAGGGCAGGGAATGCTAGGACCAGGGATCATGGATTTAAGCTGGAAAAGGGCAGATTGAGGTCAGACATCGGGAAAAACTTCTTTAATCAGAGGATGGAACCGTGACCAGCGAATGAGCCCTCCCATCCGGTGTCCTCACCCTCAGACCTTTTCTTACACGAAGGATCCCAGCGTCATAGAGGGTGATGGGATGGAAGGGGCCTTTAAAGGTCATCTGCAGAGAGCAGAGATAGCCCCAGCTAGATCAGGGTGCTCCAGCTGACTTTGAATGGCTCCAGGGAAGAAGATTCCACCACCTCTCTGGGCAAGAAGAAGCCACAAGGTTGCCTGCAAAACTGCTTTACCAACAGGATTAATTGCTGGTGGCCCAGTGGCTGGCTTGGGCAAGTGACTCTACCTCCAGGGGCTTTGGCAGAGAGGCTGCCAGTCTCTAACTATAGCACACAGTGCTGTTGTGTTGCTTCCTGCTTTCCTCTCCTCTGTTCATATCTCTGGCTTTATTACTGAGGAGAAATGATTTAGCACAGCTAATGAAGCTATCTGGCCACACCGGGGTACCCACGGGGAAAGCAGCATCACTGCCTCTTCCAAACAGCACAAGCAGGGCTAATGGAAGCTAACAACCGTGCTAGCTACTGATTGTTTATCCTTGACCAGAAAGAAGGGCGATCCTGGCTTTAATTTTGTTAAGAGGAGACTAAGACACTGCATTTCCAGCAGCCCAACAAACGCAGAGCACTCATCATAGCAATGGCTCTTGAAGCGTGGCGAAATGATGCACAGAGGTATTGTGACATTATTACGAAGCCAGACTTCAAGGAGCTGAGTGCTGGGCTCTGCGGAGCCGTTTGAGGCAAAATCAAGCTCCTGCCTGTGCTGCAGCAAGCGAGCACAACAGTTCTGGCACCCTTGACCAACCCCATCCTTCGCTAGGATGGGTTGTGGAGCCAGCCCTAGACCAGACCCTGCAGGCTCGGTTGGATCCTGCTCACAGACATGGTTGTGTAAAACCTCCCACCTTCTCTTTCATCTTGGGCTAAGTGCAACAGCCTAAGGGTTGCCCATGCTCCCAGTCCCAAGAGCAGCAGCTCCTCAGAAGAGAGAGGTGCTTTCCATGGAGCTGAGCATCTTTGCAGCCTCGTAGATTCTCTCTCCTCCTGCAGAAGAAAACAGCAGACAACACAGACACTTGGGGTGAATTTCCAGCGCAATCAAAGTCTCTAAACTCTCACACTCTCTGGCAATCCCACCCCAGGGCTTAGCAGCTCTCAGTGGCACTGCCGGGATCCCCTTGCCAGCGCCCTTAAATCCCAGTTCTGTAGGCAGTGCTGTAATCAGCACTGCAATATAAAACCCTCTCGAGGCTGAGGGGGACCTCGTTCCTGTCTCTAAATCTGTGAGGGTGGGTGTCAGGAGGATGGAGCCAGGCTCTGCTCAAGGGCATCTGGGGATAGGACAAGGGGCACTGGGTGCCAGCTGGAACAGAGGAGGTTCCCTCTCAATCTCAGCAGGACCTTCTTCCCAGGGAGGGTCCTGGAGCACTGGCACAGGCTGCCCAGGGGGGTTGTGGAATCTCCTTCTCTGCAGACATTCAGGAGAAGATTGAATAATTTCTGCTAGACATCCAAGCTTAAACATGAAGTGGGTGTCAGGACAGGTTCTGGATTTATATTGATCTGTTCACTGCCTTTCTTTCCTCCTCCTCCCTCCTCCCCCGATCTTCATTCTCACGGGACAGCGTGACTTTTGCAGAAGCTGTTCTAATGCCTTTCCCATCCAGAGTTAACGAAAAGCACACGGCATGGGTGAGAAATCAAGCAAATCCACTCAGGCGTTTGTCATTCCCTTCAATGTGCCTTTAAATGCCACCAGTTACCACAGTCCATCCTGCCTGGCTGCCCGGGCGCTGCGCTTTTCAAACGCAGTCACGGGGTGGGGGGTTAGGGGTTTTTTTTTTCCAGTACAGTTCCTCATCTCTCAATTAAAATAAAACCCACACAGAGCATCTTTGAAAAATCAAGTGAGATCAATCGAGATCATCCAGTCCAGTCCTTGTGCAGGATCACCTAGACCAAGTCGGGTCTGGAACGCCTGCAGAGAAGGAGACTCCACAACCCCCCTGGGCAGCCTGACTCAGCTCTAACTGTAAGAACCCTTAAGGCAGCAGAACTGGGCTTCACGTCATTCAATGCCATCATTATTGAGGAAAGACCTTCACCTTCACCTCATGCAAGCTTATTCCCTCCTAAATCACAGATACCTTTTGTGGTTGCTCTCCATGGAAAACGCGGGCTCGGAGAGTAACTCGGCTAAGGAGCACTGGACCAGGCTGCCCAGGGGGGCTGTGGAGTCTCCTTCTCTGCAGACGTTCCAGCCCCGCCTGGCTGTGTTCCTGTGTGACTGGGTCTGGGTGATCCTGCTGTGGCAGGGGGGTTGGACTGGATGATCTTTCCAGGTCCCTTCTGATCCCTAAGGATTCCATGATTCTATGTGATGAGTAATTAACCTTTCCTGATGCTATCTGGTTGCTCAAGGTGTTTGTTTTCAGCCAAGTTTAGCAGTCCGAAAGCTGAACCAAAACAGACAGCAGAGCTGCCCACAGTGTTTGTACAACTGTCTGCCTGATACTGCCAGCACTGTTGATATTTCCTGCGTGGTCTCGTTGTCATTAATCATTCTAATAATAGCTCTAACAGCAGCAATTAAATGCATGAGGACATTTGAGCTGTTCAATCTGCTCCATGTAAAGAAGCAATAATGAAATGAACAGGAGGAGTGGTTGGATGACCACCTGGTTTTTAACCCTTATCCAGACCTCTCTTGTCATCCAGAGGAGTCTGGAGGTACTGTCAGAAGGTTGTCCACGGTGCTCTTCGCAATCGATGCTGAATGTCACCTCACTAGTAGAAGAGAAACCTGCTCACAGTAGCACAGGACTTCTGTGGCTGAGAGTGCTGGGGGAGACAGAGGAAGCCCTTAGTGATTGCTGTGGGAAATGGCTCTAATATTTATATTTGTATAAAAAACAGCTAAAAACTGCAGCTTTCCAGAGGCAATGCAGAAAGTAAAAGCATAGAATCCTTAGGGATGGGAAGGGATCTTGAAAGATCACCCAGTCCAACCCCCTGCCACAGCAGGATCCCCTGACCCAGTGGCACAGGAACACAGCCAGGCGGGGCTGGAACATCTGCAGAGAAGGAGACTCCACAGCCCCCCTGGGCAGCCTGTGCCAGTGCTCCGGGACCCTCCCTGGGGAGAAGGTCCTGCTGAGATTGAGAGGGAACCTCCTCTCCTCCAGCTGGCACCCAGTGCCCCTTGTCCTGTCCCCAGATGCCCTTGAGCAGAGCCTGGCTCCATCCTCCTGACACCCACCTCTCACAGATTTAGAGACAGGAAGGAAAACGCATTGGGCTCGTTGTTTTCAAATTGGCTTCCAGGTTTTCTTTTTACCTTTGAAAATAATGTCCTTGCTTTAATTCCCTTCACTTTTCTCATTTTTCCAAAGGAAAAGGTGGGAAATCCCACCAGGGTGATCCTGCTGTGGCAGGGGGATCGGACTGGGTGATCTTTCCAGGTCCCTTCCCATCCCTAAGGATTCTGTGATTCTATGATGTGCTGTGGGCCAGTTCATCTGCAAAGAGCAACTCATTTTAGGGGAAAACAAAATAGGACCAATAAAAGCAGAGCAGGGAGATGAAAACAGAGCAAGGAAATCAGAACAGAGCAAGGAGAGCTCCTGTCAGCTCCTACAGCCGAAAAGGAGACCGGTGAGGAGGCGTTAAGATGAGCAGTCACCCCGTTAACAGACAGTGGTAGCAAAGCGTGCTCTGTGTGCACTTCCACAGAGAAAGGGGTTTCTCAGGCACGTCCAATTTTTAATCGAGCCTGTGGGTTAATTGCTGAGAGAGAACCATGAAAAGGCCTGGCAGGCGCTGAGAGCAGCTCAGTCAAAAGCGCTCAAGCCTGAAGAAAACACTTGTGGCCAAAAAACCCCGACAAAATCCCTTACAAGCCATCAGTGCCGCCGTTTCTCATCAGGGATGATGAAGAGGTGTTCCGCGGCGTATTCCTCCCCTGGCAGGAACGTTTCAGTGTTTGAATTCAGCGGAGATGTGAAAGTGCTATTCCTGAACACCGTCAGGCATCGATTCTGCCTGACACCAGCGAGCAATTACAGCGCCATTAACTTCCATTAAGGTGGAGACACTGCCAAATTTAGACTGGGGAATTAAGATGCTGAGCGAAAGCCTCCGATGCCCACACCTCCCTTCCCTCCTCCTGTCTGTCAAAAGAAGGCTTCTCAAACCCAATCGGAATTCTGACTGAAGCCCGTCCAAATCACTAATTGGCAAACTTTGCCCTCCTTGCGGCAGAGCCGTTAGCCAGGAATGAAATTCAAGAGTCACGTGGATGCGCATCACCCTGCGCGTGGGAACAGCTCTGCAGCTCAATCCATTCATTCACTCTGGCGTCATCCCCACTCGGTGCTCTCAAAGCCCATGGCTGGGCTCTAACAGGAGATGCGAGGGGTGGGTGTCAGGAGGATGGAGCCAGGCTCTGCTCAAGGGCATCTGGGGACAGGACAAGGGGCACTGGGTGCCAGCTGGAACAGAGGAGGTTCCCTCTCAATCTCAGCAGGACCTTCTTCCCAGGGAGGGTCCCGGAGCCCTGGACCAGGCTGCCCAGGGGGGCTGTGGAGTCTCCTTCTCTGGAGGCGTTCCAGCCCCGCCTGGCTGTGTTCCTGTGCCACTGGGTCTGGGTGATCCTGCTGTGGCAGGGGGACTGGACTGGATGACCTCTCAAGGTCCCTTCCCATCCCTAAGGATCTATGATTCAATGAAACTGAGCAAAACACCAGACATGGCAATCACATCGCTCACTACTTGCACTGGGTTTTGATACCCTCACTCAAGGTCTTGAAAAGCTTCTGTGCTTTCAGTGAGAGTATAAACACCCAGCAGCCACCAAGAAAGACTCGGATGACTCCTCAGAACACGTGGGGGGTTTCTGGCTATTAGGGAGTGTTTTGCCTGTTTTTATCCATCGCCATTGGTTTGCCAAGAAAAATAAAGAAGAAGTTCTCTTCTCCTCCTATGAATCATCCTGCCCACCCAAGTGTCTCCTTGACTGGCAGTTGAGTTTGTTACTCACCTATAGTTCCAAAATTGTGGGTGGCAATCATACAGCACTTCCTCTAGCTGTCAAGTCATGCAGATAGTCCCCTGGGGGGTTTCATTACACCCACTGGAACTGCTGCACTTCTGATGTCCCCGTCCTTCCAAAGCAGAAGGATGCTTTTCCCTCCGAGCTCCAACTGCGAGGTCTTGCGATGTTCCCACTGGCTGCACTCAGAGGTGCCTCGGGCTTTCACAAGCCTTTACTCCACGTCCATGGCAGCTGCAGCAGGTCTTTTCTTCAACATGGAAGAAAACCAGTCTGTCTTGAAAAGGCTTTGGAGTCACCATCACTAGGGAACTGGGTTGAGTGGGCAGGATGGGGTTGGGTTGAACTTGTAGAAGTAGCACTAGGGAACTGGGTTGAGTGGGCAGGATGGGGTTGTGTTGAGTGGGCAGGCTGGGGTTGGGTTGAAGGTTGGACTGGAGGATCTTGGAGGTCTCTTCCAACCTTAATGGTTCTGTGACTCCATGACAGTGAGCTGATAGCCATGCAAGCATCAGTCCAAGCCCAATAACAGATAACTAAGGTGACAAGCGCGATGCTCATTCGACATTTCAGTTCATGCCTCAGCAGTCTCGCAGGCACAGCCAGCACAGCCTTTTTTGGCTCTGCAGAGAGAAAGGACAGGATGGCAGGGTTTTAGGTGGGAGGGAGGCAGGTTTGGAAAGGACGCTTTGAAAGGAAACGCAGGCCAGGAGGGCAGAGCAGTAGAGCAACGTGACAGCAGCCTTGACTGGAGGACAGAGAGGACCCTCCAGAGGGGATCACAGGCAAAGCCTCAATTGTACATAGGACTTGTGAGGCCAGCACTCAAGCATGATGAATGCCTTTCTGATTGGGCTGGATGATCTTTGGAGGTCCCTTCTGATCCCTAAGGATTCTAGGATTCTATGAATGCAGTGGAAGAATGTGACCGGTTGTAAAAACAGACAGAACAAAGAGCAGGCAAATGATTCGCTTTCACTTCCCTCTCTCTTTCACATTTATTTTTAGAGGAAAAACGGGCTGTGAAAGAGCCAAACCCGCTTTTCCAGTCTGTACCTATCACACACTGAAAAATTATTGGACTACTGGATGTGTGTTTCTCTGGTGAAGTCCTCGGGGCTTTGTTTTCCTGGTGAGAGATGGTGAAGTGCTTCCCTCAGAGCTAAAATAACTGCACTTGCACCTAAAGCCAGTGTTGATTTAGCCAGTCTTCCTTGAGCAGAAGGACAGCAGAGGTAGCACTGCTTGGACAAAGGCTGGAATCCACTTTTCAGTCACGTACTGTCTGCATTTAAACTGGGGACCCTGTGACCCCGGCTGTTTCTGCCAAGATTGATTTTTCATATTGGCCCAGCTCAAATGAATTGTAGGCAGAAAACACATTAAGCACGTTGGCTTCCAGCTCTCTTCTCTACGGTACTTGGCTGGCGTGGCATCACTAAGACATAACTGCTTGCTTCTGTGCTTTCTGCAGTGCTCTTTGCTTCTCCAGCTGTTTTCTGTGGGGTTTGGGGTTGAAGATTTTAAGCAAAAAAAGGTAACTTGGAGTCATGTGGATGTGGACTGTTGAGAGACAGAATGCAGTGTCATGGAGTGCGACATGGACATCACCAGGAGACACTTCAGCAGGTGCTTTAAGGCATCTAAACACACTGTGTTCAGTGAAAATGCGTTGGGGAATAAAGGCATGTCAGGGAATCAGAGCCACAGCATCATCAGGGATGGGAAGGGGCCTCGACAGATCATCCAGTCCACAGCAGGGTCACCCAGACCCAGTGGCACAGGAACACAGCCAGGAGGGGCTGGAACATCTGCAGAGAAGGAGACTCCACAGCCCCCTGGGCAGCCTGGTCCAGTGCTCCGGGACCCTCCCTGGGAAGAAGGTCCTGCTGAGATTGAGAGGGAACCTCCTCTGTTCCAGCTGGCACCCAGTGCCCCTTGTCCTGTCCCCAGATGTCCTTGAGCAGAGCCTGGCCCCATCCTCCTGACACCCACCTAGCGCTTTGATCCTCCCACTCTGGATGGGATGAGTGACTCTTCCTCCTCCGCTGCTGAAATCAGTGCTTCTGGTTGCAGGGACTGTGAAAACCATCGTGTGCCAACACAGCCAAGCGACACTTGCTGGAAAAACGATGGACGAGCAGGTGTGCCAACAGCAAGAGGGAACAGGAAACCCACATCCAGGTGCTTGCTCTGAGGATCCACTCTAACCCACTGCTCTAATTTGTTGGCTCAAGAATGACTTGGAGCCATGACAGAGAGCAGCATCCTCAGAACAGCCAGTGCCCTTCAGAGAGCTTGGAAAGGCAGTGTCCACATGAGACAGACTGGAAGCCAGGCAGCCCGTGCAGGCACCAAGGAGCAGACCAAAACTTTCCCCAGCAATCCTCCTGAGTTGTAAATTATGGATGTATCTCTGCCAACCCTTGAATTTCTGACTGAAAGTTAAATAATGCAGAAGAGAATTCTTCTCTTTCTCTTTTCTTCAGCATTTTGATCCTCTGCACAGATCCTTCTCCCTATTATTTGTACAGGGCTTTCATGTTCTCCTGTGGGGTCTCTCTTAACTCCCTGCAGCCTCAGGGCTTTTCTCTACTTGCACTGTGTTTGTAAAACTTTAAATAAGGTGTGTTCATCCTCCCTGGATGCTGATCCTCCTCCTTGTCTGGTGAGACAAATGTACTCACGCCTCGTAAATGTCCACGTCCGCGCTGGTTCAGACACAGGTACAGATTCCCAGACCCTGGAAGGGGGCTGTCAGCGGGCTGGCGAAGAACTGCTCAGGGGGCATGGAACAATAGCACAAGGGGTCATGGTTTGATGCTGGAAAAGGAGAGATTTAGGTCAGACATCAGGAGAAAGTTCTTGAATCTGTGGGGGGAGACCCCTCAGGTTGACTAGAGAGGTGGGGGAGGCCCCATCCCTGGAGACAACAGGCAGTCTGGTCAGGTGAGTTGAGGGGGGTCAAGCTAGACGACCTTTGCAGGGCCCTTCCAACCCTACGACTTTATGATCCTATGAAACATCTCACGGATCTGTCTCAGGCACCTTGCCTGCTGCATTGCCTTTCATCAGCAGGCAGTCACAGGCTCCAGCTCTGCTGGTCCTTAGAGCATCTCTGTGTGCTGCTCTCTGCACTCAGCAGCAGCCGTGCCCTCCAGCTCTGTGCAAGGCTGCTGTCTGTGAGCTCTCAAGGCAGTGAGCCTGAGCTCCAGCTACTGTTTAATTAATCTAGGCTCTAAGTATTCATAATAAACTAACTCCATGGCAGGCAGAGAAGGAAACTTCTGCCAGGACCTTTATTCCTCCCCCTGTTTTAGCAGTTTGTATCCCCTGCTGTCATACCAGACTAGCCAGCATCCCAAACCAGGAGCAGGTATCCCCCACTCTCGGCGGTTGGAGTCAGGCGGGGGTCGGTCTTTTCTCCCTGGACACTGGCAACAGGACAAGGGGTCGCAGTCTTCAGCTCCATTGGGAGAGGTTTAGACTTGACCTTAGGAGAAGGTTTTTCACTGACAGAGTGATCTGATTTGGAATGGGCTGGCCACAGAGGGGGTCGGGTCACCATTCCTGGAGGTGTTCAGGGTCAGGCTGGATGAAGTGCTGAGTGGCTGAGCTAGATGGCAGATGTTTAGGGTTACTGGGTTGGTTTTAGGTTGGACTGGATGATCTTCAAGGTCTTTTCCAGCCCCATCAGTACTGGGAGACTGTGGATGGGGCTCTGGGCAATCTGGTCTAGTGAGTGATGTCCCTGCTTGTTGTAGGGGTGCTGGACCAGAGGAACTTCGGAGGTCCCTTCCAACCCTGTGATTCTATAATCTCTCAGTCCATTAAATTCTTAACTTTCCTTCCCCAAAGTGCTTTCTTTTTCCTCACCATCAGCTGAGACTCCCTGCAAGGATGCGTTCCAGACCGATGTCTTCAGAAGCGATAAAGAATTCATGAACATCTGCGTGGAGCTCCTGCAACCTCTGTGCCCATCACACTGCTCCCCTCAAAGCCTCAGCCTGCTCTGACACGTCTCGGCGGGTGGCCTTACTCAGGGCTTTAACAGATGACATCAGAACGGCGTTTACTCCCTTCCCACCAGTGCCTGGTCCCCTAATCCGGGGTTGTGCTTCGCCTTGCGCTCTTGATTAACTCATTAAAGCAACCGCTTTTCATTGCCAGTGTCAGAGGCACCGAGTGGGCTGGATCGATACCGCACAGAGCTTTTGCTCCTAACAGCATCCTGTGAGCAGAAACACTTGGAATGGACTTAGCAGGTGAACAGCAGGCTATGGAAATACTCTCAGTGGTCTCCTTCTTGCCACAGAGCAGCGGGGGGTGTTTGAACACGCGTGGAGCCTGCTAGTTAGGTACCCTTTGCTGATGAGCAGCTAACGTGGATCTAACAGATCTTTTCTCCTCAGAGAAGAGGAGACTCTATGGAAGATTGGGATCATAGAACCTTTAAGGCTGGGAGAGACCTACGAGACCATCCAGTCCAGCCATCACCACTGAACCCTGGCCCCCATGGCCACATCTACGCATTGTTTTTTCACACCTCTGGGGAGACAGTGCCTCCAGCCCCTCCCTGGGCAGCCTGTTCCAACCCCTGCCCACTCTGCCAGGGTTTAACTTTAACTCATGTCCAACCTACCCCTCCCTTGGCACAACCTGAGGCTGTTTCCTCTTGTTCTATCACCAGTAACTTAGAAGAAGAAACCAACCCCCACCTCTCTACACCCCCCTCTCAGGTAGCTGTAAAGAGCACTGAGGTCTCCCCCCAGCCTACTTCTCTGCAGACCAACCAGCCCCAGCTCCCTCAGCCTCTCCTCACCAGACAGGTCCTCCAGGCCCTTCACCAGCTGCGTTGCCCTTCTCTGGGCAGCACCTGCTCCAGCACCTAATGACCTTCTTGTACTGAGGTGCCCACAGCTGAAGCCAGTGCTCACGGTGAGGTCTGCGGTACTTAAGATGCGGGATGCCCAAGCTCACAGACATCTGCTGCTGAAGAGGGTGTGTTTCTCCCAGCTCCAGCAACCTTTGGGAGCCTCAGCAGGGCTCACAAGGCTGGGAACTGTGAAATGGAGAGTACAAATCCAGCTTCAAAAAGGTAGGGTTCCAGCCAAGGACCTGCTGCTTGTAAGACTGACACTCTTCCATGGAGAGGCAACAGCCGGGTGACCCTCTTCACCAAAGGAATTCCTGGGGTTTGAACTGTGCTCCTTTGCTCCTTCCCATCTTTTTGGGGGATTCTCAGCCAGCTAGGAAGCTGCCCAGCTCACCAGTGGTTTGGGACAAGGGACATACAGTTCATCCTCCGTCCTTCTTTGCTCTCCTCTCTCTTAATGGAGTGGGACTGGGAGCACAGCACAGCGGTTCCACCTGAACTGGGAGAAGGCGGGGGGCAAAGCGGGGGTAAAAGGCTCAGACCACAGTTTTCCTGTCTTTTAAAACCCTATCTTTACTTTTTTCTGTTAATAAATCCCTGGTTTTGACCCTGAGAGCAATGAGCAAAGCCAGCACAGACATGCACAGTGTGTGTGTCCCCCTCGATGAAAAAGACACCTTGCTTGTAATCCTGATCCGAGCTCCCCGGTCAGGACAGGGGCTGTAATTAAAAAATGAAGGAAGAAAAACAACCCTATGGCTTTTTTTCCTGGACAAAATGGCTCTTCTCCTGCTCATTAGGCTCAGTTGTGGAAGCAAAACATCCCCAGGGGACAATTCCTCCCTTATAAAATAAACATTTTCCACACATGTGGGTAAGGACCCTCATAAAATATGGAACGAGGTGACTCTGTTCTCCTGGCGTGAAAGCTCTTGCAGAGAATCGAACACAACTGTGGAGAGAGAAGGGAGAGAGAGGGAATAAAACATCTGCGAACTGATGACAGAGATTGGCAGGGAACCTGACAAGCGATTCCTCTTCCACCCGTGTACAGTTCCACTGGGACCGAGCTCCGAGAAGGATACCGATTGTTTTCTCCCTGTAAGTTAAAAGGAGGATGAATCTCAGCAAACTGTTCCGTGATTTTCTCCTCCTTCTGACTCAGAATCCAGCATGTAAGTGCTGCACACACTCTTCTCTCCTTTTTCAGTGCTCTCCCCACAAGTGCCCTCTGCTCTGCTGACTTGGGAGAGTTCTCCCCATAGCACACAGTCCCTCCGAGCACACAGAATCCTTAATGATGGGAAGGGACCTCAAAAGATCATCCAGTCCAGTCCCCCTGCCACAGCAGGATCACCCAGACCCAGTGGCACAGGAACACAGCCAGGCGGGGCTGGAACGTCTGCAGAGAAGGAGACTCCACAGCCCCCCTGGGCAGCCTGTGCCAGTGCTCCGGGACCCTCCCTGGGAAGAAGGTCCTGCTGAGATTGAGAGGGAACCTCCTCTGTTCCAGATGGCACCCAGTGCCCCTTGTCCTGTCCCCAGATGCCCTTGAGCAGAGCCTGGCTCCATCCTCCTGACACCCACCCCTCACAGATTTAGAGACAGCAATGCCACTTCTCTGTTTTAGGATGCTTTCTTCTCTCCTCCTCAAAGCTGTGGCTTGCATCTCCTGGAAGAACAGAGCCAACGCAGTCAGGAGTCAGCCTGCCGGCTTTCTACAGAAACGGATGGCTCCTGTAGAAAGCCCCCCTTGGACTCCCAGCAGGAATCCCAGTGAGAGCAGCTCCCAGCCCCACTGACTCCCAGCTGCTCCTTTTCCAGGGTTCCAAGGCAGAACCCGCCTGTTCTACCACAGAGCTCTCCTAATCCCTCCTGCCATCCCTCCAGATGGGTGGCACGCCGCTTTATTAGACAAATATCATCGATTCATCGGGATATGAAGCGGGGTGAACCTGCACGGCATCGCTCTCCTTTGTTCTCTCCCTTTCTGCTCTCTGCCTCGTGTGAAACTGAAACAACGGGGGATGCTAAATAATTGATCGATCACATTTAAACTCCATGAATAATTCAGGCTGATGTCTTGCGAAAGGCACCCCCCTCTCTGCCTCTGCAAGGCTTGTCCAGCTCCAAGACACCGTTTGTTCGAGCACAAATTGAATTTCATTTCTTTTTAGCATGGCCAGGCAGGGATTTTTTACATCAGTGTTGAGAACTCAGGGGCAGAGAAATCAAGCTGCTGTGTTTGAGAGGATGAAATGAGCTCTCTGACTTCTCTGCTGCTGCTGCTGCTATTTTAATGCACAATTTTCTATGAATTCAGGGTTGATTTTTTTTACAGTTAAATAGCTCTAAACTAAACAATTGGCCTGGGGAGAAAACATTTTCCCAAAACACTGCTCTGGCTTCCAACATGGAATCATCAGGGATCGGAAGATCATCCAGTCCAGTCCCCCTGCCACAGCAGGATCACCCAGACCAAGTCCAGGGGGGTTTCAAACGTCTCCAGAGAAGGAGACTCCACAAACCCCCCAGGCAGCCCCCTCCAGTGCCCTGTCACCCTCCCTGGGAAGAGGTTACAGAATCAGTCAGGGTTGGAAGGGACCCCAGGATCATCCAGTTCCAACCCCCCTGCCATGGGCAGGGACCCCCACCCTAGAGCAGGCTGGCCAGAGCCCTATCCAGACCTCCAGGTGTGGGGCCCCAACCACCTCTACGGGCACCCCATTCCAGGCTCTCCCCATTCTCCCGGTGAAGAACTTCCCCCTCACATCCAGTCTCAATCTCTCCAGCTCTGCTCCAGTGGCTTATCCATATCCAGAAGCTT
Organism: Upupa epops; assembly: GCA_013397515.1. Classification (NCBI taxonomy): domain Eukaryota; kingdom Metazoa; phylum Chordata; class Aves; order Bucerotiformes; family Upupidae; genus Upupa; species Upupa epops. Next base: position 331,230 of record VZRI01009846.1, read on the forward strand.
TGGATATGAAGGTTAATTCCATAAAATCCATCCCAACCAAACCAGACCTCTCCAGCTGCAGAGCAAAGCACTCGGAGATCAGGGAGTGCCAGCCGAGCGTGCCAACGTGACACACAGCCAGAGTCCTCTGGACACAGCACGACAGGACTTGGAGTCACCTGAGCACAACTCATCGCACACTCGGTTGGCTCCAAGTCTCAGCTTCGTGGCGGTGCTCCCCAGCTTGCAGCCCACGCCTCTCCTGGTGCCGTGCACGGCCCGAGACCTGCCCTGCTCTAGCGTGAGGATGCTTGGGCACCAACTGGAGCCACTGATGCACAAGGGAGCTCAACTGTCAACTCCTCTGTCTGCCCAAGTAGTTTTGCTGTCTCCATGATGTCTGAGAGACAGACATCTCATTTTGGGGGCAAAACTGTGGGAACTGGGATTGGGAGAGTCCTAGAGAGGGGAAGATGCTGATCTCCAGAGCTCTATTAATACCCAGCTCTCTGTGTGTGTGTTGGAAGCGCTTAGGCAGTGCGTGGGTTTCCGAGAGTACTAAGTGCTTCTTAAATCTGACACGTCTCTGTCAGGTTTTGTTTCACAAAAGCCCTTTCGTAAGTAATTAAAATGTACTTTAATAATTATGAGATGTTTTGCAGGAGGAGTTTGCTTCTCGTCAAGCTGGCACAAAATGCAGAGCTCCCCCAAGGCTGGCGTTTCACCCTCTCACTTCACTGCTCTACATTTCAGAAGGAACTTCTTCACAGGGAGGGTAACGGAGCCAGCACTGTGCTCTGGTGGCCAAGAGGGCCAGCAGCATCCTGGGGGGATCAGCAGGGGGTGGTTAGCAGATGGAGAGAGGTTCTNTGGGGACAGGACAAGGGGCACTGGGTGCCAGCTGGAGCAGAGGAGGTTCCCTCTCAATCTCAGCAGGACCTTCTTCCCAGGGAGGGTCCCGGAGCCCTGGACCAGGCTGCCCAGGGGGGCTGTGGAGTCTCCTTCTCTGCAGACGTTCCAGCCCCGCCTGGCTGTGTTCCTGTGCCACTGGGTCTGGGGGATCCTGCTGTGGCAGGGGGTTGGACTGGGTGATCTCTCCAGGTCCCTTCCCATCCCTAAGGATTCTGTGATTCATGATTGAAGCACTGCAGAGGTGATCTAAAAGCAACGGAGCAACACTAATTATTAGTTTCCTCGTTAGGCGTTAACTTTATCTAAGTTCTGTGTTTATCAGCAAGGGAACAGAAGTGAATTTACCCACACACAACACAGCGAGGATTATTAGGTGTAATTAGAAGTCCTTACGAGCACGAGCTATAGCACATTAATGAATGCTGAGGGGGGATGCCAAATGCCAGACGCTGTGCAGCGGTGGAAATGCAGTCACAAATGGCTTTGCCTGCTCATTTCTGCCTCCCTAATGTCTACTCCCATGGGCCAAGTTTTTCATGATCCCATCTCTCGGAAAATAAATTACTTCTAGAGACTGAGAGACGCAGATGGCAGAGTAGAGGGGGAGAAGCATCTCTCTGGATCTGCTAACCACCCTCTTCTCATCCCCACCCAGGATGCTGTTGGCCCTCTTGGCCACCAGAGCACAGTGCTGGCTCAGAGTCACCCTGCTGGCCACTGGGACCCCCCAGGTCCCTTTCTCCTCCACTGCTCTCCAACAGGCAGATCCCAGTCTATCCTGGGACTGATTGTAGAGCATGCTGAGTTTGCTTTGAGCTGAGGAACAGAAGGCAAGAGATCCTCACAGTGCTGTAGCTGGAAGCTGAACGTGAGCTCCTTTACCACGAAAAGCCATTTCACCCCGTAGGTGCTTGTTCTCCTACAGGGGCTGAGCCTCTCACCTGCTCTCATGCCATCACTGCTACTGCTCACCTTGTCCTCTCCTCTGCTCCACTACCTTGCAAGGCAACACTCTGAGACCTTTCTCCTTCTGAGCATCCCCATCTGGAAGGGATTTCTGCTGAAGACTGTCTGGTTTCATGGAGTTCTTGTGCCTTCAGCAGAACAGGAGCCTCCTGGCCCAGCACGGGGGATAGAGATGGGATTCAGGATTCCTTTCAACCTCTATGTTCACAGAGCAAGTCCCAGAGCCTGTAAGTTAGACTCTACCCCTAAGATCCCCTTCCTATCCCTAAGATCCCTATCCCTATGATTCCAGGTGTGCTCTCACCAGGGCACACTAGAAGAGGAGGAAGAACCTCCCAACACACACTGGACACACTCTTCCTGCTGCACCCCAGGACAGCACTGGCCCTCTTGGCTACAAGAGCACATTACTACCCCACGGATAACCCCTTATCCACTAGGACTCCAGGATCCTTCTCCACGGAGCTGCTACCCAGCAGGACAGCACCAAGTCTGTACTGGTGCCCGCTGTTACCCCTCCTCGGGCACAGGGCTCTACACTCGTCCTTACTGACAGCCGAGGAAACGTTCTACACTCACAAGAGAGAAATCACCGAGCCACGCCATGCCCTCGGCTGGAATCTGAGGAGGAAAAGGATCCCTAGGTCCACAGTGCTTAGAGAGCTCAGCACCCTGCTGATGCCAGCTGCCACGCACCGGTGCACACTGGCCCAGAGCAGCAGTGTGAGTATTTCCCAGAAGAAATGGGGGTGCCATGAACCACTGTGATGAACAGCCCGGGACAGCAGCTCACGGTGTGAAGAGGGCTTTAGGAACGTTTGCCTTTTGCATCCCTGCAGCATCGTCCCTTCAGGAAGCGCTGATGAGTCAGCTACGCTGGGCTGACCCGCTCCTGCAGAGAGATGCATCTGCCTCTTCACCGGGACCGTGACACGGGGCTCTGAGAGAGCACGGGCCGTCAGAATCAAGTGCAACAGAGATGTGATCGGATCAGAGGGGTAAATGAGGAGCGTGCAGCCACGAAACACAGCAAAGGGCTGCAGAACTGGCTCTGGATAAGCTAATTGGTATGACACCAGGAGCGTGAAAGCACCAGAGGAGAGAAACCAGCTCACCTACGGGCTTTATCCGCGGGGTTCTTCACCTTCAGCCAACCCACGGTTTGTGTTGTGCATTGTGAGCTTCCATTCACCCAGCCTTCAGGTCACAGTCTCACTTTAAGGTCTGGAAAAGACCTTAAAGATCATCCAGTCCAGCCTAAACCCAACCCAGTAACCCTAACACCTGCCATCCAGCTCATGCCACTCAGCACTTCATCCAGCCTGACCCTGAACACCTCCAGGGACGGCGACCCGACCCCCTCCATGGGCAGCCCGTTCCAAACCCGGATCACTCTGTCAGGGAAAAACCTTCTCCTAAGGTCCAGTCTAAAGTTCACTGCAGTATTTCCAGGAAGCAGAGGATTTTCAGTCCCGGAGTATTCCGCATCACGATGGAGACTCTGCTTCCGAAGAAGATTTCCCTTCATTATGACTTTTCTCGTTTCAGCGCTGCTCCATTAACTCATCAAGGATAATGGAGAGCAGGTTGCTCCCCGTGCTGCAGTGTTAATGCCCAGCATGTGTCAGCTCGGGCAATTTGCTGTTTACTGGAAGCCCACATGTGCCAGTCACCGGTCGTTATCCTTTTCATCCTCCTGCAGCAAGGGCTGGTCTGTACTTTCTCTGGCGCAGTCGTTGGGATAGATAAGTCACGTAACCTTGGATCTGATATTATTCACAACGGGAACCCTCTCTCAAATCAACTTATTGGAGAAAAATGTAAAGCAATTACGTTCACAGCTCTCACCAAACAGAGTTAAAATGTTCCAGCAGCCCGCTTTAAGTTCCTAATCGCTTGCGTGATTAACCCGCTGCCTGGGATTTGCTGGAGACCACGAGATGAATCGGGTTCTCTTCATTAGCTGTCAGGGTTCAGCTTTTCCTGCGGGGTCCTGAAAACTAAATTAGGACAAGAGACACAGCAGCCCTTTGGAGCAGCGATTCGTCTAGGAATGGGTAGCACCCGCTGCCGCTCCGTCAGACCACGGGGCAGCACCCAGTCAGAGGGGCATGCTCCCGAGGTAACCAGTGAAGCAAAATCAATCGCAAGCCAGGACCAACTGCACAGCAGCCTGACTCAGACCGGGCTGCTCAGGCAGGGAGTGAAGGCGAGAGAATCCAGCGTGTGAGGCATGGAAATGCACGGGCTGAAAACACTGAGTGATGGCCAAGAAGGTGAAGAAGCTCAAAGCGTCCCCACAGCATTCCAGGACTGTCCTCTACAGGATCTGGGTTGGGAAGCAGTGGAGGAGAAAGGGACCTGGGGGTCCCAGGGGCCAGCAGGATGACTCTGAGCCAAGAGGACCAACAGCTTCCTGGGGGGATCAGAAGGGGGTGGTTAGCAGATGGAGAGAGGTTCTTCTCCCCCTCTACTCTGCACTGGTGAGACTGCATCTGGAGTGCTGTGTCCAGTTCTGGGCCCCTCAATTCAAGGACACAGAGCTGCTTCACTGGGACCAGTACACTAAGGAAGCTTTGATGATCCCCAGGCTTTGGCTACTCCAGCGATGTTGTTCACAGAGTCATAGAATCATCAAGGTTGGAAAAGACCTTCCAGATCATCAAAACCAGCAGTCTGCTCTACAACCCCTAACCCCCTCCTGAAACACCATGGATAAACCACCTCCTGAAACACCATGGATACCCCACCTGTTAAAAGACAACCCCTAACTCACCTGTGTGATTTGTTTCCAGGCTCTAAAGACCCCTTGGAGGATAGGACCACATAGGTCCTGCTCCTGAGCTGACAGCCAGGCTCCCCACCCCACAGTGAAAGACACCCTGAGCATCATTCAGACATGCCCAAAGACACATCACATCTGGGGCTCTCCAGCTCAGCGTACAGCAACCTGTCACCATTCACAGCACTGCCATCACCTGTGTCTTCCCAGCACTCACGTGAAGCAGAGGCTGCTCTGGAATACAGATGGGAGATGGAGCCACCTCAGCAAGAACCCCAGCACCTCCCACTCTCCGTACGCACAGGTTGCCAGGGGACGCTTGCCTGCAGCTCAGCGCAGTTGCACACAGCAGGAGCGTGCTGTTCTTAGAGAGAGCATGCTGTCCTCTCATCCAGCTCCCCATTCCAGCAGCACAGATCCTTCATGTCCTCCTGTAAATCTCTCGAGCCTGACAGAACACGTGTGTTGCACACAGCCTGGACCAGTACCCGCAGATGGACGCGCCGACCGCGGACATCACTTTATTTATTCCAACCTTACCACCAGCGAGTCAGAGCTCTGGGAAACGGACTCTCTCCTGCCCTCTGTTTCTAAAGGTCTAATTATTTGATTATTCCATGTATGCAAATGCAGATAGGTCCTAACTACCCAGAGTGTTACCCTGCATAAGAGAGCCGGTTAATGCTCAGGGACGATGGCATCGAGATGGCTCGTTACAGCAATCCGTGCAAAACTGACTCCATTCCTCCTTCTTCTGAACCAGCCTGGTGGGGGCCGACAGCAGCCACGCTCAGTCACTGCTTTATCTGCTGGAAGATTACACTCCGTGCAGCCGGTGGAGTGATTATTGCTTTAACGATGAATCACCGCGGGCTTTTGCACGGGATTCAGGGAAGAATTAGACATCCAGAGCACTGGGAGATGAATCTGTGTGAGACAACACCGGGGTAAGGAAGAGCCTGGTGTAACTGCTTCTCACAGGAAACGTTAGTTGGGAGGCTGCTGAGGAGACTCGGATGAGCACGGACGGGAGGAGACCAGGGATGGTTTCCTGTATCTCAGAACGAGCGAGTCTGAGGGGCAGAGAACCAGAGCCTCATTTCTTAGACTCACAGGATCATTTAGGTTGGAAAGCCCCTTCAAGACCATCATGTCCAACCACTGACCTAACTCCGCCGAGCTCACTGATAAACCCTGTCCCTAAGCTCCAGGCCTCCACGACTTTGAAACAGCATCCGGGGATGGCGGTCCAGCTCCCTCCCTGGGCAGCCTGTTCCAAGGCCTGGCGATCCTGTCCATGAAGGAGTCTTTCCTAACATCCAACCCCAGCTTCCCCTGGAGCAACTTTCCTCCTGACCTATTGCTTTTTGCCTGTGAGAAGAGACCAACACCCACCTCTCTACAACCTCATCTCGGGGAGCTGCAGCCAGTGATGGGGTCTCAACTACAACACAAGAAGGGAACGTCCTGCCAAGTGAAGACAGCTTTGCTCCTGGAGCAGCCCCCTGGCAGCCCCAGCCTGGAGAGGTTGTGGCTGCCCCCTCCCTGGAGGTGTTCAAGGCCAGCTTGGATGAGGCAACCAAGTCCAGTTGAGAGGCACCACTACCCATGGCAGGGAGGTTGGAGTAGGTGGTCTCTAAGGTCCCTTCCAATCTGATCCAGCCTATGACTCTGTGATCCTAATCTGGATCAGAGATCAGCAAAATCTGGCTGAGAACTTGGTACAGGAAGCTGATTTATTTCCAGCTGGCATAAAAACCTTCAAACCTCAAAAAACCTCCAAACCAAACAGATCGACCTGTGGGAAGAGCTTCAGCTGCTCCCAGCTGGGCACCGAGGAGCACAGATAGGGCTCCTGGGGCACTTCTGACCAGAGGATCACCAGCCACAGCAGCTCTGGAAGGTACCCCAGGATGTTTCCCCCCCACCTCACAGACCAACACAGGGCTGGCTGCAGCTGCACCCCAAGTCTGCTCTGCCCCAGAAAAGGGCACCTGAGAGCAGCAGCACGGAGGAGACTGACCCACCGCTACCTCTTTTTCTGGTGGGATGGGGGAAGAGCAGTCCTTCTGGCATGACAACTTACTCTCAAGGAAGGGAAACAAGGCACAAAGGAAGAACTAACCCCAAATCTCTACGGAAAAGGAAGACTTTAATTTCAAGCCTTTCTCTCTTGCATCCCTTGGAGTCCCATCCTGCAGCGAGAAGAGGAAATCACTGCTATATTGAACAGAGTTTCATAGCTCAGCTCTGCTTTAGATGAAAACTCATTCACGGGGGTTGTTTTCCTGTAGCCAACATTTATTTGTGTGCTCAGGGAACAGGAAGGTTCCTTTTAACCTAATGAAATATTGCTTCTGCCTCTAGACAGACATTATGGATCCTTCAAGCAGAGCAGCCCGAGACCCTGAATTTATTTGTCTGTGTTGTGGGGATGGTTTTTTCTAGGCCAGCTGCACGACAGCGTAATTCTGCCCACTGGCTGGCCATCGTCTGTCCCTGCTGTGACTGAATGCCCAGGTTTGCTCCGGGACCAAGGCACTGACCCTTCCCCGTAAGGATTCAAGCAGTAGAAACTCAGTTCCACAAACACAAGTGAACGTTGCTGCCTTCTCCCCACACCTGGGGTTTACCAGAGGAGAGCTGCTTGCTCGAGTCCTGCTTTCCACCTGCTTGATGATGAAGGGGGCTGCAAATCTCACCCCTTCCGTGCCAACAGCTCCCTGTCCTGTAGATTACAGGAGTTATTTTAGCCACCTGAGCTGCAGACACCAGCGCTAGGATTCAGAGGAATACAGTCAGGGCTCTGGGCACTCTGGTCTGGTGAGCGATGTCCCTGCTTGTTGCAGGCGGTTGGAGTAGGTGACTTGTGGAGAGGATTTCCACCCCTGTGATTCCAACGCCAAGACTCAGCCACAAATCTCAATTCCCAGGGCATGCACCGTGGGCAGAACGCCATGGAAAGAGCAGGAATACAACCTAGTATTTACAACAGGCTCTGAGTCTAGCAACAAGGACCGTTCCCGGGGCTCAGGAAGCCTTCTATGCTGAAGGAGGCTGACAGGGGCTGGCACAGGGCAAGGGAGAACAGCACACTGCAGGGTGACCAGCAAGCAGCTCTACCAAGTGCCCCAACACCCTCCACAGCCTTTCACAGCTGTTTATCCCCACCCCTCACAGAATCATAGAACCATTAGGGTTGAAAAGGACCCCTGAGGTCACCGAGTCCAACCTTCAAACCAACACCTTCATGACCACTAGACCCTGTTCCAAAGTGCCACATCTATTCTCCTTCTGACACCTCCAGGGATGGCGACTCCACCGCTTGCCCAGGCAGTCTATCCAAAGTGCTGAGAATGAAAGCTGATGCATGGGTGACTCTCACAACCAGCCTGAGTGACCCAGGCTGGCCAGGCATCCCTGGTGGCCTCTGCTTGCCACTAAGAAGAGCCTTCAGCTCCACTGCAGCCCAGGAGGCATTGAGGGGTAGGGGCACATACCGTACCCAACCTTGAGATGAAGGATGGCTCCCTCTGCTCTAAGCAGGTAATCCGGGAGGAAAGGGCTGGCTGACAAGCAGCTCCTGAAGGTCCTTAACGGCCCTGAGTGGCTGCACCTGAGCCCTGAGTGACCACCCCTCCTGCTCCTCTCAGTATAAAAGCAGGGCCCATGGGCAGGAAGAGCTGGCAGTCTGGCTGGAGTTGGGTGTGCTGCAGGGCTTCTCTGCTGGTGGAAGGGCTGCAACCAGTTCTCTTGCAATCTGAGTCCTGGGTGACAGTGGCACAGGATGAGTTTGACTGAGGTAAGAAAGCAGGCTGTGTGTCTCTTGGCTCTTCTCCTGGGGGGTTCTGTGTGGCTGATTCCCCTGCTGTTGGGTTTTGGTGCCAGTTCAGTCCCCCCTGCAATGAGTGGGTTTAGTGTTTTGTTTGCATCCTCTGTTGCTGGCTGTGCAGCTTCTCCTGCGTTCCCTGTGAAGGCAGCTAGTAAAACCAACCCAGACCTGCTGGGGGCTGCATCTCTTTTGTTAGGGTATGCAATTGGCAAGACACTGTTCTGGTGTTTAGCCACTCTGTTGTGACAGAGGTTTGTCCTGATTTCCATTCTGAGCTCCCCCTTGGTGCAACTTGTGGCTGGGGATGATCCCTGTGCCTGCCCCTCTGCTGGCTAGATGCACATTTTATGCTCTAGATGCTGGGATTTGCTCTGAGAGAGGAAACAGGTCTGTTCCAGTGGCACAGAGAATAAAAGTAGCTTCAAAAAACCCCCAAGTAACAGCCTGCTTAGGGGATTCTTGACACGATCAACCCAGAGGTCCCTCTTTTGCTTAAGCACAGGGGATTTTAAGGCCATTCCCTTTAAAAAGTTGGTGCTCCAGGCAGTGACATCGGGCTTAAATCAAGCTGGAAACGTTTTGATGTGCAATCTGTAAATGCCTGAGGAGAGGCAGTGAGCACTCCAGCTCCTGAAGAGATGGACAAACAGTTCCCAGGAAGCCAGCAGCTGGTGAGTCTGTCTCTGGCAAAGCCTTCAATTAATTTCCAGAAAGGCTCATCTGCAACCCAGGACCGGCAGGTGGTACAGAGTCCCCTTCCTAATTTCCCCTATGGCAGGTTAAAATTAAGTCAGGAAAACCATGCACATCCCTTGGAGCGGCATCAAAGGCTTCTGCCCACGTAGACAAATGGGGCTGTTTGTGCAGAGCCCAGCACAGTGGCCCCGGAGCTTAGAATCACGATGATTCAGGTTGGAAAGGCCCCTGGAGATCATCAAGTCCAACCCATAACCCTACTCTACCAAGGTCACCACTAGACCAGCTCTCTAAGCACCACATCTCAATGACCTTTAAACATCTCGAGGGAGAGGGACTGAACCCTTTCCTCTGGGCAGCCTCTTCTAATCCCTGACTGCTCTTTCAGGGAAGAAACTCTTCCTGATATCCAATCATACAGTTGGAAGGGACCTTCTATTCCAACCCGCCTGCAACCAGCAGGGCCGTTACTCACCAGACCAGATTGCCCAGAGCCCCATCTAGTCTGACATTGAACATCTATAGCAACGGGGTCTCCACCACCTCTCTAGGCAGCCTGCTCTGGGGATCCCCACCCTCAGATTCAGGAACTTTCTCCTGCTGTCTGACCTGGTCCCCCCTTTTCCAGCTGATACCCCTTGTCAAATCAATTCAGTAGCTTGCACTTGGCATTGGAAGACACCTGGGGGTACCAGAACCTCCTGCATCTCTCGCAGATCCCCCTTCTGCTTTCCCCGTTGTTTTTTTCCTGGAGCAGCTTTACTCCTCCTTTGTTTGAGGCTGGTTTTAACGTGACCCCTCAGTGCTCACATGGGTTTTGAATGGGCAGAATCACTGTGGCTGATCAACTCGCCGAGTATCCGTTCCAGAAGGGCCATCCACAGGTAGGATGTCAATAACATCGAGGCGGTGTTTACAGGATTGCCTCCGAGCCCAAGCACCCCCTTGGCATTCCAGGTTGATCTTCCTTGCCCTCTCTCATAGAGCTTTCAGCAGCCATCTGCTGTGGTGTCTAGGAAAATCCCTAGCACTGTCTGGGCTTAGGGATTTAACTGGTGAATTTCTACAACGTGTCCCCTGGCTACTCACTCCTGCTTGGTTCTGACTCCAAAAGCCACTGGCTGGCTCCTGACAGCACTGCTGGTGAACACACAATTCCACAGTCCTTCAGCCTGGCTGCTCCTTCCAGCTTCAGTGGCTCTGTGATTCCAGGAGACCACTCGAACTGCAATCTCAAGTACCAGAGGTTTAGTCAGTGCTGTGTTTTAGCATAAGATAGGGAAGGGAAACAGAACAAATCCCTCTTACACCAACTCCAGTCTCCATAGCAACGAGGAAGAGTGTTTTCCTTCCTTGCTTTCACTTAATTCCAAGCCTGTACTCTCACCTGAGCCCTAGCAAGGGGTCAAGACTTCCTAACTTAGTTCCTCACTGCAGACTTTTAAAAGCAGGCTCCTGGGGTGTGTAATGTGAGTCAAGCCAGACCCAAGAAGCTTTCCTGAGGGTCAGAACACAAGATGGGGTCATGGGAGGGGCAGGTGAGAAAAGATGTTTTCACCTCTGCAGGACTTGTCTGTGGTGAAAGCACAAATCAAAGTGAGGGGGCTAGAGGACAACACTATCGGTTCCTCACACTGACCACCCCACCCCGGTGGGATGAGGCAGACAACCCCGCAGTGACCACCCGTGGGGCTGAACTTCCACCTTTCCCAGGACAGGCTAGAAATTGAGCCTGAGGAAGGCTGGAACCCAGAGTCCCAGTGTACTTCTGCCACCGAGATGTATGGTGTAAGACAAGGCTCTCCTACTCAGGTAGTGGTATTTCAACAAACCACTGCTTCAGGGCTTTGGAGCAGTGATCTGTGCTTGTCTCAGCGTCCCTCAGCGCTTACAGCAGCTGAGGGCACTGCATTAAATCAGTGCAGGCTTTGAAAGGTGATGCTAGAGAGCAGGTCAAACCCTGAACTCACACACACAGGACGTTGTACTGCACGAATGGGTTTGTTCAGGCCCCTGGCACTTACCTGTACGTTTGCTGCAAGCAGCAAACCCATCCTGTGCAGTCATTTCTACAGTGAATTTGGGTGGACTTCTGGCTCTCAACGAGCACAGAATCCTCTCTCTCGTGCTTATCTAATGGTTGCAAACAAATTGCATTAAATCCTGTGATGTTCGTGTGTCTTCATCAGAGACCACGGGGAGAGCTGAAAGGACTCGGCGCTGCCAAGTGTTCCCAAGGCAGAGATGTGGCCACTGACTGCTGAATCCAGTGGGTTTGTGGCATGTAAAGATGTTAGCCCTCACCTCCAACTCGCTTCAGGTCTTGCTGTAGCCTTCAGGTTTTCATAGCAAACAGCAGTTGTTCACTAGGAACCAACGAGGCTTCCAGAAACAGGCAGTATCTAGGCACCCAGGAGCAGACAGAGGCAAAGCAAGTATTCTAACTAGTTTCATTGAACTAACGAGCTTCATTAATGTGTTGCTAAAAATAACAGCTCTCGATTGTGGTATTTGAGATAAATGAGTTTGGAGCTGCTTGGTTATTGACTGGGAAGTAAATGTGTACTAGCAATCAGAGAGTGCAAACAAACTCATCTGTCAAGCCCCAAGCACTGCTTTTGGTATCAAAGCTGAGCAATAGAACCAGAGGAAGCAGCCTCAAGTTGTGACAGGGATTGGACATCATAACTTCCCTGACAGAGTGGTCAGGGTGCCCAGGGAGGGGGTGGCATCACCATCCCTGGAGGGGTTCAAAAAAACATGTAGATGTGGTCATGGGGGACAGGGTTTAGTGGGCAGGGTGGGGTTGGAGTAGATGATCTTGTCTCTTCCAACCTTAATGCTTCTGTGATCTGATGGGAGTGCCACAACACATCCTTGTGCCCTGAACTCTGGAGCTAGGTTGGCTCTTTACAGACTGGAGCTTGGAAACAGCATTAGGTATGTATGAGTGGCAAGCACACAGTGGTTTAGGTTGCTTCCTACTTTGATGTTGGGGTGAGACCTAGGTAGGTAGCAGGTCTAGTGTTCTCTTCAGTCATGGCCCTCAATCACTAAGTGCCAGGACTTGTGAACCTCAGCCTTGCAGGGTAGTTGTAACCTCAGACCTTCAATCCTATTTGGATTAGGATCTTGAGGCTAAAGGATGCTCCTACAGCACAGGCAACAGAGATTGGGGCTGCCAAAGGAAGACATACTGAAGCAACCAGTGAGTTCTTTACACAGGAGTCTTGCAAATGAACTTGTAACAGTAGTGCACAATCTGCAGCCTGAAATCCCAGCAGAGAACTGGGAAGAGAGGTGAAGGAGAGAGCAGCAGACTGCTCCCCAACTGTCAGGATCCAGCAGCCCAGTTTTGGCAAACAGCGTGTTGTTACACCGTGAGACAGATGGGGATGTGCTCGCTTGTCAAAGCTGTTATCCCCCAAGAGGAAAGAAATTATCTTGTCTTGAAGATGCTGTGGGTAACAGACAGGGAAGGGTCCAGAAATAGCACAAAGCTAATAATATAAAACTAGATGTGGAACAGGAGAGCTGCCTTCTGCACAGAAAGGGGTCTGATTTTTCTTAGCAGATGAAAATGATGCAAACTCTTTCAGTCCCACCAGTGTTGCAACAAGCACACGTGAAGAAGCAACCTCCTGCAAATAAATGACCAACACTGATCATACAGAATTAGCTAAAGGATTGCTTCTGTGATTGAGGGGTTTAGAGGCTTTGGTCTATATCAAATCCCGTGGGATAACAGCCTTTAAAGAGCCTGAATTCCAACACACACACCTCATGAGTGTAATTTTTTAGATATTAACAATAATCCCAGTCTGGCTTCAAAAAAGAAGCCCTTATCAACCAGTGTCTCCTTCAAGGTTGATCTAATCATGAACTACATCTTTCATTTTAAAGCACATTTATTTCACGATAAAGCTCAGGAAGAAAACCAACTCTGAATGCTCAGTTTTTCTATCCTGCTCATTTCTTTCCACCGAAACAACTCCAGTCCAGTGTCAGATCCTTTTTCTGAACCCACATTAGGGAATAAATGTTAATTGCATGTCTTCCAGCGAGGCAGATACACAAACAGAAAGGTCTCCTGCCCTTTGAATGCTGAGATTAAGGAGAAGAAATTGACATCTTAAAACCAGTTTTAACTTCTATCAAATTCTTTAAGTCTCCATTGTCCGACTAGGAAAAAACTTACAGTTGTAGTGATTATCCCATTTTAAGGGTTCTCACTGCATTGAAAGCCAAGGAGCCAGAGCCATCTCTTCCTGACCCGTGACGGCACCAGCGACACCCATTACTCTACAGAAGACACCACATTGGAGTCCAAGTGGAAAAGAAAGCTTCAAAACCCTTCTGCATGCATTAAGGTGATTTTGTTTTGAAGCCTTTTAGGCTTTGTGTTCGGATTCTTTAGAAATGGTGATGCTGCTCTTCGGTTTGGTAGCCTCATCCATTAGTTCCTTCAGCTGCCCGATCTGCTCGTCGCGGAAGTCGTTAAGTTTTTCTTCTGTGAGCTGGGCTCCGTACACGGTCTTCTCTCTCACGTTTTGTTTGTCCTCATCAATTTGTTGCTGTATCAGTGCTGCATAGCTCTAATGAAAAAGAAATACAAAGGTCACAAGAGCAAACGAGTCCCGGATTCGGGTCACTGCAATGCTGCTTTACTGTAACAATGGACCGTTAACTCAGCCTCTTATGACAAGCAGCCTCTTCATCACCACTCTGATCACAGAATCAGAATTTGAACTATAAAACCCCGGTATCGTGAATAAATACAAACAGTAATGCTTTTTTACATACAGGATCAAACATCTGGGGTGCTCAGAAGAAACAAGAAAGAAGCACTCCTTTAACTTCCAATTTTCAGCTAAAAGAAGGCTTGTTATTCCATAAGGAAGGGTTAATCCTGTTCCTAGCAGTTACAAAAGCTGCCAGCTCAGCAGTGTGACTAATAATTCCAGAGAAGCAGGTGAGAAAGAGAAATGCCACTCGTAAGCATGTGATAAATCCTGAAAGCAGTCTGTAGTGCCATAAATACACTGCGTTGTTTATGGAGCATGTCAGGCCTCGCTAAAGTCAGCAGAACCTTACCGGTCCTGCTTAATTCATGGCTGTTTTCATCAGAATTCAACCGATACAGAACTTACCTGTTCCCTGATGTCATTGACATGAGCAGAGCAGAAAGAAACCCCTGCTTAGGTTTCCCAAACAAGGAAACTCATAGGAAATACACAGATGAAACTAAATGGTCATTGCCTCTGACTTGGCTTTATTCTAGATCTCTGGTGGCAGAATGTTGTCATTTGACCAATGTTGACTAGAAGAACATCTTTAAAAAAGAATAAAAAGCCAACAAACTAAGGATTCTCAATTATAACTTTTCTAATCTCACCCCACAGCAGCATATTCCACAAAGCATGAGCATTAAAGGCTCCAGATGTCCTCAACAAAGCCCCATCAGTCACTCTCATCCAGTGGTGGGCTGTTTCCTCACTCCACGATGCCAGGTGTCCTTCACTTCACCGAGTTCCCATCTGGCCCTCTTTCCCCACTCGTTTCTCTAGCAGACTGGATGTTTACTATGTGCCCGGAAGCCTCGGGCGTGGGGGCTTCCCGATGATTTGTGATGTGAGCAAGTTCAAAACGGGACCCTGAAAACAGACCAGGCTGTGCATGGCTCTGATGGAAAATGGAGTGGTCTCGCTTCGTTTAACCAAGAGACAGGGGCCAAAGAAAACATGTTTTCACAAAGTGCTGGAAACAGATCAGCTCCACAGCACCTCTCTCATTTTCCCTGCCTGTGCTGCCAGCTCTGGAGTCCCCAGCACAAAAAGGATGTGGAATTATTTGAGTACAGTGAAGGACCACAACGATGATCTGAGACATCTCTCCTATGAAGACAGGCTGAGGGAATTGGGGCTTTCAGCCTGGAGGAAAACCTGGGGGACCTTATAGCAGCCTTGAAGTACCTGAACGGGGTTACAGGAGGGCTGCAGAGGGACTTTTTACAAGGGCATCTAGTGATAGAACAAAGAGGATGGTTTCAAGCTAAAAAAGAGGGTAAATTAATATAGGATCATAGGAAGAAATCTTTTACTATTAGTGTGGTGAGGCATTGGAAGAAGTGGCTCAGGGAGTTTGTGTCTGCTCCATCCCTGGAAGTGTTCAAGGCCAGTTTAGATGGGGCTCTGGACAATCTGGTCTGGTGAGAGCTATCCCTGCCCATGGCAGGGGGGTTGAAACTAGATGATCTCTGGGGTCCCCTCCAACCTGAACCACCCTGTGACTGTATGAGGAATACTAAAGCTGAAGATATTTAACTGTTCAGCACATTACAGTTCCCTCAGACGTCCATCCTGTTATTACATGGTCAGGGATTTGTGCGAAGACACTAGTTATGCACAGGTACATAGTTCTGTGAGCTAAGATCTGGAATCTATACAGAAAGCACCCTGTTTTGCTAACTGCACGTGAAGGTTAACTTGTTAAACTGCAAAATTCAGGAATATGTCTAAAAGCATCATGGGGAGAAAAACCCACCCAACCTAAAAACCCAGCTAATAATTAAGGTAGTCACAGCTGCAAATTCAGAGACCTGGGGTGGTCATGCAGGCTGCAATAATGTAAGTAGGCAAGTAACTGCTCTTCAAGTCCTGTGTTCACCGCTGTGTATCTCGAGGTATCACTCTAATGTAATCCTCTTTGTATTCACACACCAGCCTCTGCTGCTCAAGCACACCCTGATCTCAAGCTCCTTGGCTTCAGTAAAGCACCAGGGCTGATAATGGACGGCACACCAGTGGCTATGCTATGGGCTGCAGATTTAATTAGCTCTTCTTGAAAGATTGATCTATTTTCTGTGAGAGCAACGGGGTTATAAATGCTGCTTTTCTGAGATCTGTTTACTACCTTCTGACAGCTCTTGGTCAGGAAGAATAAGATGCCTTAAACAAGGTAAAAATTCGGCCATTTCTGTTAGGTTGCAAGTTTGGGCTACTCCTGGTATTTTCCATGAGCCACAAAAGGGTTCAGTTCAGCAGAAGTGAGGATGGAGCATAGAAAGCAGGCTCCTTTTATTCCAAGGTGTGCTGTGTATAAAACACCAGCACTCAAAGAACACAGTGAGGAGTGTGTATGACCAGCCACAGCAACACTAAATTGAAATTTTAAGTACATCTAGGGAAGAATTAACATGGATATCAGAAAAAGTACTTTATTTTAATGTCTCTAAATCTGCGAGGGGTGGGTGTCAGGAGGATGGTGCCAGGCTCTGCTCAAGGGCATCTGGGGATAGGACAAGGGGCACTGGGTGCCAGCTGGAGCAAAGGAGGTTCCCTCTCAATCTCAGCAGGACCTTCTTCCCAGGGAGGGTCCCAGAGCACTGGACCAGGCTGCCCAGGGGGCTGTGGAGTCTCCTTCTCTGCAGACGTTCCAGCCCCGCCTGGCTGTGTTCCTGTGCCACTGGGTCTGGGTGATCCTGCTGTGGCAGGGGGATTGGACTGGGTGATCTTTCCAGGTCCCTTCTCATCCCTAAGGATTCTACAAATACTTAGTAATCAGAGTGGAGAATGATTATTTCATCAAGAAGGTATAAACTGGACGGCTGCTTTTGAGCAGTTCACTAACACTGTTAAGCTGGGAGCAGTGGCATTTATTTTGAGAAGAGCATGAAAAGCTCAAGGACTAACGCAGCTCTTTATAGCTTAAACAGCATGTTCTTTTGATCTCCTTTTTTCCTAAGGCTTCTGAGATCACCATTTGAGGTGAAAGTGAGGTTTGTGCCCTGACCATCAAGGTAAACATATATAAGCCCAAAATGGGGCACAACAGCAGGACAAGCAGGGGACTGGACTAGATGATCTTCCGAGGTCCCTTCCGATCCCTAGTGATTCTATGAGTACATCGGAGTGACTTTCCCATCATTTGTGGAAAAACAAGGCGTGATGACTTTTCCCTTTCTGGATGCACAGTACTTCCATCAGTGTTGTACATCAGGGCCAAAACCTAGGCCACTAAAAGCTTTTTGCATCATGCAATACAACCACAGTCTTTAAGATTGTCTCCGCTCACATTAATAAGCTTCATCTCAGGCCTTGAATACAAAACTCAAGCTAATCCTTTTCTAATGCTCTGGGACCCTCTCTGGGAAGAAGGTCCTGCTGAGATTGAGAGGGAACCTCCTCTGTTCCAGCTGGCACCCACTGCCCCTTGTCCTATTCCCAGATGCCCTTGAGCAGAGCCTGGCTCCATCCTCCTGACACCCACCCCTCACAGATTTAGAGACAGCAATGAGGTCCCCCCTCAGCCTCCTCCCAGCTCAAGAGCCCCAGCTCCCTCAGCCTTTCCTCATCAGGGAGCTGCTCTCCTTCCTCCATCATCTTCAAGCATTCCTAATAGCAAACTCTAAGACTGCTGTGACTGGGCAAAGAAGCTGCAGACAAGAAAAATTCAACTTCCTTCCAGAACGTTGTTTCCTTTAGCCACACAAATCCTGATAGATCATCCACAGAGGTTTGAAAGCTGCTTGTTCCCTGACTCAGTTTTTGCTTTGCTTTGACGTTTTATGAGGTGCATGGCTCTTTGGCCAACGAAAGGCTTGTCCTGTGTATTGCTGTCTACTGGTGTTGTCTGGCAAGTATTCTGTACCCGGCTCACAGAGTGTTCAGGGGTTTATCACATGCTGCTAATTCAAAGCAGGACAAGGGAAAAGACTGGAAGTGACAGTATCAGTCCGTTTCTAGGGATTTCCTTAGTGCGTCACTTAGACTGTCGTATTTCAATTGAAATACTCAACAAGGAAAACTGTTCCCTGCAGCCACCCCATAGAAAAATGCCAAGTACACACATTTCACTTAAAAAAACCCTAAAAGACTGTTTTAGCAACACAGCCACGCAGCTCTAATGAAAGCACACGACGCCAACATCACACGCAGAACTCTGCATCACTTCTTCAAAAGACCAGTCTCTGAAGTTTGCAGCTCGTTCTTTCAGAAGTATTGCTTCCACGTTTTCATGGAAGACAACAACCTCACATCTCATACTCACAAGAGGAAAATACAGCCTGTTTCCAAGACAACCACACGAGTTTCCAGACTGATACAAACTAAAAGCATGCAAAGATTACAGATCCCACATGATGATGCTTTGATTCTCCCTGCATGTTTGTCTACTAATTCCATAGTAAAGGTAGCCTTTCACATATACATGTGTATTTTAAAAGATGGTCAGTATCCTTGTGTTTCCATTCCTATATGCTCACGAGAGCTAAAAGCTTTAATTCATACAGCAAGGAAGAAAACCTGCATTATAAACATTTAATCCCCTAGCAGATGCATCACATCGATTTCTGACACCACAAAGAACCTCTACACTGAGGGTACACTGCCTTTTTTACTTTCATCGACCTGCAGAAGAACAATGCCCTTGAATTAATTAAGCTTAAAAGTCATGGGCAGTATTTAATAAGCAGACCAGAAGGTACTTAGTGGAGAAGATCCGTCTCACAGGGCAGGCAGAAGCTTCCCCAGTTTTAAGTTAATATATTCATAGAATCATGGGATGGGAAGGGACCTGGAAAGATCAACCAGTCCAATCCCCTTGCCACAGCAGGGTCACCCAGACCAAGTCGCACAGGAACACAGCCAGGCAGGGCTGGAACGTCTGCAGAGAAGGAGACCCCACAGCCCCCCTGGGCAGCCCCTGCCAGTGCTCCGGGAGCCTCCCTGGGAAGAAGGTCCTGCTGAGATTGAGAGGGAACCTCCTCTGTTCCAGCTGGCATCCAGTGCCCCCTGTCCTGTCACCAGATGCCCTTGAGCAGAGCCTGGCTCCATCCTCCTGACACCCACCCCTCACAGATTTAGAGACTAACGAGGTCACCCCCGCTCGCTCTGCTGGCTACTCTTGTCTTGATGCACGGAGAGGAAGGCAGTGGGGTCGTTTGTAATCTACTGTACCTATTCATGAGAAAAAAACAACCGATACTCCTTATCCTCAGTGAGCTGTCTGCAGTATCTACTGCAGCAATGATCTTACAAATAACAGCTTTGGGAAATATCTTCCTGTGCAGAACAGACCCAGCTCCCAGGACAGTTCTGCCTCAGCTGGCTGTCAGAATTATCATACCTATATGAAATGTGTTTAGGATCCTCTCTTCCCTCACACACGGTGCCTACAAGCAATCTAATCACAAACGAAAACAAACAAAACAGACCCATTACCCAGGAAAAAAGAAATCACTGGCACCCAACTTGGTCACTGGCCAAGCGACAGATGCATCGCAGCAGCAAAAGCTTTAATCAACAAATGGGATACGCTGAAGAGTACAAAGGGTCATGAGAACTTCATCTCACACAACAGAACTGAACATCTGAAGGTAGGGGAAAAAAAAGACAAAGCTAAACAAACAAACTCCAAGTGCTCAATCACACTGCAATTAAAACCATTACCCACCGTTGCACGTGCTTTTTGATAAGCTACGAAATAAATTCAAGTGAAGACTGTCAGATTTCCATCTAGCTAATGCATCCTAACTGGAACCAAGTCCTTTGGATGCCAGTTTTACCAGGAGATCCTCTATACCCACCATGACCCAAGGAAATTTAACCAGGCTTCTTCAGGCTGCTCTTCACCCATAAAACACCCTCTCATAGGTACTGCATGCACAGACTCATGGAGTTGATCAAGTTGGAAAAGACCCTTGAGATCATCAAGTCCAACCAGTAACCCTCATCTGCCAAGGTCACCACTAGACCAGATCTCTAAGCACCACGTCTAAACGACCTTCAAACACCTTCAGGGACTGTATCCCCTCCCTGGGCAGCCTGTTCTAATCCCTGATTACTCTCTCTGTGAAAAAATGTTTCCTGATGTCCAGCCTAACCCTCCCCTGGTCACTGGAGCCAGTCTCTCTTGCTCTATCACTAATGACCTCTGAGAAGAGACCAGCACCCACCTCTCTGCAGTGTCCCTTCAGGAAGCTGTAGAGGGTGGTAAGATCTTCCCCCCTCAGACACCTATTCCTCAGGTTAAAAAGCCCCAGCTCCTTCAGCTGCTCCTCACCAGACCTGTTCTCAGTCCCACGTGCTGAGGCCCATGACACTTTCATCTTAACCCATGATATTTCAGGAGTGGGTTAGTAAGAGGGAATGATGAGAAACATGCCTGCTTGCCTCATCACTGCAAGGGCCAGCATGAGCCACGGCTGGCATATGTTCCCAGGAGGATACTGAAAGGGTTAATACTGGGGAACGCTGCTGCTCAATTGAAGCGGAAAGAGAATTTTAAAGAAACTGTAGGATTCAAATAACATTTTCTAAATCCAGGAAGCACAGTACCAAGACACACATCTGGCAATGCCTCCTGGCTAGAAATACACCAGGGTTGGGTTTTGTGTTTTCTTTTCCTTCCACAAACACGTATTCCCCCTGTTCAGAGCAGAGTATTCACAACGGCAGCTGTACAGACTCAGGTCTGACATGCAATTTCATAAGGGCAGAGAAAGCCTCCCCTTATTGCAGCAGACAGGGTGGTATTAGAGAGTTCAGTTAGAACAGCTCGGATCTGCGCACAGGTTTCAGAGCTGACAACTCATCTTGGAGACACAGAGCGTTTGATGAGGATGTGATCATACAAGAGAGAAACAACCCAGAAAAAAACTCATCACTTGCACTTGACAGCAGAGGAGTCAGAGATCTGTCCACAGTAACAACCTGAAATAGTGCCAGGGAACACTCTGAGAAGGTACCAGACCTCAACCACCCACCCTGGGAGCCTGATGTCACAGTCCCTGGCACAGATTTAGATTGAAGGTAACTAACTTTCTCACAATTTCTATTGCTAGAGGGTGAGCTGGCACAGACTGGGGGCTGCTCCTGGCAGGCAGTTATGTCTCTGTTTTGTGGGGGTGTGACAGTGTGCTTCAGCCCCCATCACCATTGCCCTTGTCTCCTGTACTGAGCTAATGATGCAATAACAATGCCTCTAGGTGTGGCAACAGCATCCTGTTCAACAGGGATTCAGGGCAAACAGATCGCAGTGCAATAGCCAAGGGCTGACTTGAGCTACAAACTCAAGGTAAGTTTGGTCTGTAGCTGTGAGCATGAGCTTTTCTCCATCAATAGTGGGCAACTCAAGACCCCATGGACCTCTCCTGAGTGACAGACAGCTGCGAGGACCTCCTCTCTGGCAGGGACTCCTGAAAAGGAGACTCCTCTAAGAGGCTGAGAGATTCCTTGCCCCAGCAGAGCCTCTGTAAGTGGCTGACAGTGACAAACACTCTGCACCTTCATTAAGGGCATTTTACAGACTGTGTACATAGAGGCTTTTAAGGAGGGGCTCTTGACAGCTTTGTCTGACCCCGTCCTCCATGCAGTAAATAATCGGGTGTACCTTGCCGTTGAATCTTGTTAAAGAGAGTCACATTTACCTGGCAAACTTAGTTAAATCAGTTTTGTATCAATAAATATGTTGTTCCTTCTCTCTTGTGAGTGAAGCGTATAAATCCATTCGTGACTGGGGAAGAGTGTAACACAAGGACAAGCAATCCTTTTGAGTATTTCAGGTAAAACCCTGTGTTGAGGTCTAACTGAATAGAACCAGAAAGGGTATTTTCCTTCCTTAAGCAGGATACAAATTTGTCCTCTATTTGCAAATTTTCAGTTCAGCTGAGTAATACATACATATGTAAATACTTCTTATTCCTCATAGTCTATGTGTTTCATTAATGAAGAAACAGTTTCCAAACATCAATGACAAAACTCCTTGAGTTTGCTCCCCACAGAGTAAAAAATGCAGAAGTACCCGTGGTCTTCAAAAAGGCCAGACACTGTAAGGAGAAACAGCTTTCAGTAAGAGAGCCTGTGAGTTCCACGTGTGCCAATTCAGCAAAGTTAAAGCAAACCAGACCCCTCCAGAGCTCTGCCTCTGTTTCAGCCCTGTTACAAACCACAGCATGTTGGAATGCTGATTATTTTATCCAACATACCGGGTACTAAAAATACAGCAATGTCAAGATTGTTTTCCTTCTTGCTGACCTAAAAGCTCTTCAGACAAATCTCAGTTTCCTTTGCGAACGACTCCATAGCCCTGGGAGCCAACATCGTGTTACGCTTGGTCTTCAAATTTCACTCCCTGCCCCTCCGCTGGCACCACCGAACTGGCTACCTTCCAGCCTAAAAAAGGACTCATCAGCGTTCCCAGTGACAGGCAATTCTGTCACCGTGAACTATGGCAACAAGGGGAAAATTTCCAATTCCTTGTGACTGATGCTACCAATTAGGTGACTCAGCCGCAAGCCCACAAGGACACAGCGCAGCGTTAGAAGTAGTTAATGTCTAGGAAATTCAGTTTGAGAAGCACCTGCTAACACTGGAGGGTTTAGTCAATGCTACAGAAAATGTCCTGAAGAGAAGCTAGTTGTCTTGTGATGCCAAATGAAGTCAGAAAACCTTTTTCCTGGAAAGAGCAGAGGAATAATAAAACAAAATGCACACTATGAACGTTCTAGGAATAGCTGATCAATAGAAAGGTCTAGAATTCCGTAGCAGCCTTTATGAAAACAGGTTATTGGTAATTATTAAACACACACTGATTTTAAATCTCAAATCTGAGAGGCACACACACATACACAAAATATCACTCTATGATCACAAGTTTGTTCAACTTTTAAAACTTAGTGGTGGCACTCCTCTTTAGACCAACTCGGGAGTTAAATCATCTTCTCGGTTCATGCTCTACACAAAACTTAGAGTAAGATGACTTCATTCTTCAATGTGCTACCAGTTTACCAGCCCTGGGACTTAATACCTCAGCGGGAAAGTAAACTTTAAACAGCTGCATTGTAAAAGATAAATATTTAATTGCTTATAGCGTGGGTTATTTTTATCAAGGAAAGCACAATCCCAGGCAAACTGCCAGCAACGGCAACAAAAGCAAAGGTCTACCACAACTGTTTTCCTCTAGCTGGTCAAGTTTTGGACACCCGTCTGCTGCTGATGACTGGCATCTGCTGGCAGACTGGCACTGTGAGAAATTATGATTCACTACAAACATTTTAAAAGAGTTCACGTTCTCCAAGAAGCATCTTTCACTTGCTTCTTAACGAAACGATTCCTTCCATTTACAGTGGTGGTACTGAATTGCTCACGAACCAGAATGACGTTGCTAGTGTTGCCTATGAAATTCCTTTTCACTAGTCAATCAGCAGTGGAATTAAGTGAAAAAAACCCTCCAGCTATACAAGATCTCATATCTGTAAAACCACTAAAGACATATGTTTGGTATTTAATTAAAACTCTTCATCTCGTGGATCTCGTCAACCTATGCTTGCAATGACTCACTGTAATGGATGTTAAAATGCTTCACTGTGAACAACAGAATTTAAACATTCCAGGGGCTCAGGAAACAACTGCATATCATGATGTACTGTACACCAGAAAATTAATTCTAAGCATCAAATCAAGTTTAAATGGCTATAAAGGATGTATCTATGCAGAATAAGTCATCGCAGCAGCCAGAATGCCCTCAGTTTTAGAGCAACCCGTTTCTACCACAGCCTAAAGCCTCACTTTCCACAAGGTGCTATTCCTACAAGCCACAGGTCCTGTAACCGTGGCAGCCTTTAGCTTTTTGGCCTAAAACATCATGTGTGTGATACTTGTTTTGGAAGGGACTGACGAAACCAGAGCAGAAAGCTGCTGTGATAATTACATCCCTTCCTGAAACTCTAATAGCAAATGAAGGTGTGCTTTTGTGTCATGCATGTCATCATATATGACACCTGATGGCAAACCTGTGGCCAAAGACCGAGCTGGTTATCCTAATATCACCAGCTAATGTTCATTTGAACCATCTACCAGTATCCAAAATCGCCAGACTTTTAGAAAGAAGGGATGCTGCTGCTGGTAAACACAATGCTCACCGAAAGGCTCAGCTCTGCTGTCCCCATCACTCCACTGGGTATGTGGTCACAGCACTTCCAGCCCTACAACATTAGCAAGGAGGGGAGCTGCTGTGCTCATCTCACTGCAGAGACCAAGGTGTAGCCTAGGCGTGATCACTGATGGACATACTGAGGGTATTCCACTGGGCCAAGAACACTTGCTGGAATTCCAATACTGGTTTAGATTTCACTAGGAGGACTTGGAAAGAAAGATTATAATACAAAAACACACCCCAAAAACTCTATGGTATGACCAAAACATAAACCCACTACGGAGTACTGGAAGATGGAAGTATTTGAATGGATAAATATACCAGAGAAACACTTGAAGAGGAACAAATGAAGGAAACCTGTTACATTGAGCTGGTTAATCATAAAGCAATGAGAGAGAGTCTTTGAAGAACTCTGAAGAACTAAGAAAGGATTTCATCATGCCAATCTCTGTTGGAAAACACAGTCATTTGCTGGCAGTCTATAAAGATCCCAGAATGTGATTAGGGTATTTCTGAAATTATTACAGCACCATGGAGGATAGTGCAGGTTGTTTATGTTAGGCTGGTTCTCCATTGCAGGTTTGACTCATCCACAAATCCAATCATGAGAAGCAATTTGAGTAAAATATCACAAACTGAGCTGTCTGAGCTCTAGAAAAAGGACGCATGAAAATAAGCAACCCCTTTGCAGAGAGATGGCTCTATTTCTCTAACAGAGAAAGACAAAACTGGGTACCAGAACAGCAAACAACAGCATGACTGGGGAAACAGATGTGCCAGTGCAACGCTTTGAGGGGTAACAGCACGGCAAGTGCCCGTTTCCTTGCTGCTCCATCAAAGGGTATCCATGCTAAACACTGCAAACTACTAAAGCAGCCTCTGCAATTCCCTACCAGGGTAGCAAACCATCGCGATGCAAATCAAAACCAGGAACATAGTGTGAAAATACTAGGGCTAAATGAGGGAGAAACCATGCTAAAGTTTTTGACTAAAAAGCCTTCCGAATCTGCAGAAATTTTATTAAATAAGGATATTAAATGATTTAACAAACAGTGAATCTGTGAAAATTCTAGTTTACATTAAGAAGTCAATATCCTTCTTTCTAGTAGAGGCTGAATTTAGGTGTTTGCTGCCACCGTGTGTACACTTCAAAACCTGCCAGGTCAAAAAGCAGCTCTGGACTTCACTTAGGTGATGAAGTTTTAATAGGTTGCTAATGCAATTCTTCCTTCAAATAGATTGCACATCAGTCAAACAGCATACAAATCCATTTCGGTTCCACAGACCACATGCTTCCGCGATGCATTCTGAAAAAGCAAGAAGCTAAGTGGTGTTTCGTGCTGCACAGAAAAGAAACCAATCGCCCTAGTGCATCCCATGCAGACACCAACACTAGAAACATAATTCAGTGTCCTCAGTCGTGGCATCTCCAATGGAACAGTGGCGATGGGGACTTCAGAGGCAGCTGAGGGAGCTGGGGCTGGTCAGTCTGAAGAAAAGGAGGCTGAGAGAGACCTTATCGCTGTCTGCAGCTACCCGAAAAGAGGTTGTAGAGAGGTGGGGGTTGGTCTCTTCTCACAAGTAACAAGTGATTAACTTGACTTAAATATTAATGACCTGTATAAAAACCCTTCATCCCTTAACAGTCCAAACACATCAGCGTGTCCTAAGCACAGCTCTGCATGCTTCAAAAATCCTGCAGTTTGTGTGATGCTACTTGTGTGGACACCTCACCAGCAAACTGAATCAGAAGCATCTATTCAGATGTGCTCCAGATTCCCTTTTAATTCACGGAAAACACCAATTTTGGGTGTACACAAGCCAGAAAAGCACATCTATGCAGCATGTGCAATTACAGCACTCATCATACTATTGCAGTAATTGCAAAATACGCTACTTGACAACACTTGTGGGAAGTTGGCAGTGTTGATGGTGCTGATAGTGGCAACACACTGAAAACTCAAGTCAAACCTGCCATACTTACAAAGCACTACAAACCGGCAACATTCACACAAGTACCAGACAAACACTGGAAGGAAGGCATCACTAAAACATAAACAAGCAGAAATCCTTATAAATTTGCAATTCCAAGTCACATGCAGTTTGTCTGTTTGACCCTGTTTGTCTCAAAACACAAGGAATTCCAAAAGATTTGTGGTACCTCTGTACTGTCTTCATCGGAAAACCTAACCTGGAAAGGGTCTCTAAATTCTCCTTTAAAATACCTCAAATAATAAGAATATACAGTGATGGAGCATCAAGATACAGGCAAAGCAATTGGAATACACATCTTCTCTCTGCTACAGAGTAGGGATGCTCTACAGAGGGATCTGGACAGGCTGCATCCATGGGCCAAGGCCAATGGTGTAAGATTCAGTAAGGCCAAATTCTGGGCCGTGCGCTTGGGGTCACAACAACCCCATGCGATGCTACAGACTTGGGGGAGAGTGGCTGGATAGCTGCCTGGAGCAAAAGGACCTGCCTGAACATGAGTGGGGTTATTGCTTGGACCTGATAGTCTCAAGGGTCTTTTCCAAGCTGACCAATTTAAAGATTCAACATGGAGCTGAGGGATGTGGTGACCTGGCAGTGCAAAGTTAACAATAGAACTGGGTGGTCTTAAAGGTCCCTCCCAACCATAGATCTCTACTTCTAAGATTCTATTCTGTGATTCCAGATTTCTTTGTTTTTTTTCTCTTAAGTCCACCAGGAAAAAGGAAATCTAACAAGACTAATTTGATAAATCGTACTGAGGGAATACAAGTACTGAGGGGTCTGAACGCACACCACCAAATTCCTCATCACTGAGGAATCTGGAGTCCCTGCGGATTATATATAATTTATACTCAGTAAAGGCTTTCAATTCCTGAGTTTTCAACCCCCCACAGAAGTCCTATGTTGTGTTAGTTAGTACAGACATGCACAGTCTGTGTCTCATACAGCTTGGACAGAATTTATACCACCACTAGATGGAAACCTGAATTTAAACTTGTCAACTCACAGACTCCCTTGGGTTGGAAAAGACCTTTAAGATCAAGTCCAACCATCAACCCTACTGTCCCAAGCCCACCGCTAAACCACGTCCCTAAGCTCCACATCTGCATGACTTGTAAACACGTGCAAGGATGGTGATGTATCACCTCCCTGGGCAGTCTGTTCCAAGGGCCGACAGACGACACATTCAATAACAGAACTCTGTAAATGCCCTGTTTCTGCTGAGTCTGACCATTCCTACTCTCTTATTTAGAAATCTAATCACACGGTGGCTGTCATGAATCTGTACTCATTAAGAAAGTCCACGTGAGCAGGCACGTACAGCACCTACAGACAAAACTTCACCAGTGTCTTCAAATCTGCGAAGATTAAAATGAATATGCTCTGCTCGTTTCCTAAGCCAGTGATACCCAATGCAAGGACTGAACCTGCACATTTGGGATTTACCCCGCTTCTACAGCAATTTCAACTTCCCAATCTCAGTTGTAACTCCTAACTTTGCCAAGAAATCTCAGTTGGGATCTAATTAATGTCACAGAAAAGGCATGTCATAGTCTTTACAAATGCGTGCCATGAGCCAATCGTTCCGAGTTTAGAAAGTTATTTGCACACCACATATTTATGCAACGTTCAATTTACTGTGGGATATATCATAACCTGAAGTGACTGGCACATGCGAGCGACGGGCACGTTACTGCCTGCTGTAAACCCAAAGACTCTGATATTATTCCCTGCTGTGTCAAAACAGCTGCAAATAAGATCTTCAGCTAGCAGACAGCTACAGTTATCAGGCCCCATCTGACTAGCCCTGAGCAATGTCAAATATGACACCACAGACATGACAATACAGAGCGGCATCGAGACACTGCAGAACCAGTGAGATTACTGATTCCACAGCATATGAAGTTTTGAATTTGGAAAATTCGGTAGAGGGCTAAAAGGCAAATAAAGATATTGTTTAAGTCTTACCTTCCATCAATCCCAGACAACCCCATTTTGAAATAGGAAAAAAGAGCGAGCAGTATATTTGAGCTTTCGAGGTCCCTTCCGATCCTTAATGATTCTATAAAGTAAATGTTACTCCACACCAATAGGTGCACATTAAAAAAAACAATGAAGAAACCACTGGCCTTAGCAGTGGGCAGATGAATCTGTAAGAGAATGACACTGTTTTCCAGGTGGGAAGCACTGATTTCCCCTTCCTGTTTGGGCATGTACCATGCACAAACCCCACTTGCGTTATCCCAAGTCTCTCTGCATAAGAGAGCTCCCAGACCATCTGGATTGTCTGTGAAAGAGGAGCAGAGAGCAGGTCCTGCTTCTAAACCCAAATCTGAAGCAGCACTGAAAGGATGGAATTGGTGCTGTAATATGAAAACCATGTTCTTGCTGCAAAACTTTGCTGTAGTGATCCATTCAGCTAACCTTTCTTTTCTACTTATTTTCATTTGAAGGGAATATTGCACTTCAACGCTGGCTCAGGAAATGCATCAAACCATGGGTGCACCAAGGAACAACTGCCCTCTTACACCAGCAGCCTTCCAACCCTACAGCAAAGCAAGTCCCCAGGAATGCCAGGTCAGAGCAGCATGACGATTTCCCGTGGCAGGTCATACCCAAAACCCACATGATCCTCAAAGAAATCAGCCACAACTTCACAGTGTTCAGAAGAGTGAGAAATTCTTTCCTGCCTTTTCAGAAATATCACAGAAAAGAGAGGAAATTGTCATCAATTTAGTTCTGACAAATTAATACCCAGTGAACACCCTAAGTGGGGGCTAAGCACTAAGTCTCAGTAGGAATTTATTCTTACTAAGGAGGTTTTCATCCAGATAGCCATAAAAATCACTAAAAGCAAATTCCAATGTATCTGGTACCGTTACCATGAAATACTATTCTTAAATCCTATTTCACAACTTTAATAAGAGTCACTAAATGGCAAAAACCTTATAGTCGTATTTCACTTCCCACTAATGTGTTTCTTTGTGAGGCAAAGAAAAGATCGCTTGTATAATGTACTTCACTGAACATGAGAGCAGAATAAAGTCACCCGCAGTTTCACACTTTGGCAACCTATGTGTTTGCTGAAAGACAGTACTGAGGGCAACCCACATACCCCATTCTCATCCCAGCATGGCTCCAGAACTGGACACAGCTGCTTCTTCCATCCCTCCATAGAATCCTTAGGGATCAGAAGGGACCTCGAAAGATCATCTAGTCCAATCCCCCCTATCCAGCAGGATCATCCAAACCAGGTCACACAGGAACACAGCCAGGCGGGTCTTTAATGTCTCCAGAGAAGGAGACACCACAGTCCCCCTGGGTAGCCTGTGCCAGTGCTCCGGGACCCTCCCTGGGAAGAAGGTCCTGCTGAGATTGAGACTACAGTCACCTGAGCATCCAACAGCAGATGGCAGCTCCCAAACCAATCCCAGTTCCTTTGAAACCTTATAAAAGGTTTTAAGAGTCAAGCGTGGGCAAAGCATTCTATTAGACGTGAAGAAACGTCACGTAATTCTGCGGAATTATTTCAGCTCATCTCAAGGTAGTCTTGACTTTCTCACCCACAGGGTCAGGCTTTTCAAACGAGCAAGTATTCATGCTCAAAATCAAATGAAGAATTAAATTAAGTAAAACAAACTATTGTTGAAAAGACTTTATTGAATATTCCACATTGTGTCACTGGTAACCTGGAATGAAGTGATCAACACTACTTATCCTTAAGTCGGCATTCTTATTAGCTACTGCGTGATTTAGCAGACTGTTGATGTTATCATATCTGTCAACATTAATTCAATAGCATTCTGAGGTAATAATAACTATCAATCTAATTATATCAGCCATCTCCTGTAAACGAGTACCAATTATTTTAATTGAAATATTAAATATTTAGAAAATAGACTGGAGGATCTATTAATAATTTATACAATTCATTTTAATCTACCTGAACAACAACAATTCCAGAACAACAAAACCTGTTTTCTTTGTGTCTCCCTTTAGTATTTCCCAGTGGGTTTCAAGAAGCAAACCCATCAATCCAACACCAATGACAGGAAAAATTTACATTGCTTTGCTTTTATATGAATGTACTAATTCTATCAGTGTTACTCACTGAAGAACTCATCCAAGAATACTCGACGGAGAGATTCCCAGGTCTGCAAATGCAGGTTTCCCATTAAATGGCACCCTACATGTGTGGGTTCTAATACTAGGCATAGCAAACAAGGGGATCCCTTCTCAGCTCTTTTACATGAAAACAGGACATATCAGACACATATTAAAACAATATCATTTGAGAGTCTTTTTACCCCTTCTCCCCCCCAGTTATTTTTTAATTTAACTATAGAAATCTCCTTTTAAGGTTCCACCTGTGCTTTTATGGACTGCAGGATTACTCAAAGCACCTGCTTCCCAGTTTGAGAATTACACTGAGCACTGGGATTTCAGATCTTCCCCAAAGCCAAGGAACAGAAACTAATATTAAAGAACTACATTGAAAGCTACAGTTGCTTGAATGCCTTGTAAAATGAACATTCCTTTAATGGATCTTTAAAGATTTTAACGCTAAAATCCATTTTTCACTAGGTTTCCTACAAATTGAAGAGATTTGCCCAGCTTACTTTCATTGATAAGCAATCATCATGGCCAGTTCCCTTGAATCAGCATTACTGATATACCAAGGGGGAAAAAAGTCATTTGGCAGAAGCATAATGCAATTAAAATGCCAGGCCTGTTAGCTGAACAATTAGCAAATATGAATCAAGTTGCAAGACAAGAAAACACACCACAAACTCAGACAACAAACTAGTATGCTTAAGCACACGAGTCCAACTAAGCAACAAAAAAGCCCGGAGAGCTTTAATAAGAGGAGTTTGACACTAGACATGAAACATCATGCCAGACTGAACCAGGCACTGTGCATGCAAGAGAGGAAGTAAGGAAAGAACTTTTCCAGATGACAGTATTGATAACGACTGTCAATAAGGCTCAGCTTGATAGGGTGTTGGGACATCTCACCTAAACTGTATTTCTTTAGCTTAAAGGGCTGGACTGGATGATCCATGGGTCCCTTCCTAACTGGTATAATGGGATATTGTGAACTGAAGTGCAAACAGCAAGGTAGATATGCTCCTTAATAGACAAGGAAATCAGGAAGAAAAGTGCCTGACATGCTTACCACACCAAAACACAGGTCTGTAACTGTGCATTTCCCTCCCTAAACGGTTACAAATGAGGTATAAACATCATTTAATGCTTATACACTCTACAAGACAGTTTGCTTAGATTATCTCTGAGGTCCCTTCCAATCCCTACCAGTCTGTGATCCTGTGATTCTGCATTAACTGAATCTGAGGGGCTTTTTGGTTGTTGTTGGTTTGTTTGGGGTTTTTTTTAATAAAAATTGTGGAAGCAAAAAGCACTGTGGTGGTTTATGTGCATGAGGTAGCATTTCACAGCTTCATGCATCATTGTGAGATGCATACACTTGTCAGGAACCGGGCAGGTAAGCTGGAGTGTTCTGCAGGAACTGTTCTAGAGCCTGTTTGTGATTAGAAGACTGTCCTGCTGCCCAGGAGAGGTGCAAGAAGGATTCAAATTACAGCATGGTTATCTGTTACCTAATCCAAGTCATCTATAGGTCATCTCCTCAGTTATGAAGTCCTCAAGGGTGCTGGGAACCACAGCAGAGCACACGACACTGAGTGAATCCCACAGAGCAGGAACATGCAAGTCTCATTTAAATTCCACCCCTGAAATAGATTCCTATTTGGAGGAGAAAACAATCCCAGAACAAAATGAAAAATGAGAAGAGCCACATTAACTACGTGCTGACATCTCAGAGCATCTTGTTAGCAGACAGACATATTTGCAAAGTTCTTCATACACACAACTCTCAAAACAGGTATTAGTTTCCTTTCCTTGAGCATATCATAGCTAATAGCACTAAATGTCAGCCTTCAGAATTTGACTTCTCTTCCTTGTAGTCAGATTTTTTTCCCCAGTTTCTCCTATCATTTACCTCTAAAACATTTTACAACTAAGCAACATTTTCACTATTTGTTTACTATCTACCGGCTAAAGATATTTCCATGTAAACATTTTCTCCCTATTCTAAAACTACTTTAAGGACAATTTTAGCACTGAAAATAGTAACCTGTAACTTGTCTTTTTAACTCATGTTAAATCTAGAAGCAGCGATGCAGAAACATTTTGGCAGTAGCAAGTAAATGGCAATTGAGAAGTACAATAGCATCAGGCATTTGAGAGGTAGATAGAAAATTTCCTGATTTCAGCATTTATCTGTTAACAGGAAGCAATTAAAAGACACTTATTCCTTTCCTACAAAGAGGATACCTGTAAAGTGTTCTCCCTGCTGGTTCGCACAAGGGCTATAGAGCTGCTTTACCACCAAGATTTCCACAGCAGATAAACAGGGTAAGTCAGATCTCCCCCCATTACCATTCTACTGGTAAACTTGGAGGCACTAGACACTACCTACACTAACCAGATTCCAGGGCAGAGCAGAATACAGTTTGCTTCCACAGAAAGGAGTATTTTTAAGATTCAAAAATGCTACCAAACCAGTAGTTCAGGGAGCATGAAAAGTAATGGAACGTTTGCCTATAGATCTGTCTCCTGCAGTTGTTTTTATGCTCTAATTGAAGCTTTTCCTCATCAATAACATTCACCTGCTGTGCAGATTTTTTGGGGTCTCTAAAGTGTTTGCATGTGCTGGAGTTCAGGCACGTGGGGAAACTTGAGCAGTCTCCTTCCTCTGCTGCTGATGGTATTGGTTACATCCTAATCACTTGTGAGCTATCTCTCTTCTGTCCTTGGTGAAACCAGCCACTACATTTGGGAAGAGAGCATTCAGAGAGTTGTTAAGCAAAGAAATCACATTCACCTGACACTTGTTTCTTAAGGAAGCAATGTCAGTCAATAATGACACATGTGTTCATGGGGAAGCTATGTGCCTAACCAATTGCCATGACCCAGTAAGTGTGTAGTTACATACACATTTATATAATTCACTGTTAAAGGCAAGCATTTTTGTGTGCATATTTTTCAACCATAGAATGACTTAGACTGGAAAAGACCTTCAAGATCGAGTCTAACCCTTATGCCAAGCCCACTGCTAAACCACGTCCCTAAGCTCCACATCTGCGTGACTTCAAAACACATCCAGGGATGGCATTCAGCCACCTGCATGGGCAGCCTGTTCCAAGGCCTGATGACCCCTTCCACAAGGAAGTTTCACCTGATGTCCAACCTACTCTTCCCCTGGTGCAGTATGAAGCCATTTCCTCTCCTCGATTCTCTTTTGTCCTATCGCTTGCTCCTTGTGAGCGGAGCCCCTACCTCTCTACACCCTCCTTTGAGGTAGCTGTAGACAGCGAGAAGGTCTCCCTCAGCCTCCCCTGTGTATACACAGCTCATTACACAACTCTCACCCCTCTGCTGCCTACCCCGTGTGTGCACAATCCCACCGAGGCGAGGCAGGCAAGAACACGACCCCACAACCTGCCAAGAGGGGCTGAACTGCCTCTAACTCCCCCAGCTTCTCCCTTCAGGGGAGGGGCCCCGTGACAGCCGCTCCGAGCACACGGACAGACACCTCGGTGGCAGCTGGCAGCGAAGCCACTGCCGGGGGTTTTCTCTCCCTGTTTATAACCACACGGAGCCCCGGCAGCCGCTGCTGGGCTGGCGGAGAGGGCAGAAGGGCGTCCGCTCCCCATCACCAGAGCCCGCCCCTGCAGCGGGGTCCAGGCTTGGAGCCCCCCGGCGGTTCAGAGGGGGCTGAACCCCCCAGTCAGAGCAGCCGGTTCAGCGGGCAGCACTTGCCTCCCATTCCCGCAGGAAGCGCTGGGCCTCGGCAGGCTGAGCCGCCTTGTGTTTGCGGAACTCCTCCCTCACGTATCGGTCCCCCAGCGCCCGCAGCGCGGCCGGCAGCGCCCGGTGCAGCCGCAGTATCCGGCGGTACAGGCCC
>VZRI01009846.1:376969-390478 GCA_013397515.1 Upupa epops
TGTTCCTATGCGACTCAGTCTAGGTGATCCTGCTGTGGCAGGAGCATGGGACTGGATGATTTTTTGAGGTCCCTTTTGATCCCTAATGATTCTATAAAGAAGCAATGTACCAGTGGCAGTATGGTGAAGAATCAGGGTATCAGAAAGCCCAGCTTACATGGATCTCTTTTTCAAGAGCAGAGAAGGTACTTTTATGCCTTTTGGATCTTGTTTGTGGATTTCAGCTGGCTACAGACAGCGTGTGTTCCTCTAACTCCTTTTTCATCTCACAGCCACTACTGCAGGCAGTGAGAAAGCTTTGCACCATCTGAGCACTTGGCCAAGCTTTTGCTTGTTTGTTTGTTTGTTTGTTTGTTCGACTGACAATAAATGGCAACAATTACAGCCTCAAGTTGTGCCAGGGGAGGTTTAGATTAGACATCAGGCAAAATTTCTTCCCTGACAGAGTGGAAAAGTATTGAAACCGGCTGCCCAGCGAGGAGGTTTAGTCGCCATTCCTGGAGGTGTTCAAAAACCGAGTAGATGTGGCCCTAGGGAACAGGGTTTAGTGAGCATGGTGGGATTAGGTTGACAGTTGGACTGGACGGCCTTGTAGGACTCTTCTATACTTTAATGATTCTATGGTTCTGTGTTTCTAAACAACTGGTATATAAACAAAATCCCTTACGTTCTGTGCTTCGTAATTTCCAGTGTATTATTTGAGATGTCTGTGGGTGTTCTGATTTACCGTCCTGCCTCTCAGAAAGGTGACATCCCCTTTCCTGGCAGAGTCAGGTCTCTGCTGTTTTCTCCGTACAAACCTCCTGCAAACAGTCCTACAGCTGTCTGTGTCGGCCAGTAGATGTCATTGTGTTTCCACCGCAAAAGCACACCAACTGTATTCATCTGGCTGTAAATGTATATCCCGGCCTGCAAACAATGCTGCTGACTATTTAAGACTTTTTTCTACCCTGCAGCAAAATAGTTGCTAAGGATGGTTTAGCCAGAAAAGAGTGAAAATTAAGTTCCAAGCATCCAATCACTGTGACTAACTAGCCAGACTACCCTAGTAGAGTGCCAGTGGTGTTATACAAGCCCAGCTTACTCAACAGGACACAAACCATTGCTAATGAACAATTACAGAAGATGCTAACAGAAGAGGACCGATGTCTTGTGGATTAGCCAGTTTCTTTAAGCAACCAGCTGTGAGGTCGTTTGCTCTTCAACACCCGAAGACGAAGAACTCAAGTTTTATACTTCAGAGCTCCTCAGGCTTCCAAGCGAAATTAAAAGTGGCTGCAACCTGTTGCTTTTCAGCTGTTTTCTCCTGGTCTATCCCTCCAGCTTCCTAACTCTCATGATAAAATAATATTTATGATATATTTACCAAGTTCCACTTGAGGTCAAACTATGGTAGCAATAGAGAAGCAAACCCTTGGCACTCATCCCAGAGGCAGGGTTTTCCAGAAAGCCTGGTACCCTTTTTATCATCAAAAACTCCAGATACATCATTTCAGGTTTTATTTTTAACCACCGTTTCATAGACTTAATGAATGTAAATAGGCTTTGATATCTAAAAAGCGACATTGGCAATTACAGCTTATTTTCCAAGCTAAAGAAGCACAAGATGAACGGAGGGTGAAGTCAGCTTGCGACATCTGAGCCAGAAATGGCACACTGGGCCAAATTCCTCCCTGGCAGCAACCAGCAAGGCTCTGCTGGCTTTAACAACAGAGGAGACCCTTCATAGATTCATCAGACAACTGGCCTTTTGCAATGTGTTTTGAGTCCCAGGGGCCAGCCACAAAATGGAGTGAAGTCAATGGAAATCTTTTGCTTGCTGGCAAGGGGCTGTGGATGAAGCCATGAATCAGGTTTTCTGGAGGCTGGGAGTAGCACATCTGTGTTGGGGTGAGGCAGCCGAAAGGCAAGGGCCTGAATTTGAAAGGACAAGCTCCATCTCATGAGTGTCTTTCTGCTCAAGCTTAACTAGTTCAGGAGTAACCTGAAACGATGCTGCCTTAGGCGATATTCACAGAACCACAGATCGTGAAGGATTGGAAGGACCCTCAAAACATCATCTAGTCCAACCCCCCTGCCAGAGCAGGACCACCTAGAGTAGGTCACACGGGAGCACATCCATGTGGATTTGGTCCTTCCGCAACCGAGGGCCCACAACTGGACACAATAGTCCAGGTTATTTCTTTGCAAAGCCTATGGGAGCTACAAAGAAATTGGCTCGTCCTCTTGCTCTCACAAATACCAGAGCCTCTTTCTAGCCTGGGAGATTTGCTCTCTGAGGAAACACAGAGTGGTTTCAATCTCTTGCTCTTGGCAGGAACATCTTTCACTGGATCGGGTTGCTCAAAGCCCAGTGCAGCCTGGAATTTAACATTTCCAAGGATGGGGCATCCATAATTACTGATGGGAACTGTGGCTGTTTCCAGTTCTGACATGAGACATACGCTATAGGTAGAGACACTGTCACTGAGGAACCTTTAAGACTGTCTAGATCACCCAGAATGTTCCACTGGATGAGCAGGAGGATGTTCGGTGAGCAGTCATAAGCACTGCAGTGGTTTCCTCTGAGCTGAAAGATTCATGGGGCAAGTTTGAGGATCACAGCAGCATCATCTGTTATTTTACAGATGAACTCACTTGCAAATACAGGAGACATCCATAGTACTGAACTTGTCTTTAGTAACAGTCCGAGGTCATCCCTGATTTAAAAAATACAAGCCCGTTAAGGAGTCCAGCTGAGGGAGTTTAGTCTGAAGAAAAAGAGGCAGAGGGGAGACACTATCTCTCTCTACAGCTACCTGAAGGGAGGTTGTAAAGAGGTGGGTGTTGGTCTCTTCTCACAAATAGCCAGTGATGCAACAGGAAATAGCCTCAAGTTGCACCAGGGGAAGTTTAGGTTGGAGTTAGGAAAAACTTCATCATGCAAAGGGTCAGCAGGCCTTGGAACAGGCTGCCCCAGGGATGGGGTTGAGTATCCATCCCTGGATGTGTTTGAAAGTCATGGAGATGTGGAGCTCAGGGACGTGGCTTAGCGGTGGCCTTGGCACAGCTGGGTTGACAGTTGGACATGATGATATTAAAGGTCTTTTCCAACGTAAACAATTATATGATTCTATGACTTAACCGTTTCCCACATATGACTCCACGCTCGTGTCACACATCCTACAGCTGCGAAGAAACTGCGCTACTCAGCTCAGGCTTCTGAGCTCCCAGTACTATGCTTCCAGACTTTCACATTTACCTGGACTTTCTCATCAGAATAAGATCATTTACAAGTGCCCTCAGGTCACTTTTTTGATCTACATCAGCTGAGCCATAAATATAAAATCAGAAACACAGAGCCACCGCCTCAGAAAGCTGCATTCCCAGCTCAGTCCTTCCCCATCTGATTCCTCTCACTCCTACTCCCTGTCCCGTACAGCCAAGACACACTGAACTGAGGATTTAACTGACCAAAAGCTCCTGAGGAACTTCTCTCCTTTCAGATGCACACTGTTTTCAGGCTATGAACTACTTCGTTGCAGTGTGATCTTGTCAAACACTCACTAAATGTAAGGGAGGAGAAAGCAGAGCCCTGTTTTTCTGTCTGCCTGAGGTCAAGCTCACACAGGCGTGTACGCTGGTGGGATGGATGTGGGAACCCGAGGAATTTACTTTAGTCTGGACTCCAGCAAGTCTACTCTGTCTCATTTTTCTATCTCAAGCAGGAGAGGTAATGCCATTCATTATCTTGTTTCACCTGAGGAAAAACGTTATCAAGGTTAGCGAGGCACCACACTAGACTAGCAAATTCCCATGACTGCAAAAGGTCTTGGAGAAACTGCTGACTCCACTTGGTTGAACCAAATGCAGTAGCTAAGGAAGATCACTCACCTAAAAAGGACAGTAACGACCTATCTCACTCCCCAAGCATGCTTTGCATATCCTCACCAACACAAATGTTCCCATTACAGTAACCCTCTTTTTTGAAGTTGGTTTTGATGTAATTGGAGCCTGTATTTGAGCACACTTCCATAGGGAAATCAGTACAGACTGCTCCAGTATTGTACGTTCTGCTTAGGGACACGGTGGTGTTGCCACAGGGCATGGTTTAGCCAAGGAATTTTCACTGTCGGGTTAATGGTTGGACTGGATGCTCTTGAAAATGTTTTCCAACATAGGCAGTTCTGTGATGCTGTGATTTTGAGAAATCCAATGTCTGCTGTAATTTGGGGGGGATATTATTTTCTTTATTAATTTATTACTATTATTTAATTAAATTCATTCATTTTAATGCAACTCTATAGAATTTCTACTATCTTCCCTTACTTACAGCAAACTGCAGCATGGGAATACACAGGTGCAGGTGAAGGTTTCACAGCAGGGTTCAGAGAACTAGAGCTACCCTCTGCAGCAACCACGGAGATCCTGTGTTGGCCATACTACATCTCCAGTGGAACCAATTCCCCCTCGTCACAGAGGCCTCAGAGAGGTGCCTTGCTCTGATCATCACTTGGGATTCCCCTGCACACTGTGAATCAAAACTATAGCATCATTAGGGATCAAAAAGGACCTGGAAAGGTTATCTAGTCCAATCCCCCTGCCACAGCAGGGTAAGACATAGCACTGAGAGGCATAAAAGCTATGTTGAGGGTTTGGTAGGGGTTAGGAGGGGGTTCTATCATAGTATTTTTCTTCAGTTGCCCTTCTTTTCCCTTCTAGGTGCAACTAGGCTCTGCTAAGTTTTTTAATTGCCTAAAAGTTAGGCATGGAGGTTAATTCACCTCTCCCTCTACGATTGAGATCACCACATCGCAATAAAAATCTCATCATGTCTTAAGAGATGAGTCAAAGAGTCAAACCTCCTTTCAATCACAGAATCACAGAATCATCAAGGTTGGAAGATCGTCAAGTCCAACCATCTGCCCTACAACCCCTAACCACTAAACCATCTCCTCAAACATCAAGTCTACCCGGTTTTTGAACCCCTCCAGGGATAATGCCTCCACCACCTCCATGGGCAGAGTGTTCCAGTGAGCTTTGGTTCCTTCTGCTGTGTGTGGTGGGACTTGAAGCCCCTGGGCACCTCACTGCTCCCCTCAGTCACTTGACTTCTGTGGGGCCAAAGACAATGGAATGACTCCTGGTGAGTGCTGCCTCTACATCTGCAGTCTGCTACAGGCTGAGCACCTACAGGCTCTGTATCCTCCAGCAGCAGAGTAGCGGTGCCTACGCTTTCAATATCTCAGCCATTTTTAAAAGCAATAAAACACTGAACTTTGCAACACCTGAAAACTGAAGCAAGCAAACCTGATCGTGTTCCTGCACAATAATTACTCTTCAGCAGAGTTACTTTGCATTCCTACTGTTCTTAGTATAGTATCATCACCAAACTCTCCTGGCGTACTCCGCGTGGAAAGTCAGTCGAGATGCTATAATGATGTCGAAATGAAGTGCTGTCAGCACAAATCCATAAAGTGACATAACGGTGTCAGAAATGAAAGGGGATCATATCGGAGTGTGTTCCAGCAGCACTCAGAAATTTGTGAGAGGAAAGGGTTCCACAATCTGGGGACAATGTTTGTTATGACAGAAATGCTGAAACAGCTTTAAAGGGAACCTGCGTGCGCCAGCTGCATCCCTTTTTAATCCAACTGATTTATCAAGAAGTTGGGCTCACTTCCCCTATAAATACCTCTGTGAGCAGAGCAGCGCTTTGTGAGCATAAAGTGGAGCTGAAGTAGCTGCAGCTCCAAGTTTCTCCTGAAATGGAATAGGAAGTTCATTGCCTTTCTTGCTTAAATACTCATTTCTCGTTCGAAAAAGAGAAACAAACCATCGCCCTCTGTAACTACTCAAAGGGACATGAGAGGCAAGTGCTGGTCTGTGGAGGACACAGTCAAAGGGGGCAATAGCATGCTGTGAGGGTGATCAGACAGCCTCATCTGCTGCAGCACAGACACAAAACTTCAGCCAGTGGCTCCTGTCCCTGCCACATCCAAGGACTAAGCTAGAGCACATCATACTAAGCTAAGAATTTGCAAGGGCTCAGCACTGACCCAGCTTTGCTGCTGGGGAACCCTGTGGCAACCTCCCCTGGCACCAATGGGAGAAGCCTGATTTCAAAACACTTGGTTTGCTGATGGTAATGAATTTGCCATGACTTTTCCTCTGGTGTCTAAGGCTTAATTGCCTTCATTATTAAAAAGGAGCAGTATAATTTCTGTTTGGAGCGCTATGCCTTCAGCTTCTCCTGGTTAACATGTGTGGCCACGTTGTATTTGTCCCAGTGTTTGAACACCGTGCCATAGTGCTTGGAGTGGCAGACATGCCAGGAGATGTTCTGGTTACCTACCAATTTGAAGAGTTAAGCCTTAAACTCATATGCACACACACACAGAGCAAAAGTGCCTTTATAGAATCATAGAATCATTAAGGATGGAAGAGACATACAAGATCATCCAGTCCAACTCTCAACCCAACCCCTCCCTGCCCACTAAACCCTGTCCTGGTTCTCATTTGATCTTCTGGATTACGTGCAGCGACAGTGCTAAATACTCGGATTATAGGTGGTTTGCAAAGTGCTCCCAACTAATCAAGTTAATCCATCTGGCAATGCTTATCTCAGCATCCACAAGTACCCTAAGTCCTGGATTCTGGCAGAAACAATGCCAGTACAGTTGTCACTTGGTCACAGAATCACTGCATGGGAGGGGTTGAAAGGGACCTCAAAAGGTCCTCCAGTCCAACCCCCCTGCCAGAGTAGGACCACCTAGAGTAGGTCACTCAGGAACATATCCTAGTGGGTTTGGAATGTCTCCAGAACAGGAGACTCCACAAGCTCTCTGGGCAGCCTGTTCCAGGGCTCTGGGACCCTCCCCGGGAAGAAGTCCCTTCTGATATTGATAGGGAACCTCTGGGTTTTAAAGCTTTTCAATTAGAATTCGGATTTCTTCACGGAAGGTTGAATATTCCTTTTTCCCCACTGTATCAGCAGGAGTTTCACTCACAGGAGCTCTCCAAGAGCTCGTGTACATTCATATATTTAAAAAAGTAAGTTCTATTATGATGTCAAATGTGTCTCACTGGGAAAAGCTATTGACTTTTCCATTATGTGGCTTTAATTTTCCACTACTCTTGTACATTGGAATACTCCAGGTGGGTGCTGTATGTGCTTCTGATTATGCTGTGTTACACAGCAGGGAAACCTCTTATCTCAGACTGGTTGCCTGGTTGAGAAAAAACACGTTTAAGGTAGTAAACACAGCTGTGCAAGAAGTATTTTCTATTTCCTTGCTGTTTGTTTGAATGTGCTAAAATGACATAATTATGGAAGTTTGCAAAAATGCCAAAATGTAAAACACAATCAGTCGGTCTCTGTGGTTCTGTGATCAGCTATACGTCTTCAAATGTAGCTTTAAATACTCTGGGAAAGAAACCCAATCTTGACAAATGTCTCTTCTGCTTTCTGCTCTGTTTTGTCCTGATAAATAAAGTACAGAATTGGAGAGAAAAGGGATTCAAAAGTAATCCCGTGGTTACACTGGTATTAAGAAGTGTTCGAATCTTGTTCTTGCCATTTTTCATGCCAGCTTGGAACGTTTGGCTCGAAGATTTGTGTCTCTATTGTTTTCTTTTTGACTCTGTGCAAACACTTTTAAAAGATAGGAAATGTGCAGATCTGTGGAAAAGGGAAAAAAAAGAAGAAGAAAAAAAAAAGAATAGAGGTTTTGTAAATCTAACCTCTGCAGCTTCACTGGAAGAAAATGAAATCTGACCTCTGAAAGAGAACAATGCCTTTTATTTATTCTTTTTTCAGCTTGCAAAGAAATAGAGTCATGCAATCCTTTTTATTTCCTATTTAAATGAGGCTGAAACGTTTTCATCTGTGGCGTATAAAGCCTGCTTTGCAAACGATAAATTCGGAGCAGACAAATTGCAAATGATTGCTGGGAGTACTGGACTTATATTGGTGGCACAGACAGCTCTGCAGTATTACAGTTGTTAAAACAAACCGGGCAGAAAGAGGTGGTCGTCACCTTTTAGTTTAACACTCTCTAGGACTTTCTGAAGCCGCAGTGGGAAAGATGAAGTGTGAACTCCTCAATAAGGAGCTCTGCTCCGTTCAAGCTCCATTATTTCACTAAAAGAAGAAGCAGAACTTAGCAGAGACCCTCAGTCCAACTCTGCCCACAAACACCTGACAGCATCTTCTCTGAAATCCTATGTGAGATCAGACTAACAGTGTCCTGCCCACTTCAGCCTATGGGAGATTTTGTCTGTCATACTGCAGTGTCTAAGAACCCAAACTGCTGCACAAGTTCCTTTGACTGCGGCTGGAAAAACTCACACTGGCACCAGCACATCTTTGGATCGCACTGTACCGTCACTTCGCTCCATCCACAACTATTCTTCTGCTGCCCAGAATTGTTGTAACATCACTGTCTCCCTTCATAATCTCTGCGTTTTATCCGGATTCTTTTCCAAAGCCAGGGAGGATAATTGTCATCTCTTGAATAACACAGCAAAAAGGCCTAGGACAAGCTTTGGGACAACAGCTTTCTCCACTCTCCAGTCTGCACCAGTATCTTCTCCAGACTCTAAGTACAATGAGGCAAGAAGCAACAGCAAGCATGATGAGGAGTTCAGATCTGCCCCAAAGCAGTAACAAGTGGCAGAGAAATAGAAGATTTCACGTCCAGCTCATCATAGCAGAATCCTCCAGTGAATTGGGACAGACAAGAGCAGGGCTGGGCCAAGGCAGAAGCCACAGTTCAGTGGTTCCGAGTATTGAACCAGGAGACAGAGTGTAGGCACACAGAACATCTGTCTACTCCCGCTGAAGGAAGGCAGTGAGGACCCTTTCTGCTGGTTTTAGCAGTACGTGGACCGTGCCGATGGTCTCTGTCAGGTGGTTTCTCCACAGAGATCAGGGAAAAGAAAGATCCAGCCATGTACACCCTGTTGTCAAGAGGTCTAGGGTTAAGTGCCGGTCCTTCAAGTCCCAGGGCCACACGCGGGCATTGTCATGCAGCCACTATTTTTGACCAAGAGGGATTCTGAAAGCAGAGTGATGGCACATTAACCACCAGGCCTTCATTTGGCAGCATATGGGAAAAAAAAGGTGGCGTTTTTATGAAGTTGACAAGAAGATGACTGGAAATACAAAGATGTGAAGGCCAGAAGGCACCAGAGCACTCATTTTTTTCCTGATTTCCCGCATTCCCTCATTTGGGCACATCTGCTTCATTTGTTCTTTCTCTGCTTGATCCAGAGACCTCGCTTGGGAAAGGACACATCTTTGTCAGGCAGAAGGTTTGGTATTTTCCAAAGGTTAATTCGCCCTTTCCGAAAGAAAAGAGGACAAAAAAGATAAAACCTGTCATATTTCTAATTTCTTAGCTGTGGTTTCAGCTAAGCAGTGACAATTCTGGTCCTTGTGCAGGCACTCACCCAGGTGCTAGTTTACCTCAAAATACATGCCTGCCTCCGAGTCCCTCAGGAAAAACACTTTCTCATTCCCAAACCAAGGCATTTTCCTAATAATCAGAGAACGAGCAGGCTCACAGAAGCACATCTGACACAGCCCCGAGAGCTATTTTTCAGCCACTGACTAGAGAAAATTGTGCTGAAGAAATCTGAGCTGAAGGAGAAAATGACCTCCATTTTTCCAATAAATTAAGATCTTCACGGGAATGTCAAATGAATCTTCCAGCAGAGCATCTTGACGCTTCTTTAAGCAGGGCCTCTTTCAAGGACAAAGATGTAATGCAA
Source organism: Upupa epops (assembly GCA_013397515.1). NCBI lineage: Eukaryota > Metazoa > Chordata > Aves > Bucerotiformes > Upupidae > Upupa > Upupa epops. Next base: position 386,723 of record VZRI01009846.1, read on the forward strand.
ACGTGGAGACCAGAAAAAGAAGAAAAGCCTTTTCCTCTCTGCTTATGAATATGATGGTGACCTGACAGAGCCTCTTGCAAAGGCATCACTGACAACACAGCCAGTAACATCCAGCTTCCCTGCAGCAGGGCTGCTCACAGCTGCAGGCTGGATTGTGAAAGACAAAGGAGGAGAAGGTTCCTCTGCGCTGCATAGGCAACTTTTAAGAGATCAAGTTTGGACTGTGGCAGTGTAGGTTTTAGTGAAGGACGTAAGAGCAAAGGCAGAACATGAAACTAAATAAAATAAGGTTCCCAGGGAAGGGGTGGATTCCTCAACTTCAGACTCAGCTGGACAGGGTGCTGGGCCGTCTCATTCCAGCAGCAGTTCTTTAGCTTAAGGGATTGGACTGGATGGAGATCCCTTTCGACCTGGGATACTGTGAAAGTATTATTGTCCTGGAATTGCAATCATGGGGAAGGCCTGGCATATAGTTGTGGGTTTTTAATTAGTAATAAAGCTAAGCAATAATTGAGGAACTGCACGTGAAGGGGGCTGAACGTGAAGTATAGCTGTCTCCTGCTAGCTGGCACACATACCCATACCAGGGAGGTGGATAGGCCATGCAGCACGAGCCACAAGCACAGCGACAGGACCAAAGATGTGCTTTTGTGCCTCTGATCTCTAACCTGCAAGGTGTCCCAGCCCCTCGTACAACGTCACTTCTCAGACTAATTGCTGTGCTCCATGTCTGCTTTAATGTTGCCTGACTCGCAGCGATTGCACAGGCTTGCTAACCTCACACTAAACTTAGCTTTGGCTAAACTGGACTTTCCAAGTATTTCCCTAAGGCTGCCGTCATCTGCAAATCCTTCAGGGTCAACATTATCGAAGTTTGGCTGTCCCTGTAGGATAACAACATAGGAGATCATCGCTAAAAGAGCAGAAGAGACATCACAAGCTTAATTCCTGAGCTATTTAGGGGGAAAATCCGGGTGCTGTGTTGCACAAGAGCCCCTGCAGACAGGCTGCCCTGACCCCCTCCACCAGGCAGTCCTGCTCTGCCCTGCCCTGCTCCACTGCAAACACACCAAAGGGCCTGAGGAGCTACGCCTCAAATTCTTTGACTTGTCATCTTTTAACAGGGATGTCAGAAATCTGGGAAAGCATTCCTGCGGCATCAGGATGCAAAGGGATTTATCTCACATCTGAAATCCTGCAGAGAGGCTGCTCCTATCTGAGAGGCCGAGAAGTGAGTTATGGATGAAGGAGATGTGACAGGCAAGAGAGAATAAGCAGAATGAATGGTTGGACTGGAGATGAATCAAGCCTCTTCCTTGAGGAGCAATTGCCTTTGGCTACTCAGAGCTAGAAGCTGCAGCAATAAATGTTAAGGCCTGAAAAGATCCAACTCAGCTGCCCGTGCTTCTAGTCCACCCAATTTCCTGAAGTAGTTATCTTCTGTCCCTCCTCCCACCACTGCTGAGGTCCTGTCTTCCTCCGGTCTGATTTCAGCCGTGCCACTGCTACCACCATCAGCTGCCACACCAGATCTCTTTAGTGCCCTCCCTGCAGCGTCGCAGGCAGGCAGCGAGGGCACCTAGCACATAACCTTCTCTCAGGAGAGTTTCTGGACAAAAGAGCTTTTACACTCAGTTCTCCACTGGCGCTGTCTCCTGCTCTGAGTCAGAGCAGGACCTCCAGCAGCAGTTTTGCCCGTGCAGCTCCAGGTCTATGCTCAAACATGTGGAAGCCATGCTCCTGCAGCTTTCACTGCGGACCCGAACAGAGAACTGAAACTGGATCCATATGGTTTGTGTCTTGTTTTTCTCAGCAGTCACTGAGCCTCACATCAGACGGAACACCTATAGCTCCTGGAATAGCAATGCCCAGTCAGGAGAAGTTGGGTTTTCTGATGATGTTTCTCTGTTGCCCTCTGTGACCTCAGAAAGTGGCCAGTGTTACAGCATGATGGAAGCACATGGGCTGGAAATGGGAAAAAAGATTGGGATGGGTTTTCCTGAGACATCCTGTCCAGCCCAGAGAAGATATTCCTTTAAAGAAGGAATATTCTAGTGTATGTTCTAATTATTCTATTCCTGTGAGCAAGGATCACATTTATGTTGAGCCCTTGAGAGGAAAAACAATGCCAGCTCCCCATCTGCATGAGCTCACATGCAGAGCCCCAAAAGGGAAGGGAATGGGTAAGCTCGTTGAGTATTTCCCATTCTAGACCAGCAGGCCATGGCTGCACTAGGACTGCCAGGCAATGCCCTGTCTGGGGAAGCTTGGGACAAATCAAGAAGCAGCTAAGCAATCCCTCAGTGACCCTGGCAGCTACACTCCAATACAGGAAGGAAGGGGGGCTGCAGGCAGGGCACTTGCATCTCCAGGAATCTCTTACCATCATCCTGTCCCACGCATTTGGCTCACTCTGCTGCAGCTGATGCTGAGGAGGAGGCGCCTGGGCTCCTCCCTTCAGTCATGTCCACGCAGTTTGAGAGAAATAGGTGCAAGTGTCAGCTCCTCATGTCAGCTCCTTGGCAAGTAAAAGGGACAGCCACAATTTGCCCTAAAACACTCATTCTAATTCTTAGTACCAAACGTCATGGTGTTTATGTGAAGTGCAATTTACAGGGCAGACGAGTGAGACCAGTGGAGCCTAGGCTGTGGCCAGCTCCAGCAGTAAGTCCATCAGCTATGGAAATGCCGAAGTGACAGGTCCACTTCATTAACTTAGAAGCCTGGCATTTCCTGGGATGCACAAACAACTGGAAAAGTTTGTTCCAGGGGTGAGACAACTGGAGCTTAGTGAACGCTTTGGGATGAAGGGCACAAACAAGGTCTATCCCAGTGCCTGAGAACCCAGGCAGCCTTTGGTCACAAGGTGACGCGTGTGCCCTTCCGTCGCCGTGAATGGTGACCTTCAGAGGAACACAAAATCTCCTTTTCTTCTGGAGGAATACCCGTTCTCCAAGGCACAGCGTGTCATGCCGACGTGGGGAAGTGTCCGTTTTCCTCTCCCTGAACCAGCTGTACCTGGAGCCAGAGCAAAGCTGAGTGAAGAGTCCTAGGCTCGCTCTGTCTCCAGCTTCTCTTTTCTCAACCGTGGGGTTTTTCCCCAAAATCCTTCCTGCATTTTTCCCTTCTATAACTGTGAATACCCCTCCGAGTGGTTTGCTAGCCCTTTCAACTGGATTCATGCTAGTTTTTCCCATACTGAGCAAGACCAGATTTTCACTTTGAACCACATGAAAGGTTTTTTTTCCCCAGTCTTGGGTGAGAATTCCAGGATTCTCAATCCTTTTGTCTCCTCATTCTGCAAACTCTCCCCTAGGTAAGCCAGCTCACAGCCTGAGATGATGCCCCAGAGTGCCAGGAGAGCCCGTGGTTGTTGAAGTTCTTTTTGGAAATCACCGTTTTCTGATGATTCTGATGATGTAAAACAAGAGTTAATCCGTGTTTCCACTGTGGAGGGATGCTTGGGTTTCTTGGGCTGGTGTTTTTTTTTAAAGAAGGGGAAAAAAATTCCTTTCATTCTTTGCCAGCAATTTCCATGGAAATAAAGTTTCCAGCAAAAAACTCGGTGCCCAAACGAGAATGTTTTATCCAGAAAGTGAAAGATTTTCTCTGAACAATTGCGAGATTTCATCCAAGAGCCTGAGAGGCTTCGTCCGAAATATTTCGCTCGTTGGCTGGAGACAAAGCGCAGAGAGGACGGAGCGAACCCCCCCCTCACACACGCCGGGCTCCAGCGGGGGGCGGTTCGCTCTGCGG
>VZRI01009848.1:1843-20528 GCA_013397515.1 Upupa epops
GGCTGCCCCACAGCCCCAGCCCAAACCCCCCCCCCACCCCGCCACGCCAGCACCCTGCTCCAGCCTTGGCAGCTCGGAGCAACCCCATCCACCTGCTGTGCCTCAGTTTCCCCATGAGTGACCCCCACCAGCACTGCTGACCCTGAGGTGACCCTAAAGGTCTCACCCTTGGTGTCCCGTGGCACAGTGATCCCACCTGAGAGGGGAGGGGGGGAGGATGTGGTTTGGTGGCCGCAGAGGGTGCTGTCCCTGGGTCACCCTGTCCCCCACACAGTGCCCATCCCAGCAGCCGGGGACAGGAGTGTCGCCGCAGTGTGGGAAGAGCTGCAGCAGGGTCACCCCCCAGGAGCGGAGGGACAACCGGGGCCGTGAACCCCACCAGCAAGCAGACACCAGCTGGGCACTGGTGCTGGGTGAGGTGGCTGCTGTGCCACGGGGCCACTAGCCCTGGCACAGAGACACAGCCCGACCACCCAGGACCTCACACCAAAGGAGGAGGCTGAGGCCAAACTCGTGCCATGACAGTGGCTTCAGCCCCAGCTGCCCCCCAGCTGCCCCCCAGCAGCATCTGTGGGGCAGAGCAGGTGGCAGCCACCCCAGTGAGACATCGGAGCCTCTTACAGCCCGAAGGTGGAGAGAAGGAACCAGATGGCGGAGGAGACACCAGCACCAGTCCTGGAGAGGAGAAAGCTCCAGGGGGGGACCCTCTAGCTACCTCCCAACCCCTGGCAGGGGCTGTCGGGAGCCTGGGGAAGGCTGTTCCCAAGGGCAGGGAGCGACAGGATGAGGGGCCCTGGTTTGGAGCTGGAGAAGGGCAGAGGGAGGCTGGACAGGAGGACAGAGCTGGGGGATCCCTGGACCAGGCTGCCCAGAGAGGGGCTGGAGGCCCCATCCCTGCAGCCACTCAAGCTCAGGCTGGCTGGGGCTCTGGGCAACTTGGGCTGGGGAGAGCTGGCCCTGCTTGGTGCAGGGGGGTTGGACTGGATGCCCTGTGGAGCTCCCTCCCAACCCATTCTGTGATTCCATGACTCCCTGAGTCCTTGAACACCACGACAGGATGTTGGATCCCAGATCAACGAAGGTGCTCTGAGCTCAGGCAGTGGTGGCCACAAGCCAGAGCAACCAGCCCCACCTCAGCCAAGCTCAACGCAGTGCCGGTGAAGGGACAGCGAGCGCTGGGGGTGCAGATGGCAGGACGTTGCTCGTGCACTTCTCCCTGCTAGCCAGGAAGATTTAGGTTCCTCTGGCTGCCACAACCCCTCACTCCTCCCCTGCGGGACGCCGAGGCAGTGCCACCGAGACGATGCCCATCAGTGAGGGCACAGGACTCTCCCAGCTCAGCGCTGCGCCGCTCAGCTGAGCCGGGGCCGAGGACTTCAACCGCCGCCAGGCAGGGCTGTGCTGTTTCCTAATCCCAGTGTAATTAATGACCTTATCTTTGGCCAAAGCCATTTAGATTAAGTGGCTGGTGTGATGGGCTCGGCGGCTCCGGCGGCACAGATGGAAGAGCCGCGTTTGTCTGGGGATTAGCGGCGGGCAGATGGAGGGAAGCGCCGCTCCCCAGCCCCAAACCTCTCGGCAGCGGCACCAGCCTCAAGCTCCAGTACGCAACAACTTTCCCAGCGACTCCTGGCTGGGGTTGGCATCAAGGAACCGGTGTGATCCTAGCCAGGAGCTCGATCCTCGGCCCTGCCTTGAGTCCTCTGAGCAGCAGAGATACAGCAGGTACCAGTAACTTCCCTGGAGAGCGGAGCGTCGCGCTGAGATGCTGATGCTGGCTCTGCTCTAACAGAATCCTGTGTCCCCGTCGATGGTCCTTACCTCTCCGAGGAGAAAACTCACCTGCTTCTTGCTGCTGGCAGGACCAGGATGTGCTGCCACCTTCCTTGTCCCAGTCCAGCCAGACCCGCATCCTCCTGGGCCGTGCTGCTACAAAGTGCTGCACAGAGCTGGAGGGATCGGGGAGACCCTGCCCCGCGGCAGCACAGCCCCATCCTGAGCAGAACAGGCAGAGTAGCAGCTACTGTGGTAGAGGAAGAACATTGATCTGTGGGGATAACAAAGTTCATATTAAACCGATTAAGGATATTAAATCCCCTTCTAACAGTAGGGTCATCTGACTGCACTCAGGAGACAGAGGGATAATCCCACTCCTCACTCACAGAGCTGCCCCACGATCCCAGCAAGGCCTTCAGTGATGACTCCACCACAGGACCCACCTCAGCCCACCCTGCAGGGACTGGGGCTCCAGACCCAGCCTAACCCCTCACTTCTTGTCCATCCGGGTTGGGAGCACACAGTTCCACACCACAGCCTCGCAGACGTTCACTCCAGTGCTGGGCTGAGCCCGAATCCACGGGCACTTGAGCTGGTCTGGATGGCGACCAAGTGTGGGCTGGAGAGGTTCAGCCACTGCTGCAGACACGAACGTAGTGCCCAGCACCTCAGAGCCAATGCCCAGCTCTACCCAGTGCTGGCAGACAAAACCCAACCCAAATTCCCAGCTCTTCCCTGGGTTTCCCCTCAGGCTGAGCTCTCAGGCAACCCCCAAAGCCATCAAAGAATCACCCCATGCAGTGCTACCGGACCAATTCGGTGCTGAGGAACACAAACCAGAGGGAGGTTTATTCTGACCCCCACCCAAGCAGACCCCTTCAGAGGCTGCGACAGTAGATCCAGCCCTGCAGCTCTCCCAGGCTGAGTCCTGAGGGATGGCTCTGGCCTCACAGTGCACCGTGAGCAGCTGAAGGAAAAGAAAGAATCATGCTCTGCCACCCCAAATCACCCCCTGAGGAGGAACTGTATTGATTGCATTCACCAGAAGAATGCCCTGGAAAAGGCCCTTCTGGTTTCACCGAGTCCAGGAACTGCCGCCGAGAGCAACTGCCTGGCGAGCACAGCACAAGGAATTTGCTGCTCAGCAACTCGGATTCAAATGCAGGGCCAGTTCGCACTGCCAAACCACAGTGTAAACCCCCGGGAATTCAGCTCTAACTAGGCCAGGCTCATCTGCTGCAAACTTGATGAGATCATTCCCAAGTTCCTGTTTAACAGGTGCCAGCTCCCTCCTGCACCTGCTGTGTGCTCAGGGATCAGGCTGCCTGCGCCAAGCTGAGAACATCTGCTCAGCTCCCTCAGAAGCTGCAGAGAAGGTGACTGGAAGGAGGAAACCAGGCGTGGATGTCCTGCCCTGTGCCCAGAGCAGGGAACCTGGGCCAGGAAGAAACAGAGCGAGAAAACGGCGCTTGTTAACAGGGAGGGGAAGCCACAGTCATCTCACAACTTTATTTCCATATTAAAAAATATATATAGCTATATTCTCTCCACAATAAAGGCAGCAGGAGCTCACTCAGCTCTGGAGCTGTGCTCCTGGCCAGGCTGGAGCAGCACAAGGTACTTCTGTCTCTGAGAGCACGCCAGCGGGATGGCCTCAACCATCCCAAGGATAAAGACTCCGACAGGAGTTACCTCTCACCATGGCAGGTGCTCCAGGCAGCCCAGCCCCGCAGCCCAGGCCCAATCCCTTGGGAACAGAGCATGAGGAGGCCACACGAAGATGATCTGATGCGGCCAATGGCCTTTGGCCATCCCTTACGCACCTGCCTCACCCCCCCAGAACAAGTGACTCAGCTCAGTGGGTCCAAGGTTGCCCAGGACTAAGCTGCTTCCTCACTGTCCAGGTGGAGACGCGATCGTTCCCTTTCACCAGCTGGTTTGCTGAGCAGAGGCAAGTTGCTGTCCTGGCCCGAGGGTTCTGTGTCCCCACTGTTCCCCTCAGTCTCTGCAGCACGGCTTGAAGCCTCCAACCTCCTTCTCTTCTTCAGATGGTGCAGGTGGGATTTGGATCGTGTGTGAGCTGGAGGAAGAGGCAAACAGAGAGTTTCATTCTGAACTAGGACGGCCAAACCGATCCCCCTGTGCAGTGCAGAGCATCCTCTCTTCCATCCTGCAGGAGCTGCTGAGCCCTGCCCTGGCTATTCCTCAGGACACTTCTAGGCCAAACTAGTCAGGTTCAGCAGGGAAGAATCCTTCCCTGTCATCCTCTGAACTCCAGAGGGAAAACTCCGGGCTCTGCTTAAGCAGAAGAGTCCAGACTGTCAGGACGTGACTGTCCCAGCAAGGCTGCTCCTGACTGAGACACCACGCCGGCAGAATGGGCAAAAGGACCAGTGCTACCACAGCTCCTGCTCCCCACAGGACGTAGGTGAAGCTGGGCACCTCTCCCCCACGCTGTGGAGTGCTGCCAGGATCATCCAGCTGCCTGCCCCGCAGCACTGGGGATACCCTGTGCATCTGCAGAGCTGCTGGGGATGAAGCCTGGACTGTAACTCTGCTTTTGCATAACTCCAGGGCAGAGCCTGGAGCTACAAGAGCCCTTCACAAGGAGTGCAATGGGAACAGAGGTTTAATCCCCAGGGATGCAGCTCGTACTGACAGAGCAGGGCAGCAGGAGCTGCATTCCTGTCTCAAATCACACAGCTAAGGGCAGTAAAACCTCCTGTGCTGGTGGTTTTATCTAAGCAGAAGGTGCTTTGTCTAGTCAGACCCACGGAGCATCTTCACGGGGTGGTTTTGCTCCTTCCAAGAGATCAGAGCAGCAATTAAAGCAGCAAACTTTTCAAGCAGGGCCTTAATTAAAAGAGGGTATGTGCTCACTGAATCAAGGCCCTCAGGTGCTTTCCAGCCATCCTTTTCCTGCCAAAGGATGAAATTACATGCAAAGCTGCCGCTTTATCCTGGCGCTGGAGGGTCACCCTCAGCTTGAAATGAAATCTCACCTCTCACAATTTGTCACAAGCGACACCACGACTTCCAGAGGCTGCAGCAGAGCTGGTGGCTGCTGCTCTCCGGGGAGTTTTGCTCTTTTACTTCCATACAAACTGTAAACTTAAGTAAAATGAAATCTGCCAGAGTCAGTGGGGTCCTGGGAAGCAGCTTCCAGAACCTTCTGTAGCTTGATTTAAGAAAACAAACCAGACTGCAGATCGACTCAGCTCCCACTACTTGATTTCACTTCCCTTTGAGCTTTTGCAGTTTGCAACGATAAGTAACACCCTGGGTTTGGATTGCTCTTCTCCCACCATCTGGGGACTCGAGCCAAATTCAGCTGGATGCAGAGGAGAGCAGCTGGTCTGGGCTGAGAACAGTAACACCATCAGCTATCAGAATCTGGGAGGACATCCCTGAGGGACAGGTAGGTGCAGCTGTCATGATTGGGGGGTCATGGAATCATAGAATCATCCTGGCTGGAAAGAAGCTCCAGGATCAACAAGTCCAGCTCTCATCTCAACATCTCCCCAACCCCCAGACCATGACCTCCAGTGCTCTAGTTACTCAGTTTTTAAACACTTCCAGGCGTGGTGACTCCATCACCTCCCTGGGCGGCCTGGTCCAGTGCCCAACCACTCTCTCAATCAAGAACTTCTTCCTAAGACCCAATCTAATCCTCTCCTGATTCAGCTTGAGGCTGTTTTCCCTCATCCTTTCATTAGGAATTTGGGAGAAGAGACCAGCAGCAGCCTCGCTACAACCTCCTATTAGGGAGCTGTAGAGAGCAATGAGGTTTACTCAGCCTCCTCTTCTCTAGACTAAACAACCTCCACTCCCTCAGCCACTCTTCACAAGGCCTGTCCTCCAGACCTCTCGCCAGCCTCTCTGCCCTTCTCTAGACCCACTCCAGCACCTCACTGAGCACCCACCAATACAAAACTTGCTGAACCTGGAGGGATGGAATAGACCCCCAAGAGTCTTCTGAGCCCTGCAGTTCTGGAGGAGATGAAGCACCTGCAAAGCACCTCCAAGCTGAGACTAAAACAACCAGCATCTTCACAAACCAGCCCCACTAGGAGCTTCCTACTCTGAGTCAACTTCCACCTTTGCTTGCAGCACTTCCCTGCTTCAAGGGGAATAAGCGACTCGCTCAAATCCAACGACCAGCGAGCTGAGAAATGCCTCTCTGCACTGTGTCTGCACGTCCTGCGCCTGGGCAAGGTGGGGAGGTTTAGCAGTTTCATTTCTGCAGCCGGTTTCTCCACCAGTTTTTTTTTGTTTGTTTCTGGTGCTCAGCGTGAGCTCCGCAGAGCAGATAAATTCACTGCCTTAATCTGATTCCAGCTGAGCTCTTTTAAAATCTATTGAAAATAGAAAATCCCTTTCTATTACCACTCCAGCCAGCAACACTTCTGAAAAAAGAAGTGGAAAAAAACTATAAACCCAAACAACGACCTCACAAACAGGAGGCACTGGAGCAAAATTCAAACCAGGAGAAAATAACCCCCCCCTTTCATTTCACAGTGCAAAGTTGTAGAAGAAACAGAATGCGTCCCGTGGTTGTTTTGATAAAGAATCTCAAGTGCTGCAAAGCACCAGCAGACTCAACAACACAGGAGTTGTGAGGCTTGATGCGACGTACGGAGCCCCCCGTCTGGCAAAGCATAGGGGAAGGGGGGGAAGCCCGACAGATGGCTGCTGTGGCACAGCTCCTGCACCCCCTCTGGGCTTGCAAATGGCTGCTTTCATAGCCGGCCTGTAAACAATCCTTGAAAGCCCAAGAGCATGTGCTCAGGGTCATCCTGCCACGCAGAGAGAGCCAAAGAAGCTGCTTTGCTCAGGAGAACTGCCACGCTCCATCCCAACACGCTCGCTGTGCCCCGTCCCAGGTTCCCTCCTCAGTCCTGCCCTTGCTGGATCCTACCTGCCCACTCCCTGTCCCCGATGATGACTCTGTCGCAGAGCTCACACACCCGATGGCTCCGCTTGTTCTCATTGATGTCGTACTCCATCTTCACGGGCTTTGCTGGGGGCTCCCGACCCTGCAGGTTAAATAACGTCCCCAGTTGGTATCTGCTATGAAATCTACTGTAGGGGAGTCTGGGATGGGAACTCGGCACAGCCAGACACTAAAGCTAGCAGGATGCTGCAGTTTTACTGGGCAAAGCAAGGAGAGCTCTCAGCATTAGGACATCAGACAGCAACCCTCTGCCTCTGCGAGGACAGCCCAAGGCTGGCTGTACAGACAGCTCAGCTCCATGGGAAAGACTCTGTGCCAGGTATGGCGCTGGGAGAGTGCCCACAAGTTGGCTCTGGTCATGGCTCACGCGTTAACTCGTTACTCAGTACCTGGATGAAGCTCTCCACAATCTCCAGAGCAGGTTTCAGCACGTCCTCCTCCCACCGCGTGAGATCAGACACCTCCAAGCCGTACACCGGGGGCACATTGGGCCCGGGACCTATAGAGACACAGAGACACAAGGTCACGGCCAGAGCCAACAGAACACAGAGCCCATCCCACCAGACACTCAGAACCACAGACCCACAGAATGGGTTGAGTTGGAAGAGATCTCCAAAGGTCATCCAGTCCAATCCCCCTGCAGTTAGCAGGGACGTCCTCAGCCAGATCAGTTTGCTCAGAGCTTTGTTGAGCAACCTTGTTGATCAACACAGCCACTTCATCGTGGCCATGGCTGCTGAAGATCCCAAAGCCATCCCAGATGGCACGCAGCCACCACAGAGCTCACAAGGACATGGCACAGAGTCTGGGTGAGGAATCTGTGGGTGCAGGTTCTCATTTTTGAGTTGTAATTACTTGTGAGGCTGCAGGGACCAAGGCTCCTGGCGCCCAGCAGGAGATGCTCCATTAATCCCTCAACCACACACAGTTTCAAAGCTGCTGTTTCAGCCTCTCCCAGCCTGGCACAAGGGCACCAGGGTGAGACAGCTGCTCCCTCTGGCAACACGGCTGCCGTGCCCACAGACACAGGGCACATGGCCCCGCTCGGACAAAGCCCTCCAAGGCCTCCCCTGTGCCAACCCCCAGCAGGTGCTGCTGCTTTTCATCGCTGGGACCACAAACACACTGCCACAGCGCCAACCTGAAGCACACCTGCCACCAGAAAGGTGAGACACAGCTACTGAGCACATGCTCCAGGACAGCTCTGGCACCTCCTTCAAAGCCCATCTTTTGATTTGAGTTTCTCCCTGCCTTTTTATTTTATCTTATTATTGTTATTTATTGTTGTTTTACCCCTAGCAAGCACCTTTCAACAAGTGCCCGGCTCCCAGCTGCTGCTGCTGGCCCCTCTCCAAGGCTGGGGCTGGGATGGGGAAGTCCTGCTGGCTCCTGGCCACCCAGACCATGAGCAGCCATGTGGAGGGCAGCTGTCAAGCAGGGAGCATGTGTTGGTGACTGGGGAGAAGGATCATGCTGGGCACCCCCTCCCCGAGGAAGGAGAACACTGTGGTCATCAGCACCACCTCCTGCTGCCCAGCACAGGGCTGAGCATTATTCTGTTGGGGTTTGAGCTGTTCTGCCAGCACTTGTGTTGAAGGGGCAGACCTTCTACTGACAGGCAACCCGGACACAGGAGAAGCAGCCAGGAGCTGTCTGAGCAGAGAGGCTGTGAGCAAAAGAAACATGGGTAGTGCTGGGTGGTCTGGGACTGCCCAGGACTGTCTGGTTTCTGCCAGACTCACATCCCCACACAAAGAAGGCACTGCTCTGCTCTCTTGAGCTGAGAGCAGGGGATGTGCTGAGGACGGATGAGAAGAGTCACAAGAGCGGGGATGGGGAGGCAAGGCAAGGCAGGAGCAGAGCTCTTACGTTTCAGGAAGCGGTTCCGGACCCATTTGTTCTGCCTCCGGGCGTATCTCTTGGTCACCTGTTTGAGGGCCTGGATCCCTTTGAAGGAGAAGGAGAAATAAAGATAAGATTGTTTGGATTTCAGCAGGCAGGACAGGCTGTGCAGAGGTTGTGCTGCTCTAACACCTCACTGAATACTCCTCTGCACAAACAAAGCCCAGGACTCCTTGTCCTGTTCACAGTTGCCTAACGGGAGGGTCTTCCATCACAAAACCTTTCAATATTTAGGAGCAGACATATCAAATCCCTCCCTAATCATCTCCTGAGCAGACACAACAAGACCCTTTGACACCAGACTGATTTTCAAACCTTTTATCATTGCTGTGGTTTCCTCAGCCTCCATCTCCATTTTGAACCGAACCCTCCTCAGCATAGATCACCTCGACCTGGGACCTCTGCTGGGCCCAAACCCCAAGGCACATCTTGCAAGGAGGACTGGGTGAAGGGAGGGAGAAAGGGAGAAACTGCTCTAGGTGCACTCAGATATCTTCTCCAAGCTCTGAAAGAGGAGTCCCTGCTGCCCGGAGCTGGCTGATATGGACAATGCAAGCAGAAAGGAGCAGCTCACCCCCGAGACCCACCCCAAGGTCTGAGCTTGGTTCAGTGTCACCCGGAGCTGTGGGATGTGGGGCATGCAGGGTGTTCCTCCCACCTTTCTGCAGCAGGAGGGCACTGGTCTCAGGGGAGCAACTCCCCTCACTGATGAGGTACTCGTGGAACTCCTTGAAGCCGATGGACTGGAAGATTCCATGCTGGTAGTCCTGCCTGAGAACAGGGGTTCAAGAGACAGGGGTCAAGGCTGTCTCCTCTAGAACACTGGAAGAGCTCAATACTCTGCAAAACAACAGAGGTCTCTGCATCTCAGCCTGAAAGGACCTCCATGAGTGACACAAGCCCATGGCCTCATGGCACAAGCCAACCCTGGCACACACAGGGCCACAGAGCAGTGCCTTCAGTGCCACTCAATGCCAGCTGTGCTGTGTGAACACGCAGGCAGCACCAAGCACAGACCAACCCTGCTCTAAAGGTGTCGGGGAAGCGCAGGAAGTGCTGGAGGCCCTGGTTGTTCCAGACCTCCCCACTGATCCCACCTGCTGGGGCTGTCAAGAGAGGGCTGCAAACAGTGATGCAGTGGGGTGGCTGCAGGGACAGTCACTCTGGGCCCCGCACAGGTCTGGCAAATGAGGCTGGGAGTAGAAAGGGAACCAGATGCTCACCCACCGGTTCTCGGCCACCTTCTCCTGGTTGTAGCGTCGGTGGAAGTCCCGCAGCTCTTCCAGCAGCCCTGCAGCCAGCATGTCATCCACCCGCTTCTCCAACCGCTGGTCCAGTACTGGGAGGAGGACAGCAGGACATGCTCAGCCCTCAGGAGACCCCACAGCTGCACAGTGTGGCAGGAGGTGCCTTGGCACTGCCAGCTGCCAGACCCTCCTGAGCAAGGCAGAGCCCTGCAGGAGAGGGGAGAGAACAGTCTCACACCCACTGGGGTCAACGGAATCACTGAGAAGAGGCTGGGCAGGAGCAGGGATTCAGCCCTAATCCTGCATCACCCACTCAGCCAGACAGCAGGCCCTTCTCACCTGCTTGGTCTGCATGGAGCCACAAGATGCAGGGCTGGGGGTATTTCAGGGGCCCACCTAAGGGCCCCCCACCTTCTTCTTCCTGCTGCTGGTGCAAGATTTCACTATGGGGGATCCCCATCTCTTCAAACACTTGGAGGCTCCTGTCAGCAGAGACAGACAGAGCTCAGAGGCTGGGTGAGGAGGAGCCTTTCCATTTCCCCAGCAGCCCTGGGGCTCCAGCAAAGGGAACCGCAGACACTCTGTTCTGATCCAGCCCTCTCATGCGGGGAGAGGGCAGGTTTCTGCCCCCATCCCGTGCCCGGCACCCTGAGCACACCCAGCTCCTGGGGGTGCAACACAGTGCAGAGCACAGTGATGGCACCCAAGGAGCCCCAAGCACAGCCACCCACTCCTGCCTGGCACTGGGACAAACCCTGCAGGAGACAGGGTTCTGGCTCCAGCCCTGCCCTTTCCAGCCAGGCAGGGCTGCAGGGAAGGGACCAGCGCAGCCACACTGCAAAGCTGCATTACTACCAGTTCAGCCCAGCCCAGCCCAGCCCGGCCTGGCCCAGCCCAGCTGGGGAAGTGGAAGAAGCTGCACTGGGTGCCCAACCCTTCGTGTGCACCCCCCCTACACCGTGCGAATGGGGTGGGCGGCGTTTCACTCCCCCCAGGGCCAGGGCTCGGCTGGGATGGGCCCGCTGAAGCAGCAAGCCTGGTCTTGCTGCACTGCTGTTCCCACAGAGCTCAGCTATGCTACCGAGCCAGCAGGGCAGCCTGCTCTTTAAATAGCTCCAGATAAACCCTGCTGCTGGGGCACCTCAGTCTTGAGGCACATGAGCCAGAAGCTATGTGCTGTCCCAGACCCCAAAGTCAGTGGCTGGAGGTCTCAGATCCCACAGAGCTCCCAACAGTGCTGCCAGGTCCCCACACACCTTGTTAGGGGGTTAAGAGCAACAACTTGAGATGGGAGAGCCATCTCACTGCTTTCCCAGGTACATGATCCTCCCAGGAAGAGGTGCTGGGTGCTGGCACCTCCTGCCCCCAGCACCCCAAGCTCACCTGGCCACTTTGCGCTTGTCGTGGGGGTGCACCCTGGCCGCCATCTCTGGGTCCACCTGTCTCAGGCGCCGATGGAGCTCAACACTGTCCAGCTGCTCCAGCTCCACCTTCCTGTCGGTGACCAACTCAGTGGTGGCACTGGCCTTCTCCTGGGGGGCACAAGGCAGCCCTGGGTCACACTGAGTGCAAAGCC
This sequence comes from Upupa epops, assembly GCA_013397515.1. NCBI lineage: Eukaryota > Metazoa > Chordata > Aves > Bucerotiformes > Upupidae > Upupa > Upupa epops. Next base: position 13,299 of record VZRI01009848.1, read on the forward strand.
AGGACGATGCCCCACATCCACAGAGTGAGCAAGGGGCTTCTGGTTCTCCTTGCCCCACTGCAGCAGGGGGAGCACCGTGCCTGGGTGTGGGGAATCTGTGTTGAACACAGGGCTCAACCTTTACTGGAGACCCACAACAGTACCTTGGTGCTGATAAGGACCTTCCAGAGCAGGGACTCGATGTAGTAGTTGGTTCCTCCCACAATAATTGGGATCTTGTCCCGGGCAAAGATATCTTCGATGTGCCACAGTCAGGGAGCGTAAGCAGAGGGGGAGGGAGGGCTGTGGGGAGCAGCAGCCAGGGACCCAGATCCCACTTTTTGCAGCCCCGTGGAGCCAGTGAGGCTGCAGAACCGGGTTATAGGTCCCTCATCTCTTACTCTGCTACCTGTGCCAGCTACCACCAAACCTCAAGGACTGTTAGGGAGGGCAACACACTGCTCAGCTCTGTTGCAGTGCAGCACAGACCTTCCCCAATCAGCCTGAGGAGGGACTGTCCTGAGCTTCAGCTGGGAAAAAGCAGCTCCAAGCCTGCCTTGCCAGCAGCATCATCTGAAGACCAGAGTTGGAAAGCCCAAGGCTGATGCAAACACCGATCCCTCTTGCAGGGGAGGGGAAAAGTCTGTATCTGCTCAGCCAGGCAGGCTGCAGCGAGAAAGGATATCAGAGCCACAGCTTTGTCTCTGAAATCCACCACTGTGTAGTCAGAGACAAGTGGATCCACGAAGCTGATCATGTGGTGTCTGCACAGCCGCTGCTCCTGCGGAGAAACCTTGTTCGTGATGATGTCCAAGCCCTTGTACACCTGGGGAAGAGAAGAGCCTGCTGTTCAGCCCTGTATTCCCTTCTAAGCACCGCTCCTTCCCCCTGACTGCCAGCCCCACCACCCCGCCAAGCCCCTCACTGTTGGCACAGGCAGGGGCACGTGCCCCGTTCAGGAGAGGCAGCAGGAATCCTGCCAACACCTGCTCCTGCCAGGGCCCAACTGCCTCTCGCTGGTGTTTGTTCCTGCCCACAGGAGATGAACCATGAGTCCAACTGCTCACACTGCCTTCCTGGTCTGATATCACCCTGCGGTTAGTGCTAGGAAGGCTGACAGAGAGATCTGTGTCAGAGCCCGGTCAGCGCGACCAGCCAAGCCCAGCTGCAAGCACAGTGCTGAGACACCCCGAGGACAGCTTTCCTCCCCAGTCACCAGGAACAGGACAAGAGGAAACTGCCTCAGGTGGCCCCAGGGGAGGGTTAGGTTGGCCATCAGGAGAAATCTCTACCCTGACAGAGTGCTCAGGGGTTGGAACAGGCTGCCCAGAGAGGGGGGAGTCACCATCCCTGGTGGGGTTCAAACAGCAAGTAGCTGTGGTCCTGGGGAACAGGGTTTAGTGGGCAAGGAGGGTTTGGTGTGATGGTTGGACTGGATGAGGTTGGAGGTCTCTTCCAACCTTAATGATTCCATGATTCTCCTATCTGCTGCTCCTGCAGCTCAAAGACCCGGGGTGCCTCTCTCCAAACACCAAGACAAGAACCGCTGCTTCCCAAAACAGAGAGATCTCTCTGGATGCAACAGGCAACTTCACAGAGCCTCCTACCCAGTCTCATCTCTCACACATCTGAAATGGCTGCTGCTGGCTCTGCCCCTGCTCGCACTGGGCCAGGCAGCTCCAGAGAAGAGCACAAAACACAACAGTGCAGGTCAGAGGCCCCAGAGGAATAAAAAGTGCCAAGGTGCCAGGAGATGCTGGTGAGCTCAAGTGGCAGCATCTCGTTGCTTTGAGGAGCACCTTCACTCAGCTCCATGCTAAGCAGGAAGAAAAGTCACCCAAACCAGCCCTTGCACAGTGTCCCTGGGGAAGAGCCAAGGCAACCTACCAACTCCCAGCACCTAGCCTAGAGCCACAGCCCAGATCCACCCTCCAGGCTGTGTAAAGCAACAGCAATAGCCCAGCCCACAGAACCAGGCAGTGCCAGGACCGGAGCTTCATGTCGCACTCTCAGCCAGGAGGAGGGAGGAAGGCTCCTCACGCTGCTCCCCATGGCACCAACAAAGCCCCCTCAGCCCTGGCAATGGCCCAGGGACACCCATCAGTGGGTGTTGTGAGGCTCCACATTGCTGTAGACAAGCAGGAATAAGAGTGAGGACCTGCCCCACTGAGAGAGGGGGCAGCAGGCATGTGGGTGCAGTGGGGCCCTTCTGCAACTGTGCTGGGCCGTGGCTGAGGTTCAGCTTTGTGCTGCGGTCACAGGGACTGTGTTCAGCTCCCAGCACCATCCTGCGTGGAGCAGTTTCCCAGCTTGGGATCAAGTAGGCTGATGAGAGAAAGGACTGGGAATGGCTGAATACATTTCCTCCTCCACCACTCAGAAACCAGCCCAGCCAGAGGGCCAGACTTCCAGGAACAAATTTCCTTCCCTCTGATCCCCTCTGAGAAGCTGCCAAGCCTGCGGCTGCAGCATGGCCTCCACCCACTGCCTCCCCCGTCCCAGACACAAGGCCAAGATGACACGGCGGTGACCCAGGGGCAGAAGGCAGGGAACGGCGGCGAGGGACGATGCGAGGTTAGTGGAGCAGGGAAGCCCGATCCCTGCCCGGAGCAGTCATGCGAGCTGCTGGGGCAGCTGAACCGGCTGCAGCCACCGTCTTGCTTAACTCTTGGAGAGTGAGAGGCAGCTCCTGGTCCTGGTCCCTCGAGAGAAACGTTTGCCTGGGGGTAGGAAACAAGGGGGAGAGCGGGAGGGCAACCAAATGCTCTTCCCTTCTGCCCTGCAGAAAGCCAGCTGGCTGCAGGGGATGGTAAGCAGACAGGAGAAGCCCAGGAGGCAGCTCTGTGCCAACATGCCCCGTGGCTGGCTGCAGCCTATTGATCTCTTCCCTTACCCAGCACCATTCAGCACAGGTCTCCAGTCGGCACCGAAAGCCTTTGAATTCATTGAGCCTTGGCTCGGTGCCTTCTCTCCCCAGCAAGGGTCTGTCCAGCCCCTCCATCTCCTCCAACTCCCACTCATCTGCCTGAAATCCCAGTCAACACAGAGGGTCGGCAGGGAGGTTCAGAGGCAGCCAGCAGCTCCCAGTACCCTGCATGGACAGAGCTGGGATTTCCAGTTCAGGCTCCGATTCCCCAAGGTTCTCCCGGAGATTAAACACCCGGAGCCTCCCCAAATATCTGCCAACAAGAGGAGGAATGTGGTGTCAGCGTGTGGGCTGGGAGGAAAACAAAGGCAGCCTTTTACAGGCACCCAGCAAAGCCCAGCGAAGGTTTCCACCAGCTGGCTGTCGGCGGGGCCTCGCACCCGAGACATCCTCCCGCCGCTCAGTTCTATTTCCAGCGAGGCTCAGATAAGCCTTTGTTGCTTTCTAAGGCCCCAAAACAGATTAGCAGCAGCCTGGAGCAGCAGGGCTCCGAGACACAGAACACAAGCCAGGGGCTAAAGATGCTTCTTAGCCTTGACAGCGTCCTCCCACCTCTGCTGCCCAAACCCCCCACCCCGGGGCAGGTTAGCACTGGCTCTTCTTTGAAAGGGTGGGGAAACTGAGGCAGGAGACACAAATATCAGTGATATGCAGGTGTTTGTTGAGGATCTGCAGGGAACAGTACCCATGAGGATCCACAGGGAATGGTGCCTGTGATGATTTGTGGTTTGGGAAGGGTGGGTTTTCCCAAATCCTTCCTCTGCCATCAGTTTCGTGCAGGACCCCAAACTCTGTCCCTTGGTTACAGGAAGGGGAAAGTCAGGGTCCTTGCCCTGGGGGTGAGGGAGCACAGTATTGAAGGTGATGTGACAGCACAGGGTTCCCAGACACATCCAAGACACCTACAACTGGGAAGACCACGAAGATTTCACAGGGGACAAGGGATCTCCCAGCTGGATTGGAGCTTGAAAGCATGATCCACCCCCACTCCAATCCCTACAACAAGAAGGATGTCAGCCAAGGCTCTAGGGATGTCCTGACATGACACACTGACTGGGACATGGTCCCAGTGTGCTGCCTCAGCCTCTGCAGGGCTGATTTGCCACTTCCAAGGGTGAAATCCAGTAGGGGCAGTAGGATGGTGAGCAGACAGAACCTACCAGAAGCTGGCACTGGGATCACTGCGTTCACAGCTCAGGCAGAAATGAAGGCTGGTTTCACCCTGCCTGGGGAAAGAGCTGCTCCTGAAGGAACCACATTGGGATGACAAACAGCAGTAGAGAGGACAAAAAGAAAGATTAAGAGGCCACCAGATTAACCAGAGCTCCTGAGCTGCAGCAGGCAGCAGCTAAGTCTGTAATTTGACCACAGCAACTCAGGGCCATGACGGAAAAGCACTGGAGATAGAGGGGTGCCTGTGTGTGGGAACAGGTGGGCTCGAGGCTTCTTGGCCCCTTCCTGAGCTCCAGCAGCTGCCCCAAACACTGCCCGGGTTTGTCATGGAGCCCACATGAGACTGAACGCACAGAGAGGGCTGAGGGTGAGGCAAACCACTGGCAGCTGCCAGTTGGGAACAAGCAATGGGATTTTGAAAACCCAGAGACTCATCCACAGGGCTGCAGGAGCCAGCTCTGAGTGGCAGAGGATATGACAGTGGGGAGACAATATTCCCTGGGAACAAAGCCAGCCAGAGAGCAGCCCCAGTTGGCTGCCTGTGACCGCCTAAGCAGGGCACCGGGGTTAGTGGAGCGTGGTGGGGGAGGCGCAGACGCGAGCTGCTCGAGGCTGTGCCTTCGGGCAGCAGGAGCCGAGAAGCCTCAGCGCAGAGACAGCAAACTGTGTGATGGGATAAAGCAGCGGAGCCGCTCGCCTCCCGCTTCACAGTCACGCTAGAATGAGATTAAAAGGAAAGGAGGACAAGAGCCACTCGAGTCGGATGCCATTGGGTGCCTGCAGCCAGAGTCCTCCCAGCGCCTGCATTCCCATAGTGGGACCTGGAACAAGCAGAGTACAAAATACTCGTTTCAAACCATGCAGCTGCGTCAGAGGGGATCTCACAGCTGGCTCCAGCTCCAGCGAGCAGCAGGAGCATCGTGTTTGCAGGAGTCAACAGCCCCAGTTATCAAGGCTGCTGTAGGCTGGGCTGGCAGTCCCTGTAAGACCTGAGAATCTCAAGTTCTAAGGTTTTAGCTTTTAGTTTGGGTCAGGATCAGTAAAAACCACACCAGCAAACTCTGCTCAGGGGCACTGCAGACACTGGAGCCAAGTAACTCACCCTGGAAACTTAACAGCAGATGCCCCGAAATTAAGAGAGGCTGTTTAGTCTGGAGGAAACTCAAGAGGGGACCTTCTCCCTCTCTCTAACTCCCTGAAGAGAGGTTTGAGGTTTGGTGGTAGCTGTTCTCCCAGGCTTCCAGCACCAGGACAAGAGGGCAGGGTCTGAAGCTCCCAGGGGAGGGTTAGGGTTAGGTTGAATGTTAGGGAAAGGGTGCTCAGAGCCTGGACTGGACTGCCCAGGGCAGTTGTGGACTCCCTGTCACTGGAGGTGTTGAAGGACAGCCTGGCTGTAGCCCTGAGTGCCCTGTTGTGGCCACTGGGGTGATGCTAGGTGCTGGGCTGGGCTGGAGGGGCTCAGAAGGCTTTTCCAGCCTCAATCATTCTGGGATTCTGTGAAATCAGCCCATGGGCTGGAGCAGTGAGAGGGGTGAGCCAGTCCATTAAGGGATCCCAACACCAGCAGGGTTGGGTGGCTTCTGACTACTACATCAGGCAGCACTGGACAAACCTTCTGTGTCTTGACTCAGCGTTCTGGCAGGGTTTCACCACTCCAGCTCAAACTCTTTTTTTCCTCAGAAGCTTAAGGAAAACATCCCATAAAATTAAAGCTTCCTAATCTCTTGCTCCAAATTCAGGAGAGGGAGGCTTTAAATTAAGTGCTCCAGGATATAAATAGGGACCAGCACGGGTAGCCCAGTGCAGAAAACCAGAAGGTGACCACAGGACAGCAGGAATCAATCTCCTAGCAGCACAAAGGGTGCTGCTGGCAGAAAACCCCTTTTGAAAATGGGTAACAAATAAGTTAAACATTAACCTTGGTGGAAAGAGCAGCCGTTAGAGAACAACAACAGTGAAAGTGTTGATTAAGAAGGAAAACATTTTGCTAGACAATAATAAAACTCCAGAGGTGGCTGGAATCCACATCTTTCGACAAAGCTCTTATAGTTGCACACAAACAGGATCAAAACAAGGCTCAGTCCCTAGGGGCTCACTGACCCTGACTGTACAACCGATCTACTCCACACTGCTGCTCCGAATAAGAGAGGAGACCACAGCGACTGCCACTGGCAAGAAGCAAATCTCACTTCTAATATTCTTTCACATCTCTCATGGGGGTCCCTTTGCTGGGGAGGAGGGGAGCACTCATCTTCTGCTGCCATGTTAGAGTCTTCCTTATAACAGACAGAAAACAGTGTCTGGAAGGACAGACAGGACCAGTCAGGATGTGAAAGACACCGCAGGGACTGGCCCAGACTGCTATGCAAACCCCAAGGCTCCGCAGTTTCTCAGCCTGGGTTTGCACCACATCCCATGCAGTTGTCCACAACCCAAAGTCCACATCAACAGATCTGCATGTGCAGCAGCAACCCCGTGTGTCTCCTGCTACCAAGCAGCTCCAGCTGCTGTGTTCCCTAAGTCAGCTGCTCCTGACACCTGCATGTAATGTTCTGTGGGTTAAAATTAAATTCCTCTTGCCTTGGTTTCCTTCCGATAGGTGAATCTCGTGGAGCAAAGCTTGGACAAACCCAGTCCTTGATGGTTTGGTTGTGCTGCCCTGCTCAGAGCTAATAGGGAGGGGGCCCAGCACAACGCCCAGGCCAGCAAGGTGGGAGGACTCACTCCACTCAGGGGCAACAGGGCCAGGCCAGGCTGTGCCCAGGAGATCACCCAGTCTCGGGCTCTTCTCCATGGGCACGGGACCACAGGGCTGGGTCCCTAGGGTGGCCTGGTCTGCACCCCTTCTCTCCCAACCCTGCTCTCTGTGGGGCTGGGCCTCTACAGGTCCCAAACAGGCCTTGTGGTGATCCCGGTACCAGCCCAGACCTCTCCTGGGACCAGCCCGGGTGTCTCCTGGTACCACCCTGCGCATCCCCCGGTACCAGCTCGCGTCTCTCCCCGGTATCAGCCCAGGCCTCCCCCGACGCCCTCAGCCAGGCCCAAAGGCCCGGCTCCGCCTCCCCTTAGTCCCCAGACCGCGCTCTCCTGCAGGCCCAGCCGCAACCTTCCCCGGTGCCGAGGCCCAGCCGCGGCCTTTCCCGTTTCCCCAA